>SJYX01024767.1:108241-178096 GCA_006410675.1 Oreotragus oreotragus | reverse complement strand
TGGCAATTTGATCTCTGGTTCCTCTGCCTGTTCTAAAACCAGCTTGAACATCAGGGAGTTCATGGTTCACATATTGCTGAAGCCTGGCTTGGAGAATTTTGAGCATTACTTACTAGCGTGTGAGATGAGTGCAATTGTGTGGTAGTTTGAGCATTCTTTGGCATTGCCTTTGGGATTGGAATGAAAACTGACCTTTTCCAGTCCTGTGGCCACTGCTGAGTTTTCCAAGTTTGCTGGCATATTGAGTGCAGCACTTTCACAGCATCATCTTTCAGGATTTGAAACAGCTCAACTGGAATTCCATCACCTCCACTAGCTTTGTTCTTAGTGATGCTTTCTAAGGCCCACTTGACTTCACATTCCAGGATGTCTGAGCCACTAGGTAGGTGTTAAGTCAAAATACTTCAGTATAAAATAAAAATTAAAAAATAAAATTAAGAAAAAGCTTAAGGCTGATAATCTCCAGAGATCATGTTGAAGGTCTAACTTAGTGGTTCTCAGAGTGGCCCCAGAACAACAGGAATCACTGGGGAACTGCGTAGAAACACAAGTCCTCAGGCCCAATTCCTGACCTTGAGAAACAGTGGGCATGTAGCACCCGATCGAAGTTTAGCACGATAATTCCTATGTGATCATGTTTAGGACTCTCCACTGTGGAAGGTGCGGACCTTTGAAAGAGAGAAAGGAACAGAAATGGGTGTAGGAAGGAGAAAGAACTAAGATGGGGTATTTCCCTGGTTCGATGGTTAAGAATCCACTTTGCAATGCGGGGGGCATGGGTTCTATCCCTGGTTGGGAAGCTAAGATTCCACACGCCCCAGGGCAACTGTGCTTGTGTACCACAACTACCAAGATCAGGCACCACAACTAAAGTCCATTTGCTGCAATGAAAGTTCACATGATGCAGCAAAGATTCCACATGCCACCACCCAGTCAATGGTTGTTTTTTTTTTTTTTTTAAGTAAATAAGTAATTTCTTTAAAAAACAAAGAACAGACAAATTTTGGAAAAGAGTGGTCTCAGATGTTGACTGTTCATGCTCCTTCAGGAATTAAGGGATCCTTTTGGGGAGTGCTGGTAATAAGTAAATTATCATCAGAAAGACCACGAACAATCGAGTGCAACAGAGTGAACTTTCCACATCTGAAATAACAGCCATAGAAAGGAGAGCTTCCCAACCAGTAAGGAAGATGAAGGTAAAAGAGACAATCATGGAGAGATAGAAAAGTGGGAAAGGGAAGAATTGAGAAGAAGATGTAAGCAACATGCAATGTGTATCATCTTAACAGTGGACAGCAAAAAAATAATTCCAGGATTCTCCAAATTCTGGCCATCACAATTTGTCTTAATCACAACCTCCATGTATGAAGATGTCAATGGTGTGTAGTATGAACTAGGAAAAACAGGAGTTACAGAATTTGATAAAACAGAACCTTTAAAACCACTTATGGTTAGCAGCAGGGAAAGGTGGGGGGAATGAACTGAGAGATTGGAATTGACATATATGCACATATAACTAATAAGGAACTGATTTATGGCACAGGGAATGATACTCAATAGTCTGTAATGACCTATATATATATATATATATATATATATAAAGTAATTTTTTCTGTACTTATCTGGAGTGTTGTTTATCATATGTTAAAATATGAACCAAACATATCAAATAGTAACAGCGATCTCATTTATGTGAAAGCAAAAACTTAATATGGAAAAAATTATCAAGAAGGGTGTATACCAAGTAGTTAATAACGAGTACCATTCTAGAGTAGAAGTAAAAAGGGATTTCACTTGAACACACACACACACACCCCTGCCAAAATTTTTTATAAAAACCTGATAAATCCTCTTTCAAGAGAATGCACCAAACTCATTTTATTGTCAGTCCTATTATATATTCAAATGTTTGCATATTCAATAAACTTCTTGTTAGAGAAAATGTTTCCATTGCATTTTATGGGTAATTTGTTTTACTCTCTGTTAAGCTGTAAAGAGCAAATCCTCAGCTGCGTTAGCACAGAATGTATGAATACCAAAATGTTTCTCTCCTACAATCTCCAGCCCTTAATAACTGACCTTTTCTCCAAATTGAAACTGTCAGTTCAATGGTCTGTCTCTAACCACTTACTACCTCTCATGCACCAAGAAGAATTTTTTAAACTTTTTATTTTATGTTGAGGTATAGCCAATTAACAAAGTTGTGAAAGTTTGAGGGGAATAGAGAAGGGACTCAGCCATACATATACATGTATCCATTCTCCCCTAAACTCCCTTCCCATCCCAGTTGCCTCGTGACTTTGAGCAAAGTCCCTGTGCTATACAGTGGGTCCTTGTTGGTTATCCGTTTTAAATATAGCAATGTGTACACGTTGATCCCAAGTTCCCTAATTATCACTGGAATTTGAAACACCATATAAATGTTGTTCATCCAGATGGTAATAACATTTCCTAAGATGCAATAAATACAGTCTAACAATGCCGTATAAAGTGGATTGGCTTTAACCTTCTACTTCAACACTGTGTTATGAGCAGAAAAGTGGCATTTTGGACTCATTTTAGTGGATATACAGGTTGAACAGGTTAGTGGATATACAGGTTGAACAGGTTTTGGATTTTGACGAGGGGAGTATCTCTCTTGGCTCCATCACTTCCATAGACTGCACCTCTCAATAAGAGGAATGGAAAGAAATTTGAAGCCACCCTTAAAAGATCATATGGAATGAGGACCAAATCTCAGCTCTCTCTTGCCTTGTCATCTGGGTGTTCTTACTCAGTGAACAGCCTGAACTTTTGTACATGGCATCCCTGCCAGGAGAGGTCATCAAAAGAAGCTCTCACATTCTAATCGAACAGTCATCCTTTGCAAGTGACTTCTTAACACCAGAACAAGAACAGCTGCTTCACTGCAAAACACAATTACTGATTTTCTAACTGACAAGAAAGATCTAGAGACATTTAGAGTTGTTTAAATCATTTCCCAAATGTATGACTGTAGAGTTCTCTCTTGATGCCTGCCTTGGAAGGATCCAGGAAATCATTTCAGATAATGCCATCTAATGGACCAAATGATACAATTAAGCTCCAGTTACTGAGTGCCCCATCCCACTTCTGCCATGAATTGATGCCAATTTGAAGTTTAAATCACTCATGAGAGACCAATAAAGAAACACCTCTTTGATAAAACAGTGCAACTGGGACGTTTTATGACTTTAGGTTCAGCAACATAAATTCAACATTAATAGCTGAGCACAGAATAGATCTATGCATATCTCCTGGGTAAATAATATCTACACTGCATCACTGCCCACTCAGTCAGAATCTCTGTGGGGTCCTTTCAGTATTATTTTTGTCTAGATATTATGATGCCTGGAAAAGAAATAGTACAAGGCCCAGAGGCTCAATGTTTTATATTCTACAAAGCCCTAAATCAAAAGGGATTCACACACATATGCTCCCACGAGATCAATGATGGAGAATACCCATGAAGACAGACGAGAGAATCTGATTCAAATGTAGGGCAATTTGAAAGTTACCAGAACAACCCATCACTCAGGAGGCATGTAAAATTACAATTTTGTCTTAAAAGAATATGGCCACTAAAAGTCAAAGCTATGGTTTTTCCAGTAGTCATGTACGGATGTGAGAGTTGGACTATAAAGAAAGCTGAGCCCTGAAGAATTGATGCTTTTGAACTGTGGTATTGGAGAAGACTTGAGAGTCCCTTGGACTGCAAGGAGGTCAAACAAGTCAATCCTAAAGGAAATCAGTCCTGAATATTCATTGGAAGGACTGATGCTGAAGCTGAAACTCCAATACTTTGGCCACCTGATGTAAAGAACTAACTCATTTGAAAAGACCCTGATGCTGGGAAAGACCGAAGGCAGGAGGAGAAAGGGATGACAGAGGATGAGATGGTTGGATGGCATCACTGACATGATGGACATGAATTTGAGCAAGCCCTGAGAGTTAGTGATGGACAGGGAAGCCTGGCATGCTGCAGTCCATGTGGTCACAAAGAGTCTGACATGACTGAGAGATTGAACTGAACTGACTAAAAGTCCAGCATGGGATGAAGATACATTTTTTTTTTTTCAGATCACAAAGATGGATAAAAATGACTTAAAGGCTATTACCAGAGACAGGATTTTTTTTTTTTAAGAATTTTAATTTTCCACTTTTGGCTCCAAGTTTTTTATGGATTTTTTTAAATTCACTTAAGTGAATGGTAATTATTAGAAAAAAATGTCTTATGTATTCTCCTATAAGTTAAGACTGGCTCTTTCACCCCATTTAGTGTGGTTCAGTTATTCAAGGATTAAAAGCCTCTGGTTAAAAAAAGAGAAAAAGTCTTCTGATAATTTTTGCAGAAAGAATGTCTCTTTGTATCCAGCAATAGCCACTCAGCTCTGTTTGTGACCATCTGAGTCAAGACCAGGTTTTAGAATTAGCTTGCGTGATGAGGGCTTCTCCAGAGTTGTGACATTTTGCTCAGATAAGCATGAGACACTCATGTGTCTAGTTTATTTCAATAACAATACTTTAGGTAGGCATTGTTCCATTCACACTCCTCCATTTTTATAAGAAACACCTTGGGAAATATTTGAGAAAGACATGGATGAATGGATGGAAAATTCAGGCAAATTTAAACATGCTTCTTTACTGCAGGACTTTTCAGAATCATTATTTTTTTAAATTTGTTTTTCACTTAAGTATAATTAAAATGTATTAATTTGTGCTGTACAGCAAAGTGATTCAGATATATAGGTATATATACATTCTTTTTCATATTCTTTTCCACTGTGGTATATCACAGGATATTGAATATAGTTCCTTGTGCAATACTATAGGACACTATTGTTTATCCATTCTCTGTATAATAGTTTGCATCTGCTAATCCCAAACTTCCAATTATTCTCTCTCCCACCCCACTCCTGCTTGGCAACCCAGAGTCTGTTCTCTATGTCTCTGCAGAATCATTAACATCTTTATTACACCTGCTGAAACTCCAAGACAGGGATACAATGCTCATGGTCTCCCAGCATTGATTGTGGCAGGCTTTGATGTGGCTAGGACAATTTTCATGCATGTTTCCCACTAAACTCTTGGGAGACCTGCCTGGATCTTATCCAGCCCTCATCACAGAGAAGGGAAGCTGAGATTGAGATAAGTAAAGCAAAAATTTAGATTTTCATCTTTGTTGAAGAATTTCATTTACTCAAATCAATTCTCTTTTACTTTATTTAGTATCCTGTGTGATTCTCTTCCAATATCAAAACAGTGACTTTTCAAGAGCAAACAGCTTCATTTAAGTTTGCTGCTGCATCAAAACTACAATTCACAAGAAAGTTAGATATGCATGCACCCTGACGTTCACAGTAACACCATCCACAATAGCCAAGACATGGAAACAATCTAAATGTCTATATACAGATGAATGGATAATATATACGGTACATATATATAATGAAATACTACTAAGCCATAGAAAGAATGAAATGATGCCATTTGCAGCAACATGGATGGATCTATTGATGATCATATGAAGTGAAGTAAGTCAGAAAGAGAAAGACAAATATTGTATGATATCACTCATGTGTGGAATCTAAAATATGAGGCAAATGAAGTTATCTACGAAACAGAGTCACAGACAATGAGAACAGACTTGTCCTTGCCAAGGAGGAGACAGAGCAGGAGGGAAGGACTGGGAGTCTGGGATTAGCATATTCAAACTATTATGTTTAAGAGAGATAAGCAAAAAGGTGCCAGTATATTCAATTTATATTCAGGGAACTATGTTTAATATCTTTTGATAAATCATTATGGAAAAGAACATGAAAAAGAACATATATATATATGTATGTATGTATCACTGAGTTACCTTGCTGTATAGCAGAAATTAACACATTTAAATCAACTATACTTAAAGAAAATGAAAGAAAGAAGTTAGAACCAAGCTCTCAGTCATTAGGAGAACCCCCTATTAAGCAAGCCATTCCCTAGAATTGGCCCTGTTCTAGCTACTTAATTGAACAGCAAGGACTTTCTTCTTTCTTCTTCTCATTTTTTATACTCAACTTTGCACTTGAAAATAAAACATCTGTTTCTTCCATGGTACCTGAAGGCATTCTGGCCTACAGGTAATTTATCCCATTGATAATTTATCCCAATTTAATTATAAATTATCCCAATGATAATTAATGTTCTGCTCAAGCCTAGGTCAGGATTCATCCAATTGTTTNCATCTGTTTCTTCCATGGTACCTGAAGGCATTCTGGCCTACAGGTAATTTATCCCATTGATAATTTATCCCAATTTAATTATAAATTATCCCAATGATAATTAATGTTCTGCTCAAGCCTAGGTCAGGATTCATCCAATTGTTTCCTTTTGCGTGGGAATAATACACAATAATCAAGAAACTGAAAAAAAAAGAATCCCCATGCAGGAGGAAAAAGCATCTTGCAAGACCTAAGAATGCTAATTAGAATTTGCACACAGAGATACATTTCAGGAACTCTCTGGTGGAAGAGAAGGGGAAAAACTCACAATAAAATAGAGGATCCAACATAAAAGGTTTTTATTATGCATTATCTCTCTAATGGATGCCTGGGTTTAAAGAGCTGTAATTAATTATAGACAATGACAAATGGTCAGGAAAAGCTCATGGCAGCGGTCCTGGTGGTTGACAGTCTACAGTGATTTGAGGACATCTTGTCACATCAAGGCTGGTTCATTTATTAGACATTCAGTCTTCCCCAGAGGAGCCTCCAAAGAGAAATTACTAGGAATATAGGATAGCTTCAGGGTCGCAAAGAGCCTGACACAACTGGGTAACTTTCACTTTCACTTTTCAGGGAAATTCAACCCAGGGAAGGGAAATGCCAGTGCCAACCGCAAACAGTGGATTTTGCAAGTATGAGAGCTTTCCCTCTCGAAATGGCCATCTCTTCACCTGAACTGTGGGGCTCCAGCCAGGCATGAGGTTGGTGCTAATTAATCATTTTTAAGAAATCATCTGAATTCAACTGAGAAAAATAGAATATAATCAAATTGTGGGGGGGGGAAATAACAAGAAGCTGATGTCCCTAAATCTTGAGTGGAAAGAAACTGCTCCAAGTTCTCCAAGAGGACTGATGCCCTTATTTAGCCCAGATACTGGGCTAAATGATGTTGAGGAGTCAGACAGGTGTGTGGTACCCACAGCACACATGACCTGAAATCTTTCCAGACTTCATGATTGTCAGGAACTGAGGAACACAGTGACAAAGGATTATTCTCTATTGGTTTTTGAAGTGCAGAACAAAGATCTATGTGACAAGATGCTACCTTCCTTTGAAAACTCAAAGAATGGCTTCCAGCAAATTTTGCTAGTTTATTTGTTAGATATACAGAGAGACAGATAGGGAAGGTGACCTTTGCACTTCCTCCTCAAGCCACCCCAGAGACCAGAGGTTCTCTCTGTTTTTCAAACCCAAGCCAACTTTTACTGAAGACACGTTCAGGGTTGACACATTGGCACCACATGAATCAGCTGGCAAAATTATATGAAAAGTCAATTTCTACTGTGAAGCCAAATGGCAACCTTCTTGGCGATGAGAGTGGGGAATTAAACTTTGGATATTTCATCCAGGTATGATGAAGTATCCATATTTCACTGGCTATTTCAGTCAGACTCAGACTTGCCAGGGCTGCAGCCTCAGCAGAAGAGGAGGCTGACGAATAAGTGATCAAGTAGGAGAGGTCTCCAGGCAGAAGCTGAGTGGCTGGGAGGGGCTCGGAAATGGCAACCCACTCCAGTATTCTTGCCTGGAGAATCCCATGGACAGAGGAGCCTGGTGGCCTACAGTCCACGGGGTCGCAAAGAGTCGGACATGGCTGAACGACTCACTTCACTTATGCTTTCAGTTCAGATCAGTTCAGTTCAGTCGCTCAGTCATGTCGACTCTGCAACCCCATGAATCGCAGCACGCTAGGCCTCCCTGTCCATCACCATCTCCCGGAGTTCACTCAGACTCACGTCCATGGAGTCGGTGATGCCATCCAGCCATCTCATCCTCAGTGATCCCCTTCTCCTCCTGCCCCCAGTCCTTCCCAGCATCAGAGTCTTTTCCAATGAGTCAACTCTTCGCATGAGGTGGCCAAAGTACTGGAGTTTCAGCTTTAGCATCATTCCTTCCAAAGAAATCCCAGGGCTGATCTTCAGGTTGGACTGGTTGGATCTCCTTGCAGTCCAAGGGACTCTCAAGAGCCTTCTCCAACACCACAGTTCAAAAGCATCAATTCTTCGGAGCTCAGCCTTCTTCACAGTCCAACTCTCACATCCATACATGACCACAGGAAAAACCATAGCCTTGACTAGACGGACCTTAGTCGGCAAAGTAATGTCTCTGCTTTTGAATAGCCCTTAACAGGCCACAGTTATTGATTATTAGTTGTGTTCCTTCTGAGTCTGGAAGTATCTTAGTTATTTCTGTATCACCATTCTCCAGAACTATTTCAGTTTACAAAAGATTCTCAATAATATTGAATCAAGTTATGAGAATGCTTTCTAGACCAGGGGAGCATAACCAAGGCAATTCAAGTTTCTTTCCTGAGGGTGCTAAGTAGCATTGTGTTCTCATCAGAGGAATGAACAGAGCCCTGATGACAGGGATTTGATAGGCATTCAAAGGCTGCAATGAGGCTATCTCACCACTGATCGGGCTTTCCCGGTGGCTCAGATGGTAAAGAATCCACCTGCAGTATGGGAGACCGGGGTTGAATCCCTGGGGGTTGGGAAAATCCTCTGGAAGAGGGCAAGGCAATCCACTCCAGTATTCTTATATGGAGAATCTCATGGACAGAGCAGCATGGCAGGCTACAGTCCCTGGGGTCGCCAACAGTTGGACAAGACTGAGCGACTAAGCATATCACTGGTATGTGCTTCCCAGGTGCTAGTGGTAAAGAGCCTGCCTGTGAATGCAGAGACATAAGAGACATGGGTTTGATCCCTGGGTCAGGAAGATCCCCTGGAGGAGGGCATGACAACCCACACCAGTATTCTTGCCTGGAGAATCCCGTGGATAGGGAAATCTGGGAGGCTAACAGTCCTTAGGGTCACAAAGAGTCAGACAGAATTGAAGTGACTATGCACACAGGCACACACCACTGATGTGCCCCTGAAGCAAGAACCATAGAAAACCTTGTATATGATGTATATGTTTATGAAGACAGGGAAGAGCTATTCAACCCTGACTCTCTGGGCTGAGTAGAAAGAAGCCCTATGCCTTTGGAAGGGAGAAGTAGCCTAGAAGACCTACCAGGATGGGGGTCTGTGGTTGAAAAGAGGATCTTTGTCCCCAAATCCCAAGGCACTATATTTGAGTGAGTGATGTAGGACAGTAAACAGCAAAATTGTAGAAAAAAAAAACACACACACACACACACACACACACACCCACTCTCACACTCCTATATCAGATCCTCCTTTCGTTATTTATTTTGTAAGTGGTTTGGGATAGATTACTTCTCAAAGATTCATTTTTCTCAGACATGTGCTTGGTGTTCTTTTTGTGAGGATTAAGATAATGAAGGTGCATGACAGTTCTTGGTGCACACAAATAGTTATAATGCAGTAAATGTTGGTTGGATCTGATTAAGTTGGCAAGGAGGAGAATTTTCAAAAGTATTATTGTCTGCAGACCTTGTTGAATGGAAGAAACAGAAACCTTAATATGGTTAAATGCATACGGAGACCTTGAAACAAGCTTCTCCCATTGATACACCAAGAGTGGTCATGTCTTCCAAAATCATGTTAGAAAGTAAGCCTGGGGATTTCCCTTGTGGTCCAGGGGTTAAGAATCTGCCTTCCAATGCAAAGACATGGGTTCAATCCTTGGTTGGGGAACTAAATCTCACATGCCACAGGACAACTAGGGAGTTCCAAGCCACAAATAAAGAGTCTGCACACCCTGGAACCTGTTCTCTGCAACATGAGAAGCCCCTGCAGCCTGCAAGGAAGACCTAGCTAATCCAAAATCGAGAAAAGGGAAAAAGAAAGAAAGTATGAACTGACAGCAATCTTGAAGATGATCTGGCCCCAATTAACTGATGCTAACCCATCTTTTATTTGAAATATAATATTATTAAAGAAACATTTACTGAAAGCTTTGCAGTTCTTTACAATGAACGGTGCTTACCACTTTATGAAAATGCGACTGCCCACCCATGTCTTTTTTTCCTTCCTCTCTTGCTGCTGGAAATCTTCCTAAAACACGTTAGCCCCCTTTTCTGCCTTAGCAGATGCTGTCCAGCGAATATAATTGAATCTTTCTAAGATGAGTGAGCATTCGTGCACTGCCTTTGGGGAGATCATTTGACGGCTCGAGAATCACAGTACAGTGGTGTAGATGTAAATAGAACGAATAAAGAAGACTGGTCTGTGTCTATTTGACCTCGGGAAATACCATGGAAGTCAGTCTTTTAGAAAAAAAATCCTTTCTTACAGCTTATTTTCTTGTGAACTTCCTCTTTGCTAACATTAAGCACAGGAGAAACAAATTGCTAGTTAATTGAAGCTTAAATCGATTCCCATGGTGGGCTGTGTGAAAGTGGAAGTCAATGTGTTAGTTATTCATTCCTATCTGACTCTTTGTGACCCCGTGGACTGTAGCCTGCCAGGCTCCTCTGTCCATGGAATTCTCCAGGCAAGAATACTGGAATGGGTAGTCATTCCCTTCTCCAGGGGANAAGACGCTTACTCCTTGGAAGAAAAGTTATGACCAACCTGGATAGTATATTCAAAAGCAGAGACATTACTTTGCCGACTAAGGTCCGCCTAGTCAAGGCTACGGTTTTTCCTGTGGTCATGTATGGATGTGAAAGTTGGACTGTGAAGAAAGCTGAGCGCCGAAGAATCGATGCTTTTGAACTGTGGTGTTGGAGAAGACTCTTGAGAGTCCCTTGGACTGCAAGGAGATCCAACCAGTCCATTCTGAAGGAGATCAACCCTGGGATTTCTTTGGAAGGACTGATGCTAAAGCTGAAACTCCAGTACTTTGGCCACCTCATGCGAAGAGTTGACTCATTAGAAAAGACTCTGATGCTGGGAGGGATTGGGGGCAGGAGGAGAAGGGGACGACCGAGGATGAGATGGCTGGATGGCATCATGGACTCGATGGACGTGGGTCTGAGTGAACTCCGGGAGATGGTGATGGACAGGGAGGCCTGGCGTGCTGCGATTCATGGGGTCGCAAAGAGTCGGACACGACTGAGCGACTGAACTTAACTGAACTGAACTGATAACTGATGTACAATTGTTGTGTTGGTTTCAGGTGTACAGCAAAGGGAATCTTTTACCCTGGCGGAACATGGCTCCAAAAAAGGCTTTCTTGTATGTTATCAAATCTAGCCACAAATAGCACACACAGTGACATCTACATGAGTGAAAACATCCCATAAACGTAAGCACTGTTTCACTCCAATCCAACATCAGGTTACCCCTGAGTTAGGTGCTGAAATTAGCGAGGAGAGAAGAGATAAGATTAAGGCTAGAATCTTAAAGAGATTTAGATACCTAGTGAAAGTTCAATTTTACCTTAAATCACGCAGGCAGTTCCAGTGTAATTAAACATTAATTTCAATAGATTTTAACATTTTAGCAAGAGGGCTCTTTATAGCCAGGAGCAGTAAAATATTTTTAAAATATTTACAAAGTCATTTGCAGGTGGTCCAAATCATCCATACGTCTACAAGCCTAACTTCAAGCCAACAATCGTCCTTCATTATTTTTCAAAGTCCATAAAACTCCATTAATTTGGATTCCATTATTGAGGCAGAATCTGGGAATGACTAATTTAATTGGAGATCAACAAAACCTTTGTCTTGTCCAAGATGAAAGCCTTTAGAGAGCCAGGAAATAAAGAGGATTGTGGCTATTTAAAGTGGTAGCACTTTTTAAAATGGCATCATAGGGGTTTCCTATGTGGTCCAGTGGTTAAGAATTAGCCTTCCAACTCAGGGATCTTGGGTTCGATCTGAGGAGTCAGGACAAAAATTTACCAGAGATAAGAGTTAAGATAAAATTTACCAAAGTTAACTTGCCCCCAAGGGCTTCCAAGAATTCCTCTTCTAGGTATTCTGCAACAGAACTTTCTCCTTTTTTAGAAAAGTTTGCTAACCACCATGAGCCTGATAACCCGTAAACCAATCCCCATAAAGGTCAGACTGTATGCACCAATCAAACTGTTCCCACCCTAATCGCACCTGTTTGTGGCTTTTGTGCTTAAAAACTGCTCAGTAACGACTGCTGGGGTTCGTTCCTCCTCGGAGATGACTGAACCCCGGCGCGCCGGCTTAATAAATCCTCTTGCTGTTTGCATCGAATCCAAGCCTTGGTGGTCTTTGGAGCGACGGGTCCCAGGAAAAGACCGTGAGGTCTAACAGATCCCTGGTCAGGAAACTAAAATTCCATCTGTCCCAGGGCAACTAAGGCTGCAAGCCCCAACAAGAACCCAGTGCAGCCAAAATAAAATAAATAAATAATTTTTTAAATAATGGTTTCATACTTGCATATAAATGACAGTAACAACAACAACAATAATAACTATAAGAGCAAGGGGTTCTGCTCATCTTTCTTTCCAAAAGCATCCTAGGTTCTCCTCCTTGAATATATATCATGATTAAATCTTCATGCAAGTTCAGATTTGACACCTAAAATGCACAAGTCCCTATAATTCAGACTTTTCATTCATTCAAACAGGCCTTTTGATTCTTTTAGCCTGAATTTTAGGAAACCAGACTGAGGCAGTTCAGGGCAGTGGTGAAGATCATGGGATCTGGAACCATACAAACTAAGTGATGACTCAGTTCTGCCGGCTGTGTGACCTGAAGCTATGTGCTTGGGGTCTCTGGGCCTCGCTTCCGCTTTATCTGGCAAGTGGGAATGACGCTCTTGTCTAGTTCACATTTATTGTTGGGACTAAATGAGCCACTGTAAGCAATGCACTGTTATGGTGCCTTGATTCCTGGGAAGCACTGCATGAAGACATGGTTTTTTGTTTTTGTTTTAATTTTTGGCTGTGCACTGTGGCATGTGGGATCTTACTTCCCTGACCAGGGATCGAACCTGCACCCCCTGCATTGGAAACTGGGAGTCTCAACCACTGGACCTTCCAGGAAAGTTACTGAAGACAGCTTTTGTTGTTATCTTGTTACATAAAAATGCTGTTCATGGCCATACTTCTGCTCCTTCTGCCAGTATGATGTGTGAGCCCAAATTCTGCTTTCTGGCACTCAGACAGCAAGGTGGATAGGCCTCGTGTTCATTTTCTCTTGCTTCAATAACCAACCACCATAAACTCAGCAGCTTAAAAACCCACACATTTATTATCTTGAAGCTCTAAAATCATGGTGCCAGCAGGGCTGTGTTTCGTGTGGAGCTCTCTATGCCTTTTCCAGCTTCTATGAACCAGCATTCCTTCGCCTTTGTTCTATCAGGTTTATGATTTCTGCTTCCATTGTCACATTGTTGATGCTGACCTCCCACCTCCCTCTAACTGGGACTTCTGTGATTGTACTGGTTCTACCTGGATAAACCATGAATCATCTCAAGATAACTGAATATCATGATTCTTAATTGAATCAACTTGCAAAGTCCCATTTCCCAAATAAAGTAGCATATTCACAGGTTCTGAGGATGAGGACTTGACCATCTTTAGAGGAAATCATCTTGTCCCTCACAGAGACACACCTTTCTAAGGCATTGATTTCACCCTTTTCTCCGAAATGTGCTTGCTTCTCTCTCTTGCAGTCTTTCCTTCTGGTAAATAGCAACAGCTTTTACTAAATGTATTTTTAATGACCAAAAAAATGGCCATGAGTCTGATAAATTTCTCAAAGTCATGGCACCTTTGCTTGACCTTTAAAAATACCTATTAAACAAATACAGATTCAAAAAAAAAAAAAAAAAAGAGGCAGGCAGGGAGGAAGGAAGGAAGGGAGGAAAGAAGCGAGAAAGGAAACAAACATCTGCAATTAACAATAAAAGGGCTTTCAGTTTTACCTAACTTCAATTTTCTTCCTTCACGCTCATCAGTAAATGTAATGAAATAAACCTGTCAGCCAAATTATCAGATTTTGCAAGGAACACTGTAGAGTTGAAACAAGGGACACATCATTTCAACCAGACGTTTGAAAAGAGATAGCTGCCATTCTTAACTTATTCTGACAAGTTATTTTATTTAGATAAAACAATTTTCCTAAAGTTGACTTCACTGAGTCATTTAGGATTAGAAGGCAAGGCATAGCATTGACCTTGACCTGATCCGTGTCCTCCACTCTATGTAGAGGTCACTGTGCTCAGGGAGTTTGAATGACATATGTCTTCCCCTTGGCTGGAAATGGTATCCAGGTCTATTTTTGGCAGAGAATGCAGATGACCAGGAATAAAGAGAGCCTGAGGGTCTGGATGGGTGATGCAAGAAGTGAAGCATTCTGGGGGTTTTCTCAGGTGCACACTTTTTATTTGCAATATTTTTTAACTTGATACTAAACAGATTTGTTTTTAGTTTCCTTTTTAAAAAATTGTAATGGAAATATAATTGATTCCCAATGTTGTATTCATTTCAGGTATATTATTTGTATTTTAAATACTTCTCTAAACAAATATGGACTCTCCCAACTTTAGAAATAACTAGCCCTCTTGCTCTATTGCTGACTCATTTTGGGTGAAAATGTGGCTTCCAAAAAGAGTTTAACTGTCCTCTGAACCCTATCACACAGAACGACACAGCATAAATGTCCAAGCAAACATAATTTCCACTCACCTTCAATGTTAGTAAAAAAAACAGCAAGAAGTGGGGCCTTCAGGGGCCTTCCATTCACTGGCTGTCCAGTGGTTAAGACTCTGCACTCCCACTGCAGGGGGCAGATTTGATCCCTGGGCCAAGAACTAAGATCCTACATGCCAGTCAGCCAGAAAAAAAGGAGGGGCTTCAGCAAACTAGAAGGAAGTGCCCCTTGCAAAGGGGACTTTGTCTCTGACCACCCACCAGATGTGAATGAATCCGGTGTTTTAACAGCTTCTATCTTTACAAAAGAAAATGCAAAATAAGTGTTTTTACATGATGTGCTTTTCCAATTATTTTTTCCCTCAGAGGGCTGACAGCATTTCTTCATTAGAACTTTAAAAAAAAAAAAAAAAAAAAACCGACACAACCATAACTGACTTTTGTGAGCAATTTCTTTGAATATCTAAATTCTGTAGAACATTAAAGTATTCTCTCCATACTTCAGGCAGGGATGTTCTCCTGAACCTTCCCTTTTGTATCATCCCTTATTCTGGGCCATTCTTCCTATTCTTTTTTTCTTTAATCAAGTCCTGACAAGCGAGATCGCAGTTCCCCAAACACGCGTCAAAACTGCACCCCCTGCAGTGGAAGCGCAGTCTAACCCACTGGACTGCCAGCAGAGTCTCTGGCCCATTCTCTTTATGAGGCTTTCGGCAAAGGTATTGACTTTCCCCAGCTCATCGGAAAAACCAACACAAGAATCTAAGGCTCCCACCCTGAAGTCAAGAATAGTAAATTTGGTATCATCAGATAGGCTGGAT
Organism: Oreotragus oreotragus; assembly: GCA_006410675.1. Classification (NCBI taxonomy): domain Eukaryota; kingdom Metazoa; phylum Chordata; class Mammalia; order Artiodactyla; family Bovidae; genus Oreotragus; species Oreotragus oreotragus. Next base: position 162,504 of record SJYX01024767.1, on the reverse strand, counting down.
GTGGGGGTTACTATATTTGTCTTCTCCAGAGCTTGTAAGTTTTCCTTATCGCCAAGGGGCAGAAATTAAGCAAAACTTCCACATGCTTCCTGTCTTACTTTATGCAATTTCCAGAGTCAGCAGGGCACTGGCTACACTTAAGGGGCTGCAGGCAGTGGTGGGCGTGTGGCCAGAGCGCCTGGCAGAACACACTGCTGGCTCCTAGGAGGCTGCAGTTTCTCGCCTTCCAATTTTCACATGTTGTCAAATATTTTGATTTTTCAAATCTTCCTGAGTAGTTTGGACTCTCTGATGTAGTCACAGAAAAGCAAATAGTTTTGAGTCTCTGGAAAGCAAATACTAGGGAGAGTTAGGAGCACACAGTCTGGGGGGCAATGGCTGTGTGAGACTAAAGAGGAGGAAGCAGAATCGGGCAGAGAGGATTTGGGAAATGGATCTGATAATTTTTTCAGCCAACGTTGTGTCCAGGGCAGAGGTTCCCCACTGGAAGAGTCCTGACCTGGACAGTGTTAGCCAGACCCAGCATCCCTGCTGTGACCCACTCAGTAATTGGCCAGCTGGCTGGGAAAAGTGAAAACCCAGGCAAATCCAGAAGGCAACGGGTGGAGCCCATCCACTAAGGGGACCCCTTGCAGCAAAGTGGCACCCTGTGGAAATCCAGGTGGCACACCTTGATGGCAGGCCCCAAATGTCCCTGGAATGGACCTACTTCCACTCCTGAGCAGAGCTTGCTTACTTGATGAGTCTTTTTTTTTGGAGGAGTAGATTTCATTCACTGACTCTTTCCTTCATTTAACAGATACTTACAGGGCTGTGATTTTTCATTAGCCTTGTATACCAAGAAGAGCATCATTCCTTCCAAGAGCTGGAACTTTGGTGGGTGGTCAGGCCACTCCTCAGGGCTCCACACCAAGGGACCGGGCTGCCAGTACATGTCACAGTGAAACAGAGAAGGGCTCTATGGGCCTTGCATCTCTGTGTCCTCAGCGTGCCTTTTCTCCGTGGAAAAAAATTTTAGCCAAAGAATAAGTTTAATCAGAAAAGCGAGAAAATGCAAAAACAAACAAACAAACAAAAACCCCCAAAACAGACAGGACAATACAATAGCAGTTTAGTCATTAAGCAAAGTCAAGGACCTTTAGTTCCTCCTCAAGGGCTAAGGATAGTATTTTGAGCTCTCTTGAAGATACTGAAACCCCCACCATGTGGAAGAAGTTAACTACATGAGGACCAGACTGTGGGCATGACGTGAGCTGCCACAGTTCTGAGAACTGGCCTCAAGGAAATGGGAACAAGCTGACTCTGGTACTGAAGATTAACTGTACTTAAAGCAATCAAGATGACAAGGATCAGACCACCGATGATCAGCTTCCAGATGACTGTCAGAGCCGACTGCTGTTTCTGCATGTAGCCCCCTCCCTCAGGCTCTAAAAGCTCTTGCCCCCTAATTGTCAGTGGGGGCAGCCAGCCTTTGGACAGGAGTCCACCCTCCCCACCCAGCTGCCAGCATCTGAAATTAAGCAAACTTTCCACCCACCCACCTGGCCCCTTTAATGGCCCTTGAGTGAAGAGAAGCCGGACTCCACTTTCAGTTACAACAGGGAGATGTGGATGTGTTGAGCCAGCTCCACACCCAATCTCTTGAGCCAGAACTTACCTCCCATTGGACTTGCAAAACGAGTCTGTCTATCTGATCTTGAAAGTGAAAGTGAAGTCGCTCAGTCGTGTCTGACTCTTTGCGACCCCATGGACTGTAGCTTACCAGGTTCCTGCATATGTGGGGTTTTCCAGGCAAGAATACTGGAATGGATTGCCATTTCCTTCACTATCTGGTCTTCCTGGTGGTTGAAAGTCTGGATGACTGTAAAGAAGTAATGTTATAGCTTCCATCTCTACATTTCATCTAAAACATACATGGCTGACTACTAAAGATGAACTTCATTTCAGTTTCATTTGGGACCTAAGATTGGCTGAGCAGATTCCTTCTCCTCAGGAATCCCCTGGACTTCCCTGGTGGTCGAGTCGTTAAGACTATGCATTTCCACTGCATGGGTTCAAGCCCTGGTCAGGGAAGATCCCATATGCCATGTGGAGCAGCCAAATAAAAGGAATCCCCAAATTGGTCAGCTGTATGGAGTGGAGGTCCAAAATCAGATCTAGACAGGGGGCCTGAGATGATGTTTGAGACCTCAAAGCCATGGCGAGGGGAGAAACCAGAGCCATGGAGGAAAAGGCCAACGGAGAGGGAAGCTAGACATAAATCATAAAGATAACAGCCAAGACTTAGATACTTCATTATAAGCTAAACTCTAAGCACGAGGCATTAAGACATTTAGTAGTTATGCTAATGGTGGCTCAGATGGTAAAGAATCTGCTTGAAATTCAGGAGTTTAGGTTCAGTTCTGGGGTTGGGAAGATGTCTGGAGAAGGGAACGGCTTCCCACTTCAGTATTCTTGCCTGGGAAATCCCATGAACAGAAGAGCCTTGTTGGTTTCAGTCCATGATGTTGCAAAGAGTTGGACATGACTGACTTAGCACACAGCACAATAATATGAGATGCCGTTATTGTCCCTATTTTTCAAATAAGGAAACTGAGACTCTTTGAAAATGGAGCAGAAAGAGAGAGAGATGGGGCAAGTTGCACTCAGTAGCAAGGACAGGATTTGAGAGACTAGCTACTGATAAATCCAAGGTTCAGTGAGATAAATTCTTGTGCAGAATAAGACACACAGGAGCACTCACAGCTGGTGCCCATGGGATTCCCCATTAGGAAGAGTAGTCATGTTCCTTTCCTGCACCCCCTGGTATCCAGGCTTGTGGCAGCACTGATCGACTGGTGCACAGACCTCCACACTCCCCATCCAGGCAGCAGATATGGTTCACATGTATCAGCCATAGCTGAGCTGTCACTCTCATCATATTTGTGAAATTTCCTCACTTGAGTCTTTACTGGGCACACCATTTATTACTCTAGGATATTCGAATTGCCCACCGACTGTCCAGAAATTGAAGCAATGTCACCCCAAACACATATTGCACAAGTTACCGTTTGCACTGACCGTGATCTTGGAGTATGTAATGCAGAGAAATCCTGCTGCGGATGGGAATGTGGGTGAAATTTAAGACCACTGGCCTCAAATGCTGACACCATGATGAACTGGAGGTGATAAAATGGTCATTTTGCAGGTGGCTGGATGTAATAAAAGATTTACAATGGTTGACCAGGGAGCCTTTTCTAGGAGGGTGGATAGATTTCTTAGGAGCAATAAGCTCCAGCAAAACCCACCTTCTCTCGCCTCATTGCAGGATTGTTTGGCCTGGAGTTGGCAGCTACATTAATTAAGAAGACAATAACTCTTCATTGAGCAGCTGCTGTGTGTCAAAAAGTGCCTGAGGCTTGGGTATAAAACAGAAAAAAAAAAAAAAAAAGGCAGATGAAAATCCCCTCTCTCATGGGACTTGAATTCTAGTGGGGAAGACAGAAAATAAACAGATATATTAATGAAACGTACAGTACCTCTGAGGCTGTTGGTACAGCAATGAAGAGGAAGAAGGAGTGTGATTGGTAGGCAGGGATACAATTTTAGGAAATTGGTTAAGAATATCATGCTGAAGGGACTTCCCTGGTGGTCCAGTGGCTAAGACTCCGTACTCCCAATGCAGGGAGCCCAGGGTTCAATCCCTGGTCAGGGAATTCAATCCCACAGGCTGCAACTAAGAGCTCACAGTAGTAGTAGCTTAGTCGCTAAGTTGTGTCCACCTCTTGCAACCCCATGGACTGTAGTCCACCAAGCTCCTCCCAATCCATGGGATTCTCCAGGCAAGAAAACTGAAGTGGGTTGCCATTCCCTTCTCCAGGGGATCTTTCCAACCCAGGGATCAAACCTGGGTCTTCTGTATTGCAAGCAGTTTCTTTATCCACTGAGCTCCAGAGAAGCCCAAGAGCTCTCATGCCTCAACTAAAGATCTGGTGTGCTGCAAAAGACCCTGTCTGGGGCAACAAAGATGGAAGATCCTGCCTGCTGCAGCTAAGACCCAACACAGCGAAATAAATAAATGTTTTTAAAAATATAAAGTGTACAACAGTCTCCATTCTCCAGTTTACGTATGGGATGATTCGGCACATGTGAGAAAGAAGCAGCCAATCTAAACGGAGGAAGAAAGCAAGAAATCTATTACCTTTTTTTCATCAATAAAAGATCACAAGAACATTTACTATGTGACTCAGGAAAGTATTCTTTCACTTTCTGATGTACTCTAAATACACTTAGAAGCAACTACTAGATAAACAAACAACAAACCCCAAACCCATCTGGGCACCTTAGAGAATGTCAGGAGTGCCTGATAGAGTTGGGGGAGGGAGTGTGGCTGCCCTGATGCTGGGCAGGAAGGAGAGCCGCTCTCTGTCAGTGTGGCCTATGTTCCATTTTTCTTCAAGGTACAGGTCCCCAGCTCGCCTTGCTGGGATCCAGAATATGTTACTCGAGTCAATGCAGTTTCTTCTTCATCTGTCTCTTAGAAAACATACTGATTGAAATTCAACCTGGAGTTATGCAATCGTGTTTGAAGGACGTGGGCCCATCGCCCTGGTGTGAATGTTGTTTGACAGATGCATAGTACTTTCATCCCAGATGCCTCCTAATGGTGCTATTTGAGATGCGGCGAGAAAACATTAGTGGAAGTATTTGTAATTCTCAGCAAATGTCGTCAAAATGCCCCCCAGAAACACATATGGACTCACGAACAGGCTTTTCAGCCATACAGAGGAAGTGACGGAAATTCTATCTTCAGTTATAGATTAACTTGGGGAATTTGGAAACATCCCACACTAGCTCTGTGCTGGAGATACCTATGAATTTCAATCTGTCAATACCCACAAATAATTCTGGGATGTTTCAAATGCACAGACGGGGAGCTCGGGACATCTGGTTTACCAGCCTCTCTCCAGCTAGCTGAGTGGGTCTATGAGCTCCTATTGGCTGCCAGGCACCATGATGATTTCATGCAGGTGGCTGTGTCTCTGTCTGAGTCAATACAGTTAACTCAATCGATGGAGTTATTGTTCTGAGGCCAAAATGTCTCTCCATTTCATATCTTCGTTTTGTTCCTCATAGTGTGTAAGCGTGGTATTAATTTTTGAGTGGCAGATTCCTCGCAGCTCTATGAAAACGATGAAAGAAATAAGAGAGAGACTCTTGAGCACTCGCTTGACACACCTTTTCATTTCCACAGTTACATCATAGCAGAGAGACAACTATTACAGTCTTGTGTAAAGTTTTATAATGAATCCAGTAAATGATAGGAGCCTCAACAATTCTCATTTGAGAGGTATTTCTCCTCCAATACATTTATTATTCCCAATAATTGGTGTTCCCCAATGATTGGTGTCATGAAGCCACTAGGGTAAAAAGCCTTAAGAGAAATTCATTAGGATGTGTCCTTTGTTACAGCACAGGAATGGTGGGCTGTAGTCATCTCCCCTCTATGGATTTAATGTGAACCCAAATGTAGGCATTTGCTGCAGGGATCACTAATATGAAAATGTTAAAATTGTCAAGGCAAGCTCAGAAATATTGTTTGAGAATTGTGTTTGATTTCCTTCTCCTGTAGCACTGAAGAGAATGCCCAAGTCTCGTTACTACCTTTCTGATTGAAAAGATTGTGTACTTCTTGGCTAATAACCACTTAAGCCTGCATCCTGAGTTATCTCAACATGGCAAGCTCACTGCCAATGGAAATCTACCCATAAAGAAGAAGAAAAATTCAAATTAGGTGATACCATCAAAGTCCATCATTTAATCCATAAAGATGAAAGTTTTCGCTCACCAACATGCACCTCTTACCATCTCAATGAAGCTTTCTTGAATTCATGGAGAAACTGATGCTACAAAAATTTTATTTCTAAGGAGGTGGGAGGGGGGGGTTCATGTTTGGGAGTTCATGTACACCCAAGACAGATTCATGTCAATGTATGCCCAAACCAATACAGTACTGTAAAGTAAAATAAAGTAAAAATAAAAATTAAAAAAAAGAAAAATAAGGAATGAAAAAAAGAATATATGTGGATTTGGTTCTTTTACTTTCTGCTCCTTTTTTAAAAATTATCTAACCTCAAGTGGTGCCAAGCCCCACCTAGCTTGGGATCAGAGTTCTGCATTTGCATGGTCCAGAGTAGGCTTTCTGAACAGGGAGCACTTGTAAAAGGATAACACAACTTATTCCCCAGGGAAATTAAAAAAAAGCAGCTATAAGTTTCCCTAATAGCTCAGTTTGTAAACAATCCAGCTGTATTGCGGGAGACCTGGGTTCAATCCCTGGGTTGGGAAGATACCCTAGAAAAGGGAAAGGTTATCCACTCCAGTATTCTGGCCTAGAGAATTTCATGGACTGTAAAGTCCATGGGGTTGCAAAGTGTCAGACACAACTGAGCAACTTTCATGGACTTCACATAAGTCTTTACCAGGTACAATGACAGCAATGAGACATCATCATCTTCATTATCACCACCATCTAATTGTGAAAGCAATCATGAACAAGTACTGTTCATGTATTTCTCACAGTTCTGTAGGCTAACTGTTCAAGATCAAGGTTGTAGCCAATTCAGTTTTTGGTGGGACTTCTTGACTTGAAGACAGCTGACTTCTTTTGGTGTGCTCACACTGCAAGGAGAGAGAGACAGAGGTAGAAGGCAGGACATAGAGAGAGACAGCATGTTCTGGCATTTCTTCTTCAATTCAGTTCAGTTGCTCAGTTATTTCTGAATCTTTGCGATCCTACGGACTGCAGCATGTCAGGCTTCCCTGTCCATCACCAATTCCTTTGGGATTGACTGGTTTTGTCTCCTTGCAATCCAAAGGACTCTCAAAAGTCCCTTGTGGCTCAGCTGATAAAAAATCTGCCTGCAGTGTGGGACAGCTGGGTTTGATCCCTGGTTTGGGAAGATTCCCTGGAGAAGGGAAAGGCTACTCACTCCAGTATTCTGGCCTGGAGAATTCCATGGACTGTATAGTCCTTATGGTCACAAAGAGTCGGACACAACTGAGTGAATTTCACTTTCACTTTCTCTTTCTTCTCCAACATCATAGTTCAAAAGCATCAGTTCTTCAGCACTCAGCTTTCTTTATAGTCCAACTCTCACATCTGTATATGACTACTGGAAAAATCATAGCTTTGACTAGACAGACCTTTGCTGGCAAGGTAATATCTCTGCTTTTTAATATGCTGTCTAGGTTGGTCATAGCTTTTCTTCCAAGGAGAAAGCATCTTTTAATTTCATGTCTGCAGTCACCATCTGCAGTGATTTTGGAGCCCAAGAAAAAAATGCCACTGTTTCTATTGTTTCCCCATCTATTTGCCATGAAGTGATGGATTTGGATGCCATGATCTTAGTTTTTTGAATGTTGAGTTTTATGCCAGCTTTTTCACTCTCCTCTTTCACTTTCATCAAGAGGCTCTTCAGTTCCTCTTCACTTTCTCCCATAAGGGAGGTGTCATCTATGTATCTGAGGTTATTGATATTTCTCCCGGCAACTCTGATTCCAGCTTGTGCTTCATCTAGCCCAGCAGTACTCTGCATATAAGTTAAATAAGCAGGGTGACAATATACAGCTTTGATGTACTCCTTTCCCAACTTGGAACCAGTCTGTTGTTTCATGTCCGGTTCTAACCGTTGTTTCTTGACCTGCATACAGATTTCTCAGAAGGCAGGTCAGGTGGTCTGGTATTCCCACCTCTTTAAGAATTTTCCACAGTTTGTTGTGATCCACACTGTTAAAGGCTTTGGCATAGTCAATAAAGCAGAAATCGATGTTTTTCTGGAACTCTCTTGCTTCTTCTATGATCCAATGGATGTTGGCAATTTGATCTCTGGTTCATCTGCCTTTTCTAAATCCAGCTTGAACATCTGGAAGTTCATGGTTCATGTACTGTTGAAGCCTGGCTTGGAGAATTTTGAGCATTATTTTGCTGGCATGTGAGATGAGTGCAATTGCCTGGTAGTTTGAACATTCTTTAGCATTGCCTTTTTTGAGGGGCAGTTGGAAAACTGGCATATCTCCTTATAAGGGCACTAAATCTATAACCTCATTTAACATAATTAATTCCCAAAGCTCCCATCTCTAAATATTTGGCAATTAGGGTTTTAACGTATGAATTTTAAGGGGACAAAATATTTAGTCCCTGGCAACTGTCTTCCCAAATATAGGACAGTACTGGTATGCAGCAGATGATTATCCGATATTTTATGAAAGAAAGAAATAAAGGTTTCAAATTTGCTTTTATTTTTTTCTCAATCCTTGGTACATACAAATCTGTATTGGATTTGTGTGTGTGTGTGTGTGCCAATTTAACTCCATCACCAAGCCTTTCTAATCCTGGGGACTACTTTCCAGAAATCTCCAATGAGAAGAAATAAAATGAGATTGGGAAAGCAAAAATGAAGCAAAGCCATTACCATCCTGAGTCCGTGGCAGACAGATGTGATGGCTTCACAGAGCTCTGGACAAGCTCATAGCAGCTTATCAGACTTTCTATGAGCTCCATTGCTTGAGGCTGGTCACGGTCACTGAGACTTTCCCTCTGATCCTCCAGGTGCAGTCTCCAAACCTTTCCTCTCTCAGGTCCATCTGCAGTCTAACTCCACTATTAAACCTATTAACCCTCCAATGTGTGATACAGACAGATATACTATCCAAACTGATACATATATGAAAGGATTTTGGGGGAGGGGGTGGAGCTGTTGTTGGGTAATCTTTTTATCTTATGGGCATCTCCTCCCAAAATATTTTATCTCATAGAAGTCTTCCTGGCACCTGCTTTTTTGAAGATAAAAAGATGGCTGAGATTTGTATAGGTTAATGAGAGGAAGATTATATTAGCAGAGAGCAATGTCAGACTCTGGGAATAACCATGGCATAAACAGGTATGAACAAAGGACAGGTGTATTCAGTGTAAATGTGTCCAGGTGAGAAGTATACAAAACTCAGCCAGGAAGAACAGGGGCCAACCTCTTGCCTTCTGAGATGGCCCACACTCTGTCTATAGAATATGTTTTTCTCTAAATAAATCTATTTCTTATTTTAAACAAACAGAACAGGGGTCAAAAAGAACTTTTTCCATTATAATTATTATCAATGAGGAAAATACTTCTCAGATAATCCAAGAAGACATTTTCTAATTTCTGATTGGCCTTAAGAGGTCACATGCTCCATCTCTGGCCCAATCACTGACTGGAAACTAGTATTAGATTAGACCAATCACAACAGATCTCCCAGGATAAGGGTGGGGCTAATGTTGCTCACCACTGGGGGCTCCCAATCCAGTCAGCCACAAAGGGCGGGGGAATCTCTACTCCAAGGGGTCAGGTATGGGTGATATGAGGTGGAACTGAAAATATACTACATCTTAAGGTGATCCCATTTCCATAACCCCTTGCATTCTTCTGCCTATATGTCTCTAAATCTTTCCTGATACTTTGAAAACTTCCTTTCTGACATAAAGAAAGCCAAACTCAGGCTCAAAGCCTAAGGTATGTAGCAGCATCTAGGTCATGATGTTTTCTATTTTATTTCCATACTTACCTACTACTTTTGACACACGATAGTTATTCTTCATTCATAGTATTTATGGAGTTTCCTGTTTTTATCATTTCCTTCTAAAATACATTCAAGTAAAATAAGACTTTTAAAGTAAATATTACACACAAAATACTACAAATATTATTGTAATGATGGGAAAATTTGTGAGAACTTGTTAATAAAAATCTGAAATTGGAAAATGCTGATTCAAGAATAGTAGAAAAGGGACTTCCCTGGTGGTCCAGTGGTTAAGAATCAACCTTCCCAAGTAGGGTACATGGATTCAACCCTTGGTCAGGGAACTAAGATCCCACGTGCCTCGGAGCTGCTAAGCCCTCAAGCCACAGCCGCTGAGCCCATGTGCTCTGGAGTCCACGTGCCCCAACAACGATCTTGTAGGCCACAGCTAAGACCCAGTGTGCACGCATGCTCAGGTGCTCAGTTGTATCCAACTCTTTGCGACCCCATGAACTACATACAGCCTGCCAGGCTCCTCTATCCATGGAATTTCCTAGGCAAGAATACTGGAGTGGGTTGCTCTTTCCTTCTCCAGGGGATCTTCCTGACCTAGGTTATGACCCAACACAGCCAAATAAATACTAATAGTAGAAGAGAAGATTTGAGAGAGAAATGGGTGTCCAATGCAAAAAGACCCCCAAGGAAAAAAATGAACTCTGCTGCGAGATTAAGTTCTAAGGCTATATATATGTATCTATATATGTTTCTCCCTTCTGACAGCATCTCACCACATCACAATAAGGGCTTTCCAGGTGGTTCAGTGGTAAAGAACCTGCCTGCCAGAACAGGAGACTCGGGAGACATGGGTTCGATTCCTGGGTTGGGAAGATCCCCTGGAGGAGGGCATGGCAACCCACTCCAGTATTCTTGCTGGGATAATCCCGTGGACAGAGGAGCCTGGTGGGCTACAGTCTGTGGGGTCACAAAGAGTCAGACACGACTGAACAACTGAGCAAGAACATGAGCACACCACAATAAACCCCCAAACACACAAGTTGTTTTAGATTTAATATCAAAATATCAGGTTGTTTCAAAATCCATGTGAGCCAAAATGGTATTTTGTCACTAACAATGACCATAATTCCTATTATTCCTGAAAACAGCTCAATGTGTTCCAGGTCATTACTAACCATCTATGGATTAGTTATGAAATTTGGAATTAAATGACAGAAGAATTCATGAACTGAAGTATGTCTGTGTATGACACACACAACCACACACATGTACACACAGTGTTTCAATCGTGTCTCTTCATCTCTGGTTCATATAAGCAAAAGCTATTTAAAAAATCATGATGGGTCCTATCAATATTTCTCAGTTAGAAGAACAGAATCTGTTTCTTGTTATATGTTTAAAACTGGCTCAGAGGCATAATATATTGATTCTGGATAGTACATATTGTAACAATGTTTTCCAGCAGGTAGACTGTTTCACTGGTGATGTATAAAATAATTTTAGGTGATCCCAGAGAATATTTAACAACATAGGGGCACATCAATGGGACTTTGGACTTTCAATTTTTACTTCAACTCTTCATTAACCTTCCGCATGGCATTGAGGGAAAAGTTTCATTTTGAAGATGGGATGTCTTTGACATCTCCACCTCTTCTTGATTTTGTTGGGGGAACCACTGGCTGATACTGCCCACCCTGACCAGGCAGTAGTAGCCATTTGGTTGAATTTTCTCGCAACAGGAGGTCCTGGTAAGGAATGCAGGACTAACAAACTACCACCAACCAGAAATCAGGAAAGGTCAAAGGGAGAGGAGATGCCTGTCCATATGTCCCACCAACCTCCCAGAATCCTCCTCTCTGGAATCCATCTTGGCTGAGCAACGCCAATAAGGACCACCAGTAAGGACCCTGAGTCTAGAAACTAACCTCATCACCCTAAAACCTGAGACTGTGAGCCATGTGGCAGAGCAGTTCTCCTGGGTTCCCTGTCCCTCCTGCTCTCTGCCAGGTGCCCCTTCTCAATAAAGTCTTTTGCTTTGTCAGCACATGTGTCTCAGAAAATTCATTTCCAAGTGTTAGACAAAAGCCCGCTCTTGAGTCCTGGAAGGGATCCACCTTCCTGCAACAGCTTTCCTTTTCGTCGGGGACAGCAGTGAACATACCAGCCAGTAGCTTTGGCGAGAATCTGGTGGCATTTCTTTGGACCAGTTAGAATGTTCAGCTACAACTAACATCTGATGATGAATCAGCTTGCACAACCAGCTGTCTGGAGGAATGCGGTTCTCAGAGATCTAAGTCTGTGCTTGTACACAGATTTGCTTTTCTTACCTGGAACCATATGGTTATCTGGGCTTCAAACATGAAATGCTTGCACATTATTGGCCTTTCAAGCAGGAAAATTATTTACAACAACAGTCTACGAAAGTATCTTTTTCTTCTTGGAGTTTCTGCCTGCCTCCCCTATATTTTGATTTGTCTGTTTTTCCACAAGCTCAACTTCTGACTGCCCTTTCTACCTCTCGGGTCACTACTGGGTCATGTGCTTATCTTTAGACCAGTCCCAGCAGGGGAGTGTGGTCTCACATGTCCAGCTCAGACTAATCAAGCCTCATTCCTTAGCACTTGGGGAGGGGCTATGGGACCATCCTGTACAAAGTTAGGGTCGGTTGGCAGGGAGAGAGAAGTGGCTTTCGGTTGGACAATGAAGACAGTGGGTCACATTTTTATTTGCATAACATTTTTCTTTTAAATGCCATTTATAACAATGATATGAAACAAAAATTGTCAGATAATCAGAAGAAACACTGCAGTAACTCTATCTTATTAGGTAGTTATTAATGCAGGCTTCTTTGTCTAGCCTCTTCTAAGGTTTCAGTATTTCTATACATTTGTTATTTTGAACTATTATTTTATATACATTTTCTCTTCTTATCAGATGTTTTCTTAGTTTATAACTCCTTCTTGTTCAAGTTACCACCAATCTCAAGTGAAGAACATTTGAATTAGTGAGGTTTATGGATCAGAAATGTTTTTTCTTTTCTGAGCAAAGGATGAGTTAATTATGTCTACAGATATATACAGAAGCCTCTCTGTTGCCTATTCCCAACTATTCTACTTTTCCTCACTTTTGCTGATACAATTCACTACCTTGAGGGTTTTTCTGATCTCCTTTGTCAAAAACATGTGACTAAATCCTTGGCAAAGTTACCTGCTGGAAAACCTGATTGAGGGCTTCTATAAAGGCATTTTCTCATTAATTAAAGAAAACACCTGACTTTGTCTTGCTTTAAATATGATCAGATGAAGACATGATGCTAGGAGCACTGGCAGCTATTTTGGGGTCACGAGGTGATGAACAAAAGGACTGAGCTAATAGACTAAAGAAACTGAAGCAGAAACATGGGAAAATCCTGGGTATTTAAAGATCTCTACAAGCTTCTGAACCAATTATGTGGTCGTTCTGCTTTAGATCCCTGTTGTATAAAATAAAAAAATCCTATTTTATACATCCATCTACTTGAATATTTGTTAGTGGGCACTGTTGCACTGGAGGATTCCCAATGAAACCAAGTTTCTAATGGTCAAATCCCCAAAACTATAATACATAGGTGACAAATATATTCTGGCTCCTGTACAGTTTTCCCAGAGGTTCTTTAAAAATGCAGAATATTTCCTATTGTTTTAGCATGAAACTGACCTCAGCACAAATATCCTTTCTTTGACAGTGCAAATTTCAAACACTTTGTCATGTGTATGTTAATATTGGCTTAGTTCATGGCACACATCAGCAAAGTATACAGACCCTTCTATTCCTCTATTCAGCATCTCAGGGATCTGACCTGGATATGTGAGCTTCAATAAAGAAAGACTGCTAAATGCAGTCAAAACCATAGGGATGTGGAATTGAGTTATGAGGGTCAGGGAGTCTGGTTTATTTCTTTTTATTTCAGCAAAAAGCACTACTTCCTGACACCACAGTCTTTGGAAATATCTCATAAGAAAAATACAAAAGTACATTTTCTTTTGTCAGCTTGATAAGTGACCCAGTAAAAATTCCAAACTCTTTTAGCAGACAGAAAATATGAAAATTATTTTCCAGTTCAGATATATTTATTCTTCCTTAAAAAAAAAAAAAAAACCTTCAAGCTGAAGCTGAGCTCCCTCCAATAGTTTCCAGGATTTTTACTGGGTTTATAAAAAGTAATGATTTTATTAAACTGTAAAACTATGACAGATGGAGAAACTATAATTTAGAGAGATTAAATGAGCTGAATTTTATATGCCTCTAGCATTGAAGGCATTGAGAAATATCAAAATAATTGGAAAACGATGCATTGTAGACACCAGGCTATTTCTCAGCTGAACAGCTAATAATCACTCCTTACAAGGCTCCAGATGTGTGTGTTTCCTCTAATAATGGAGAGTTAAAAATAACACTCCTGATTCTTCCTCCAAATGATGATCAGCTGTCCCACTGCTACCAAGCTTTCCACAGGAGGGGATGTCATTGAATATCTCGGAGCCGCTCAACAATAAATAAATAAGCATGTTCATCCCATTATTCAAATACTCGCTTAATTACTTTAGAACTTGCTCCAAACTTTTCCAAGTCGACTCATGGTAATGAGCTCTTGGGTTTTCATCTTCCAGCTCACAACTTCATGCTAAATGGACCGCAACTGGACATACTGCCAGATGAATATTTATCAGTGCTGGATTGTTCTTGGATTTTGAGTCTCGGGATCTGCTAGCATAATTCAACTCCCTACTCACCTTCCCAACTCATCCATCTTTGTGGGGGTAAAAAGCATGATGGTAGCGTAAGCTTCCCGTGCTGCATTGAAAGTTTCACAACTCAAGGGACTGACTATACAGTTAGCTAGATTTTATACGTGGGTGTTACTGAATCCAAGCTCGGTCTGCTTACAGCACAACAGGCCAAACATTGGGAGACAAGGTGCCGAAGCAAGGAATACAACTTTATTTGGAAAGCTAGGCATCCTAGAAGATGGCAGGCTAGTGCCCCAGCATATCATCTTATCTGGGTCTGAATGCCAGTTTCTTTTATAGACAGAAGAGTAGGAGGTGAGGAAAGTGAAAGTGAAGGTGACGTCGCTCAGTCCTGTCCGACTCTTTGTGACCCCAAGGACTGTAGCCTACCAGGCTCCTCTGTCCATGGGATTTTCCAGGCAAGGGTACTGGAGTGGGCTGCCATTTCCTTCTCCAGGTGATTTTCCCTACCTAGGGATCAAACCCAGGTCTCTTGCATTGCAGACAGATGCTGAGCCACCAGGGGAGCCCTAGGAGGTGAGGAAGTGATGTAAAAAGTGCAGGAAAATATCTCCTGGCTTGGCCAGCATGGGGAGGGGATGTGTTAATTTCTTCTTTCCTGTAGCCATTCACACCTGGGCAGGGTCAGAATGTCTCCCTGTGAACTGAACAAAGACACGTTAGTTTAACATTCAGGCAGAGAGGCAGGTTCCTCGGGCAGGCTATTATGCATGCTCACAGCTATAGACAGCATCCTCTTAGGGATTATAGTAACAAAGGCAAAGGAGAGCAAACGTTTAAAGTAAGAGAAACAGATCCAACATGGAGTCAGACTCTGTTCTTCCCTGTGACACGGGCAAGTGACTGCAGCCCTTCCTCCAGCCAGAGAACAGAGTGGATGGTGCAATGAGAAATGCTGATGGTCTCCTAGGCTTGAAGAAGAGTTGTGGCAGCCTCCTCAATGTTCCAAGCAGCATGGTTGACTTTCGGCTCAGGGTTATTAGAATAAGCCATGGATGGGGAGGAAAGCTTGGATCTCAAGTCTCAGTTGGCATGCCAACTCACTGGGCTGGTGGGCAAGTTCTAACTGCTAGGGCCAGTTCACCCATAAAATGAAACTTGTATTCTGACTGTTAATTACAAACTGGCACTTGCCATCCACCTCTACAAGGATTAAATCATGTGCTGCTACAGCTGCTGATTTTCAACACCCCCTGAAATGAGGTCGAGGTGGACAGCAGAAATGAGGCCCTCTGTGTGTGGGAGAAAGACTGGCAGGACAGCTCTTCAGAGGGTTGGGTAGTTTTAGGAGCTGATATTTAATGAGCCCAATTCTTGTACCTCTCCATATCTAGAAAAACACTAAAATCCTTCATTGTGATGACGGTGTCTCGTGACTAGCAGAAAGCTTCACCAGACTAGCAGAAACCGTCTAGAAAAAAAAATCTGTTTGATTGCATGTATATTTCCCTTTCACCAAAATCACATATATACTGACCTTCCCCCCCTGTCTCTTTGGAGCAGGTTCTCGAATTATCTGAGGTGCTGTCTCCCAGGCTGCAGTCCTCATTTGCCCCCAATAAAATTTAACTTGCAGCTCTCACCCTGTACAGTTCTTTTTCAGTCTACATGGATGTGGTTCAATCACTCACACTTGTGTGATGAAGCTCCAATAAAGAAGCTCAGGTGAGCTTCCAGATGCCAGTGCTTTGTGCATGATGTCACAGGTCATAGCTGGGAGGAAGCAATGTTGCCCAGGGCTCTGCAGGGAGAGGTCAGTCGGATCGCTCCCAGGCATCCTTTCTTTTGACTGGTCCTAATTATACCCCTTTGTTATAATAAAATTGCAGTTCTAAGTGTCACACTTTCCTGAGTTCTGTGAATCATTCTAGTGGATTATTACTACGGGGAGTGGCTTTCAGAAACACGCCAATGAAATTGGTAATAGAAATGTCTCATGGAGACTTTTCCCCTCTTTCCTTCATCCTGTACAATTATCCATAGCCAGCTGAGGTAATGAACACAATCTCATTTCCTTTACTAAAATATCCTGTCCACAGTACAGATCAAAACTATGCTCTTGAGTTAACTGCCCAAACTTCTCCCCTCCCCTCTCTTGGCCTCCTTCTGCAGGAGGTTTAGGGCGAGACTTTTTGCTTTGTCTCTCCTTCTTTGATCAACTCTCAGCCTTTGAGTGATGTTGTGGACCTCTCAGGTCTGAGCAGCGGATCCTGAGAAGAGATCAAGGGTTAGGAAAGTCTTACTCAAACTGTTCACTGAGTAAAAGAACTTCACACTTTCTGGATCCAATGCACGTGAATGCCACGTCTTTGGTCCTTTTGGAAATTCTCTGTAAGATTCACCCTTCCTGCAACTTCCATGACCAGGAAACACATGTCACTCATTCAGCAGGCCCCTGCTCTTTACAGAGATAAAATAGTAACAAAACAAATGGAAAAATGCAGATATTGCTGCCCTATTTTTTTACATAATTTCAAGCTAAAGAAAGAAAGGGAAGAGTGACATGTCAAGAATAACTTCATTCTTGTTTACATTTTAACAAAGTCAAATATGTTTAAATGGGTAGAAAAGTCGGTCATACCAACTCAGGGAGTTCAAACCAGGGCTCTGTGGCAACCTAGAGGGGTGGGATGGGGTGGGACATGGGAAGGAAGGAACATATGTATACCTGGGACATGGGAAGGAAGGAACATATGTATACCTGTGGCTGATTCATGTTGGTTTTTGGCAGAAACCAACACAATATTTTAAAGCAATTATCCTCCAATTAAAAATAAATCTAAAAAAAAAGTCAGCCATGTAGACCTCAGATACCAAAACAACCCCATCTCACTGTGAAGTTTTCCAGGGAATAAAAAAGGTAGCTTTTATTTTCTCAGCCTCTGTAGTATCTTAAGAGACCATCATCAACTTAAAAACCAAAATAAACACATTGCATCTAAGCAAGAGACCCAGACCAACAATGAAAGCCAGACTTACTTTCACAATTCTCTTGGTTGGTTTTATCTATCGATAATATTCCAACCTTCTTAGGGTAAGAGGAGCATTTCCCTAGGAGATTTTAATGCCCTTGGATGCTTACTTTCCATCTACAAAGTCACAGTATTCCACTGGTCTCCAGCTAGGGAAGAGATTATATTCAATTCTTCTCTGCACTTTCTGATATATTTAAGTTTTCTGAAAGCAAACACCACCCCCTACCATAACCCATACAAACTATAAATTCAGGGAGATATCTTCAGTAGGTACTAAAGAACTTCAAGGCTTAAAAAAAAAAAAAGCTTAAGTGCAGTATTTGCACTTTGCACACAAACTTCTAAATAAAAAGTGTTCTTTTGTGAAACTCGTTTTAAACTTTCCCTGTTCCTTCTATTTTTGAATCCAATTATACTAACAACAGTTATACAGACACACTGGGCTCTGGGAGGAGCTCTCAGTAGCCAGTGGCTCCATCCTCCTGTTTTCCATTAGAAAAAGAACTAGCTGAAGCTATTAGTGAAAAAAATGTCTGTTTTTCATATTTCCAAAATAATGCTGATGGGGAAAAAATGGACTTGGAAATCTGGGAAAGCATTTTGATTCATATTCTGCCAACTCTTTTGAAGCAGGAATCACGCTGCTTCTTCGCACATTCAGCTTCACAAAGACCTTCTACATCTCTGTCCGCTTATTCACAGGCTCCTGTGGGGCTTAGAGAAAGACCAGGCTTGGTTTGGGCAGGGGGAATTATTAAGATGTAGCAAGCTATTCAAACCCTGGATCTCCAAGGAGATTTTGCGTTTCATCCTGAGAGCAATATATGGCATTTGCCAAAGTGGTCAAGGAGATGCTGGCAGTTTCTGTGTGCACAGGAGACGCTGGCAGAGTGTGTGCACAGGAGACGCTGGCAGAGTGTGTGCACAGGAGACGCTGGCAGAGTGTGTGCACAGGAGACGCTGGCAGAGTGTGTGCACAGGAGATGCTGGCAGAGTGTGTGCACAGTGAGTAGAGAGACTTTTGGGCACTTGGCAAAAGCACCCACCTGTCTTGCCATTGGAACATCTGCACAAGTCTTCAGAGATCCAATTAGAATCCCTCGCGGTTTTATGTTTTTCTTAAGTCTCTAAAGTTTTGCCTCATCTGCCATCAATCCTTGGTGATCTTGTCCCTACCCCCCATATATATGAACACAGAGAGATGCTACATGCTCCCAAGCCCCCTGCATTGGCAGGCAGATTCTTAACCACTGGACCATGAGGGAAGTCCCCACAAAGCTTTTTAATTTGTATGTATCTACATGCTCCTAGATACATACAAATTAAAAAGCTTTGTGGGGACTTCCCTCATGGTCCAGTGGCTAAGAATCTGCCTGCCAATGCAGGGGGCTTGGGTTCAATCCCAGCTCTGGGAAGATCCCACATGCCTTGGGGCAACTAAGCCCGCGTGCCACAACTACTGAAGCCCATGTGTCTAGAACCTGAGCTCCACAACAAGAGAAGCTGCTGCAACAAGAAGCCGGCAGAGCACAGCTAGAGTAGCCCCTGCTCTCTGCAACCAGAGAGACCAAGAGCAGCAACATGGGCCCAGCACAGCCAAAAATGAACGAATAAAGGAAAACCAAAAGTTTTTGCATAGCGAAGCTTGCAACATCAACAAAACAAAAAGGGAATGGAAGACAATATTTGCAAATAAGGTATCCAATAAGGGGTCAATATCCACGTTATTAGAAGGATAATCCAAATAATTACAGAGATCACATAATTCAATGTGAAACAAACATACAATTCACTTGAAAATATGGGCAGAGGACCCACAGAGACATTTCTCTGAGGAAGGCATTCAGATGGGCTACATGCCTGAGAAAATATGCTCTGCATCACTAATTGGGACTTTCCTGGTGGTCCAGTGGCTAAGACTCCCATCTCCCAATGCAGGGGGCCCAGGTACAATCCCTGGTCAGGGAACTAGATTCCACATGACCCCTCTAAGGGTTCACACGCCACAGCTAAATACCTCACATGCTGCCACTAAGACCCAGCACAGGCAAATAAATAAATACACAAGTGAAAAAAAAGAATGTAAAAAAAATCACAAGGAAAAGGGAAATCAAAACCACAATGTAACTGCACAGGAGTGACTGTATCTCGCTTATTGACCCTGTCCTCTCTCCTTACAAAGCCCTCTATAGGGAGGTGTATACTTTTCCGTTTGATGGGATGCTCTGCCGTGTTTTCATTCTTTATATATATATAAAATGTTTTTATTTATTGGCTGTGCTGGATCTTAGTTGCTGTGCGGGCTTTTCTCCAGTTGTGGTGCTCAGGCTGCTCACTGTGGTGTCCTCTCTTACTGGTGAGCACCGGCTCTAGGCATGTGGGCTGGCTGCAGTACTTGCAGCACGTGGGCTCAGGAGTTGCCATTCCTGGGCTCTAGAGCATGCCTCAATAGTTGTGGTGAATAGCCTTAGTTGCTCCAAGGCAGGTGGAATCTTTTCAGTCAAGAGCAGAGACTGAACCTGTATCCCCTGCATTGGCAGGCAGATTCTTTACCACTGAGAGACCATGGATGCCCCTGTTTTCATTGTTGATCTGCTTCTTCCACCAAGCCACGCCTTGTTGCCATGGGAACCGCTTCATCTGCAGGCTACTTTCAATAGGTTCCTCATCGCTAAGGCAATACCCCTTGCTTCCCCATCCCCAATGTAAGTCTCCTTGATCTCCACCCTCCCAAAATCTCCCTGTCTAAAGGGGGATGCCTAGCTGGCTATGACTCATCCTGTAATTGAATTTAGATGCTTCTATTTTAGAAATGAGTTCCCATTATGCCTGGGCCAAATGTCAAGTATCCAAATGGAGAGAACACTGAAAGTAACTTGGAGAAGCAGCAGGCTTCATTTGAATAATTATGTTGAAATAGCAAGCACTTCTCTCTGCAAAGTGGGGCCACCTCTCCTCTGGTCACTGTGGAGGTTCATGGAATTATCCCCTGGCTAATACCGGAGCTCTTCCTACAAGCACTAGCCACCTCTTCAAATAATCTTTGCTGTTATTCTTAGTGGTGATTTCTGACAATTCTCACTTTTATATGTGCATGCATTTTATAGATATTTTACGGTAAATACCCTTCTCTATAACTGTGAGAATGATTGGTTAAGACAGATACTGCAAAGGATCTAGGACTTTGGGATGAACTATATTTTGGGTCCATTATGTATCTACATGCTCCTAGATACATACAAATTAAAAAGCTTTGTGGGGACTTCCCTCATGGTCCAGTGGCTAAGAATCTGCCTGCCAATGCAGGGGGCTTGGGTTCAATCCCAGCTCTGGGAAGATCCCACATGCCTTGGGGCAACTAAGCCCGCGTGCCACAACTACTGAAGCCCATGTGTCTAGAACCTGAGCTCCACAACAAGAGAAGCTGCTGCAACAAGAAGCCGGCAGAGCACAGCTAGAGTAGCCCCTGCTCTCTGCAACCAGAGAGACCAAGAGCAGCAACATGGGCCCAGCACAGCCAAAAATGAACGAATAAAGGAAAACCAAAAGTTTTTGCATAGCGAAGCTTGCAACATCAACAAAACAAAAAGGGAATGGAAGACAATATTTGCAAATAAGGTATCCAATAAGGGGTCAATATCCACGTTATTAGAAGGATAATCCAAATAATTACAGAGATCACATAATTCAATGTGAAACAAACATACAATTCACTTGAAAATATGGGCAGAGGACCCACAGAGACATTTCTCTGAGGAAGGCATTCAGATGGGCTACATGCCTGAGAAAATATGCTCTGCATCACTAATTGGGACTTTCCTGGTGGTCCAGTGGCTAAGACTCCCATCTCCCAATGCAGGGGGCCCAGGTACAATCCCTGGTCAGGGAACTAGATCCCACATGACCCCTCTAAGGGTTCACACGCCACAGCTAAATACCTCACATGCTGCCACTAAGACCCAGCACAGGCAAATAAATAAATACACAAGTGAAAAAAAAGAATGTAAAAAAAATCACAAGGAAAAGGGAAATCAAAACCACAATGTAACTGCACAGGAGTGACTGTATCTCGCTTATTGACCCTGTCCTCTCTCCTTACAAAGCCCTCTATAGGGAGGTGTATACTTTTCCGTTTGATGGGATGCTCTGCCGTGTTTTCATTCTTTATATATATATAAAATGTTTTTATTTATTGGCTGTGCTGGATCTTAGTTGCTGTGCGGGCTTTTCTCCAGTTGTGGTGCTCAGGCTGCTCACTGTGGTGTCCTCTCTTACTGGTGAGCACCGGCTCTAGGCATGTGGGCTGGCTGCAGTACTTGCAGCACGTGGGCTCAGGAGTTGCCATTCCTGGGCTCTAGAGCATGCCTCAATAGTTGTGGTGAATAGCCTTAGTTGCTCCAAGGCAGGTGGAATCTTTTCAGTCAAGAGCAGAGACTGAACCTGTATCCCCTGCATTGGCAGGCAGATTCTTTACCACTGAGAGACCATGGATGCCCCTGTTTTCATTGTTGATCTGCTTCTTCCACCAATCCACGCCTTGTTGCCATGGGAACCGCTTCATCTGCAGGCTACTTTCAATAGGTTCCTCATCGCTAAGGCAATACCCCTTGCTTCCCCATCCCCAATGTAAGTCTCCTTGATCTCCACCCTCCCAAAATCTCCCTGTCTAAAGGGGGATGCCTAGCTGGCTATGACTCATCCTGTAATTGAATTTAGATGCTTCTATTTTAGAAATGAGTTCCCATTATGCCTGGGCCAAATGTCAAGTATCCAAATGGAGAGAACACTGAAAGTAACTTGGAGAAGCAGCAGGCTTCATTTGAATAATTATGTTGAAATAGCAAGCACTTCTCTCTGCAAAGTGGGGCCACCTCTCCTCTGGTCACTGTGGAGGTTCATGGAATTATCCCCTGGCTAATACCAGAGCTCTTCCTACAAGCACTAGCCACCTCTTCAAATAATCTTTGCTGTTATTCTTAGTGGTGATTTCTGACAATTCTCACTTTTATATGTGCATGCATTTTATAGATATTTTACGGTAAATACCCTTCTCTATAACTGTGAGAATGATTGGTTAAGACAGATACTGCAAAGGATCTAGGACTTTGGGATGAACTATATTTTGGGTCCAGGTATGGATGGTTGAGGCACCCCATGAAACACCCACATTTGGACTAGCTCACGATGCATGTATACTATAGCTGTCATTTCCAGAGTGAGTTTGGACAGTCACTAGTGAGTCCTCCAATAACATAAAATGCTGCTTACTTTCTCATGGGAACCCATTAGGCCAAGTGCACTAGAGGTGAAAAGTAGTGGCTTTTAAAGATAACATAAATTTCCTTCTCTTTCCTAGCAGAAAAAAATTCAAGGGTGAATGAGGGTTTTTTTCCCCCTCTAGGTCAACATGCTCACATATTCAGGGTAATGTCTCAGAGGTTCTTATAGGAAGAGTTGAGTCTAATGTTCTCATTGCTGCAGTATCTTATTTTTACATCAAATGATTTGGATCACCTGGCTTCATTTTTTTTTTAAATCAAGCTTTACCAGCCTCACTTTTCCAACCTAATTATAACACCTCAGGATGTGATTTTCACCCTGTTCTCTCTCTCTCTGTCTCTCTTTCATATACACATGCACACACACTGCACAGACAGACAAGAAGAATGTAGGAAAAGCTTAGGGGAAGCTGGTTTGGATGTTTTCACCCTTAGTCAATGATTAGAAGAGGATGGTTGTGCCCTGTTGTGAATCCCTGGGTCATCAGCCACTTGGAGTCATGGAGTTGCCTCTGATGACTATTGCAGGACCTTCCTTCCAACCGCTGCACCTTTAAATTCCATTTCTTAGATTTGGTTGTCAGATATGCAAGTTCTATTCTTGAGGTTATGTGAGCTCAGGCAGGACAAAAGTTTCCATAAACTGACTCACACAGGATAAGCCATACCCCTAATAAGAGAGCAAAGGCAGAAGGGAGATAAGAAGGTTGTCTCTTACACTGTTGGTGGGAAAGTAAATCGGTGCAGCCACCGTGGAAACCAGTATGGAGGCTCCTTAAAAACTCAAAATAAAGCTATCGTATGACTCAAGAATCCCACTCACAGGCAAATATCCAGAGACAACGCTAATTCAAAAAGTTATGTGCACCCCAGTGTTCATAGCAGCACTATTCACAATAGCCAAGACATGGAAGCCACCCAGGTGTCCATCAACAGAAGAATGGATAAGGAAGATATGGTACATACATACAGCGAAGTATCACTCAGCCATAGAAAGAATGAAATGATGCCATTTGCTGCAAGACGGATGGAGCTACAGATTATCGTACATAAGCGAAGTAAGTCACCAGAAAAGGACAAATATCATATGATATCACTTGAATATGAAATCTAAAATATGACACAGATGAACCGATACAAAACAGAAATAGACTCACAGACATTGAGAGACATCTTACGGTTACCAAAGAGCAAAGTGAGGGAAAGATAAATTAGGAGGCTCGGATTAACGGATTCAGACTGCTATATATAAAGTAGGTTCCCCAGTGACTCAGTCGGCAAAGAATCTGCCTACAATACAGAAGACCACCTGTGATGCAGGAAACATGGGTCGATCCCTGGGTCAAGGACATCCCCTGGAGAAGGAAATGGCAGCCCACTCCAGTATTCTTGCCTGGGAAATCCCATGGGCAGAAGAGCTTGGCAGGCTACAGTCCATGGGGTCACAAAGAGTTGGACACAACTTAGCAACTAAACACCACCATCTCCATACATAAAGTAGATAATCAGCATGGACCTATGGATAGCATAGGGAACTAGATTCAATATCTTGTAATAACCTATAAGAGAAAAGAATCTGAAAAAGAACGTATTTATAACTGAATCACTTTGCTGTATGCCTGAAACGAACACAAATTATAAATCAACTATACTTCAATAAAAAGACAGTTGCAACTGAAAGCCAGTGTCAGAATAATAATAGTTAACCTTTTTGGAGTCATTATGGTATATACTACGTGCTGTCCTAAACTCTATCTTTCATATTAAAATTTGTATCATAAAATAGTTTGAAATTATAGAACAATAATGAGGCCAATGTACAGACCATAGAAATACAGGATGTTTTGCATTTTTGCTTAAGTTCTACCTTTTCTTTTTTTCAATAAATAAGACATTACTGATGCAGCTTAAAAATTAAAAAGCTTAAAAATCTTAATTCCTCTCTCCTGTGCCATGATTATGACTGTCATTCAGTTTACTTATATTTAAGCAAATATAATCGAATTCATTGTTGCTACCATTATTTTGGACAGATTATCTGTTAGACCAAGAATAAGAAAAATAAAAATTTTTACTATGACCTCAAAAAACGTTTCTTTTTAAAAACAATTATTCATCTCTGGCTGCGTCGGCTCCCTGTTGCTGCGAGAGGGCTTTCTCCAGCTCTGAGGAGCAGGGGCTACTCTCTAGCTGCGGCGCACGGGCTTCTCATTTCCTTGCTGTGGAGCACAGGCCCTAGTCACGTGGGCCCCAGTAGTTACAATGCACAGCTTCAGTAGTTGCAGCTCCAGGGCTCTAGAATACAGGCTCAGTAGGTGTGGCGCACGGGCTTAGTATGTATCCGCAGTATGCGGGATCTTCCTGGATCGGAGATCAAACCCATTTCTCCTGCACTGGCAGGAGGATTCTTCACCCCTGATCCATCAGGGAAGCCCCCAAATCTTTATTTCTTAGTGATGGAGGGGCTCCACAGAGACTGTGGGGAACCATTCTGGATCAATATCCATTTCAGCAGATCCTTTTTTCTTGGCTGCACTGGGCCTTAGCTGCGGCATGCAGGATCTCGCTCCCTGACTAGGGATGGAACACAGGCGCCCTGCACTGGGAGTGTGGAGTCTTAGCCACTGAACCACCGGTGAAGTCCCCTCAGCAGATTCCATCTTACTAAATAAAAATTGTGCTAAATCTGCCAACTCTCAAATTCTTGTTTTGCTTCACAGCATTCCTGTAGTTCATCTGGTAGCATTTTATAGGTTATCTAAGAATAGTGCCATATGCAGTTACTGTCTTCTTTGCCACTGATCTCCAGTCTCCTGTTTTTCCTTACAACAGTATCTTGGATTAGTCATCTCCTTGTATGATGTGTGTGTTGGGGTGTGTGTGTATTTGTGTGTGCTTGTGTGTGTGTACTTCACTCTTTGAGCATCTTGTGAATGTTTTGTCTCACAGGAAAACAACTGTGAATATTTTTCTGGTCATCATCAAGCTAAATGTTGTACAGACCCTTAGATTGGAAATATCATTCTATTTATTTCTTTCTTACTTTTGCTCAGGCAAATGGCAAGCCTCCTCTGATGCTGTTTCCTAGGCAATTTCCTTTCTGTGCACATCAATACTATTTTTAGATTTCAGATTGGATATAAAAAAAAAAAATGCCCGCACAATGCTTGCATAAATAGAGCTAAAAGTAGTTTGAGAAATTTGACCCTCAGAAATGAACTTCATTTGTTTCCCATGAAATTCATGCTGCTGGAGGGAAAAAAAGACAATTGTGTTTATGGTTCTCAACATTTCCTCAAAAATTCAAGCAGTAAAGAAAGGCTGCATGTAAAACGTATTTGCTAAATAGCACTGTTTTATTGATACCCATTTATTTAATAAAACCTTTTGTCCAATTCAGCTATAAAATATTCCATTAAGGAAAACTAGGAAATAAAAGGGCTTCCCAGGTGGCACTAGAGGTAAAGAACCCGCTTGCCAATGCCAGAGATGCAGGAGATGCGGGTTCAATTTCTGGGTCAGGAAGATCCCCTGGAGAAGGAAATGGCAACCCACACCAGTGTTCTTGCCTGGAAAATCCCGCGGACAGAGGAGCCTGGAGGGCTCCAGTCCAGAGGGTCCCAAAGAGCTGGACATGACTGAAGTGACTTAGCACACATAGGAAAGATAAAGTAGGGAGGAGAGTTCAGGTGCCATACCTGAAAAGTAAAGTGAGGAAAGTGGAGAAAACCAGCATCCAACATGGATTTCCAGCAAATGATATGACACCACAAGTCCCAGAGAACCGAACTTACATGCCAATCAAACAGACTGTGAGGAAAAGGCTGACTCACTCCCTCCATTCATGTTTCTAAAGGAATCCAGAAACCACAGAAAGTAGCTTTTGATGCACAGGCAGCGCAGAGACTGGTGGGGCTGAATGAGGAGCCGAGGGCACAAAATTTAATGAGGGGTCCACTCTCAGCAGGGCTTCCCAGATGGCACAGTGAGTGAGAAAGAATGCACCTGCCAATGTCAGAGAAGCAAGACACTTGGGTTCGATCCCTGGGTCGGGAAGATCCCCTGGAGAAGAAAATGGCAACCCACTCCAGTATTCTTGCCTGAAAAATTCCACGGCCAGAGGTGCCTGGTGGGCTATAGCTCAAAGAGTCTCAAAGAGTTGCACATGACTGAGCGACCAAGTGCGCGCACGCACGCACGCATGCGCACACATGCGTGCACACACACACACACACACACCACTCTCAGTGTTCTACAATGTACATCCCTGGCATCCCAGACTTCAGTCCCTGCCCTTTGCATTTGTGAATCAAAACAAGAGCAGAGCTTACTACAATGAAGTATCACCTCACACCGGTCAGAATGGCCATCAATCAAAAGGTCTACAAGCAATGAATGCTGGAGAGGGTGTGGAGAAAAAAGAGGACCCTCCTACACTGTTGGTAGGAATGTAAATTGGTGCAGCTGATACCTGCTTAGAAAGGGATCCTGCCAGACTGCCACAAATGAAGCTCTGTTAAGTCATCCCCTATTGCTGATCAGACTCACGGCTCCACCATTCAAAAAACAGGATGCTTGGGGCTGGTGTATGGGGATGATCTGGAGGGAAGATGTGGGGTGGGAGGTGGGAGGGGGGTTCATGTTTGGGAGTTCGTGTAAAAAAATAAATAAATACAAAAAAAAAAATAAAGAAAGTTGAAACAACAACAACAACAACAACAAAAAAAAAAAAACAGAAGGCATAAAGGTGAATACAAACATGAGAAAGGAGTTCACATCTGGTCCTGAAGCCTCTCCATGTAGTCTCTGAAGCCCTGGGACTCTCCCAGCCCCATATCTGGGCAGACCCACTGGATGTTGTCATCACTGTCAAACAGGATGGAGTTGGTGTAGGGGCCGCTGTCCTCTGGGAGGATGGTGGTGTAGGAAGTAAACTTGACCCTCTTCCTCTTGGGGCCTGTGGAACTCAGAGGGTCGTTTTTCACGTCTTTCTCATAGACATAGTCAGAAGGTCTGAGCAGCTGAGTATGGAAAGTCTTCTGGGAACCGCCGTTCAGAAGGAAGTTCCTCTCCTCGAACTGCAGCCCCGTTAATCATGGTGGTGCACTCCTCTGACGGGAGGATCACATCCACC
Source organism: Oreotragus oreotragus (assembly GCA_006410675.1). Classification (NCBI taxonomy): domain Eukaryota; kingdom Metazoa; phylum Chordata; class Mammalia; order Artiodactyla; family Bovidae; genus Oreotragus; species Oreotragus oreotragus. The sequence goes on along the minus strand of SJYX01024767.1, from coordinate 134,777 downwards.
GGGTTCTCTAGAAGTTCCACGTCATTCCCCAGCCAGACCCAGTCATGGGAATGGGGGAATGTTGCTTTGCTCGCTCACGGTGAATCCTCTGTGTCTGTATATCCATTTCATATGACTCCATTAATTATCCTGTTATAAATGATGTGTGTAACCTCATGAGTGGGAGGAACAAATGTGTATACCCTGATGGATGCAATTGGATGTACATGAACTAACTGAATGTCACAGAGCAGAATTTGACTTGAAATCTTCCAAAAATGGTTTAAAAGATCACAGGATACCTCTGAATCACTTCTGGGTGCGGCCCATCAGGCTAATCCTGGAGATAATATCACCTCAAGCATCCTTTATTAGGAAGACAAGCTCCTCTGAAGCAGCTGAGAAAAGATGTATTATGCGGATAGGTATGCTTGAAAGACTCAATGACCTTGGTATAACTGAAATGGATTTGCTACAAGATTAACGATGGAGCAGAGGTTTCAAGTTGTCCATAATTAATACAAGCCAACAGATACTTGGTGCCCGTTAGCCACACTGGCTTAAGCAGCGGAAATAGAATTTTCAAGTATCAGTTATTACTTATTTTAGAAAAGGGAAGACATGTGATCTTTAGTTGTGATCCGAGGCAGTCTTCTTCCCACAGATGCATGCATGCATCCTAAGTTGCTTCAGTCATGTCTGAATCTTTGTGACCCTATGAACCGTAGCCTGCCAGGCTTCTCTATCCATGGGATTCTCCAGGCAGGAATACTGGAGTGGGTCACCATGCTCCCCTCCGGGGGATCTTCCTAACCCAAGGATTGAAACCGTGTCTCTTATGTCTCCTGCACTGACAGGCATGTCCTTTACCACGAGAGCCATCTGGGAAGCCCCCTTCCCACAGAAAATCTGCCACAATCTGATAGTTGGACACATGGTCAGTGTGTAAAAGCTTATAAGAGGGAAATTTGTCCAACTTACTAAGCACTTCTCTCAGGGACAGGATAAGAAGCAGGAAGAAGTTTCAAGAATCACTACTCCCAGCTATGAGCCCCAGCTCTACTGATTTCCTTTGAGAAGCAGTCACAATTGTGCAAGGACAAAAGAACTCTGGAATCTTACCTGCTATGGGGCTTGAAGACTGTCCTGTGCAGCTGCTATTGAGACGACGGCCCTTTCATCCAATCTGTGAGACTGCAGGGAAAGAGACAAGCTGGCCACCAGCTGCACACCCAGGTCCATGATAGTAATGCGGTCATCTAGGATGGTCACTGTCTTCTCAGCCAGGATGGAGTCAGAGAGAGGCAACAGGATCTGTAGAAACCCTAGTTTCTGCTCCTCACAACACTAATGAGAAAAACGGAATGAAAAAGGTAAAATACCTACAGAAGTAAATGGAAGAGGAGCCCTTTATAATCCAGGGCTATGAGCTCATGGTCATCAAGTAGCTAACTTCTTCCATTTGATAGGGTTTTAGTATCTATAAAACAACCTGGAAATGTGCATCTGTTATCTAGGTACTTCAGGGAGGAACTAGAGATTCTGTGATTGCCATATGGCTGATTTAATGTCTGAGTTCTTACCAGTTCTCCTAGTCCAAATCCAATTTTTGTCACTACATGGCCACATTCTTTCAACCACTAATTCTTGAGCCTGGCTTTTGTAAGTCAGTGGAGACTCGGGAGACTGCAGCTTTTCCACAAACAAGAGGCAGACTGAGACACAGGGGAAGGGTCTGTCCCAGGAAGGCCCCAGGGTCCCAGTCAGTTACAGGCTTGCACATGGGCTCTCACTGTTACAGGCACCCCTCCCTTTCTCCTCCTTCTCCATGTCTTCACTCTCTTGGTGGTCCTGGGAATCAAACAAAACCAAAATGAGCATAATAAATATCTTCAGTTTTCTAGTGATGGCGGGACTCTACAGAGTAAAATGGCAGGGCAGGGCTCCTCTCCTGATCAGAGGCCCATCACTGATTTCTTTGCCAATCTCTTCAGTCATCAGGCACTAGGATGGTGCTATTTTGTGCCAGAATTACTGCTTCCTGTCCAGAATCTAGAAGACAAAGACACTGTCTCTGGCCTTTAGTTTCGTTTTGCTCAAGTGAAAGATACAGCCCCAGACAGGCCATTACAATATGAAAAGGATGAGCGCATGGTCCCCAAATTTTGTTACATACTAGAATCCCTTGGTGGGAGGCTCAACATCCCACTGCCGTTTCAGCCCATGGCACTTCAGTTAGGATGTCTTGGGGTTGGAGCCAAGAATCCATACATTTTAAAATAACTTTTTATTTATTGACTGCACCATGTGGCATGTGGAATCTAGTTCCGTGACCAGAGATCAAACCCGTGCCCCCTGCATTGGAAGCACAGAGTTTTAACCACTGGATAACCAGGGAAGTCCTGAGAATCCACTGATTTTAAAGAGTCCCTGTTGATTCCAGTGTGAAATTAACCTTGGGAACCACTAGCTTGAGCTCCAGAATGAAACAAACCCAGTTCCTTGACCAGGTCCACTCTGACTCAGACAAAGGACTTTACCCAATTCTTTATGTAAAACCCTTATGTACCTCTCACGTGGATTTTGTATTTAATAGCATTAGGGAAATAACACATGCCATGTGTTTGGTCTGGTGACGGCATGTAGCACTCAACAGAATTTCAGAGTGATGGTTATTAAGGATGCTAGCAGGGAATTTCATGGAGAAGGCAATGGCACCCCACTCCAGTACTCTTGCTTGGCAAATCCCATGGATGGAGGAGCCTGCTAGGCTGCAGTCCATGGGGTCACTAAAAGTCGGGCACAACTGAGCGACTTCACTTTCACTTTTCACTTTCATGTATTGGAGAAGGAAATGGCAACCCACTCCAGTCTTCTTGCCTGGAGAATCTCAGGGAGAGGGGAGCCTGGTGCGCTGCCGTCTCTGGGGTCACACAGAGTCGGACACGACTGAAGCGACTTAGCAGCAGCAGCAGCAACAGGAGGGAATTTCACAGGGTTCAGCATAGGCTCTGTAGGACTCATAGAAAGAACGACTCTCTGGACCTTAGGGAACCACTTGTCGGGGAGGAAAGGGGCTTGTTAGTAATGACAAACCCCCCATCACCTCCATGGCTGTGAATTGGTGACAAAACACAAAAGATTACAACAAAAGACGCTCCTACGCCTTTTATAGCTTAAATTCTAAGGGTTTCAAGAGATGGGAGACAGAACAATAGATGATGACGAAAATATCTGTTTATGGACTTCCCTGGTGGTCCAGTGGTTAAAAATCTGTCTGCCAATGCAGGGGACACAGATTTGACCCCTGGTCCAAGTAAATCCCATATGCTGTGGCGCAGCTAAGCCTGCATGCCACTACTGAGCCCAGGTACCTAGAGCCTGTGCTCTGCAAAAAAAGAGTAGCCCCCACTCACCGCGATTAGAGAAAAGTCTGCACGTGACAACCAAGGCCCAGCACAGCCAAAAATAAGTGGATATATTTTAAAAACTAAACTAAAAAATTTTTAATATATCTATTTATTATAAATCATGATGTCACAAACAGCCTGTAACATGTCATCATCTCTTGGGGAGAATATTCCTGGCTACATCATTGTTATTATTTCCTAATATAGACCATATTTCTTACCCGGGGGCTTTTTCCAGTTGCCCTCTGTCTCCCAGAGGGCACTGGGACCCCCACTAGCACCCACAGCCTGGACAACTCTCCCTCACCTAGCAGAACTCTGTTCTCATCTATCTTTCTCAGTCCGTACATCTGCACAGCAGCGAGATGAGCAGAGCGGCCATTCGCAGGAAGCTCTGCCTTCTCCAATAACAGCGTCCACTTAAGAGGCTGTTAGATTCCATGAACATAAACGCTCGTCTCTCTAATTCACTTTTTGTTTATGCAACAGGACGGGTGCTTTATCTTCTCCTTTCAGCCTGTCTTCTGCCTCAAAAAATCAGATACTCAGCCGCAGGCAGTTATCAGCTCTCTCATGATGCTCCCATGCTGGGGAATTCATTGCCTCCGAAATGCTTGATTCTCAGAGCTGATAACTATTTCGAAAGTCAAGGCAAAGCAATAACAACGAAAAGCACTAATTCGTGGTGGTATTTGGGAACGTTTCCTTCTTCTCTTTCTCCCCCTCAGGGTGTTAATACGATATGTCTCTTTATAGACTCTGCAACACCCATAATGGAAAAGAGAGATGATAAAAGCAAATGTATGTCACCGTAATTTGGTTCTGTGACAATGTTACGGAAGGAGCTCATGGCAGGCTATTCCAAAATGCACCAACATGGCATATTGATTATTCTGAATTAAAGTTACTTGAGAAACAGCTGGTGCAAGAAGGTGCTCTTACCCTTTCTTCTGGCTCCTTGAAAGCAGAAAATAAATCTCCCGTATGAAAGGTACCCTCCCTTTACCAGGAGGTAGAAACACATCCCTATCACTGAAGAGGAGAAATTCAAGATCCAGAAGGCTGTATAAACAAAACTTGTAACATTTTCACTAATTTACCAGCCCAAGGTCAGATTTGTCTTGTCAATTTTTCACAAGTGTATTGTTTCTCTGCCTAAAAGGTATGAACACTGCCTGCTTTGGTTACTCCTTTGGGCTTCCTTGATAGCTCAGTTGGTAAAGAGTATTGCCTGCAATGCAGGCAACCCCAGTTTGTTCCCTGGGTCGGGAAGATCCGCTGGAGAAGGGATAGGCTATGCACTCCAGTATTCTGGTTTGGAGAAATCCATGGTCTGTATAGTCCATAGGGTTGCAAATAGTCAGATGCGACTGAGCGACTTTCACTTTCGCTTTTTCACCTTGAACCTCATATTTCCGCATGAAATTCAAATTTTATTTTCTCTGTCTCATATCCATTTAATTCTTGGGGCAGCCAGAATAACCCAGAAGGGAAGGTGAAAATGTTTACCTTCCCGCCACAGTCAAGCGGCTGCCGGCCCACTGGTCTAATCTGGGCTACCCTGCTTCTGTTTTAGTTTCGCTCTGCTGGGTCTTATTGCTCCGCTCTGACTTTCTCTAGTTGCAGCGAGCGGAGGCTACTCTCTAGTTGTGGTGTGTGTTCCTTCTCATCGAGGTGACTTCTCTGGTTGTGGTTAAGAGACTTAGCTGCTCTGCATCATATAGAATTGTCTGGGAGCAGGGATCAAACCCTTGTCTCCTGCCTTGGCAAGCGGATTCTTAACCACTGGACCACCAGGGAAGTCCTGGGCTACCTTGTTTCCTGATAGTTTTTGGATAAAATAAATCCATGAAAACACTTTCCGAAGGAAGCACCTGGATAACAAGCCTAAACACTATTGACCACTCACTCCCTCCTATTTTTCAGCAGCGATGACACATTATCCTAGAATTTGTGTTAGACATTATTCTTCCCCCAAACCGGGAAATTCTTCCCCACCGGTCCACCCTGATACTCAGCTGCAAGAGAAACTGCTGATTAAAAAGACCATACAGTCCATGGGGTCGCAAAGAGTCGGACACGACTGAGCAACTTCACTTTCACCTTCACCAAAAAGACCACAGTCTGGACAGAAACCAAACTACAGTGCTCTGAGGTGTTTGGGGAGTTCCTGGCTCCACATATCCTTGGTCATGACCTCAGGGGACATTTTTCCCTCTACTGATTCGATGCAAGCCAGCAGGTTGGGGAAACAGAGCCCATAGAACTTTACAACTTGCAATGCATGCCTGCTCAGCTGCTCAGTCACATCTGACTCTTTGTGACTCCATGGACTGTAGCCTGCCAGGCTCCTCTCTCCATGGGATTTCCCAGGCACGCATACTACAGTGGGTTGTCATTTTCTACTCCAGGGCATCTTCCTGACCCAGGGATCGAAACGGCGTCTCCTACATTGCAAGTGGGCTCTTTACCACTGACCCACCGGGGAAGACCCCTTAGAATTTGCAATCTATTATTAATAGAAAAAAGGCAGCAGAGATTGTAGATTTCCCAACAATCCACAGACTCTGGTTACTGCCGACAAGCTTTCTAATTGGGAGTCACCTTTCGCAGACATCCCTCCATCCAGGCATGGCCACGTGACTATTCTCACCAATAGAATTTGAGGAGAAAAGCAAAGCCATTCCCAGGACAAGGTTTCAAAAAAGTACACGTTCCTCTCCATACTCAATTTTCCCATCCAGTAGCCAACAGATAGATTCTGGGTCCCTGAACCACTAAATGAACAAGAGTCAACTGTCAAACACAGGTACCCACTAGGAATGGATATGACAGTGAGAAATATACTTACTCTATTTGAGCCCTTATGCATTTATATCACCACACTGCACTGACCACTGTATTACGTACTATATATCCATACGCACTTGAACCTTAACAACCAGGGGGTTAGGGGCACTGACCCCTGTGNTCAACTGTCAAACACAGGTACCCACTAGGAATGGATATGACAGTGAGAAATATACTTACTCTATTTGAGCCCTTATGCATTTATATCACCACACTGCACTGACCACTGTATTACGTACTATATATCCATACGCACTTGAACCTTAACAACCAGGGGGTTAGGGGCACTGACCCCTGTGCAGTCAAAACTCCAAGTATAACTTTTGACTCCTTGAAAACATAACTACCAAATAGTCTACTCTAGACAAAAAGTCTTACTGATAGTAGTTGATGAACGTGTATTTTGTATATTAGATACCATATTCTTCCCATTAAGTAAGATAGAGGGAAAAAAATGAGAAACAATTTTATTAAGAAAATCATAGCGGGGATTTGCCTGGCGGTCCAGGGGTTACGACTCTGAGCTTCCACTGCAGGGAGTGTAGGTTCGATCCCTAGTTTGGGAACAAAGATCCCACATTCTATGCAGCACAGCTGAAAGAAAAAAAGAAAAGATCAGAAGCAAGACAAAATATATTTACAGTGTGTGCATGTATGTTCAGTTATGTCTCTTTGTGACTCCACAGACTGTAGCCCACCAGGCTCCCCTATCCCTGGGATTCTGCAGGCAAGAATACTGGAGTGGGTTGCCATACCCTCCTCCAGATGCAACAGATATGCACTCTATATATACCATGTGTATATATACATTTATTAATAGAATCATTGGAACAACAATATGGAGCAGTACTATCATTCCCAACAGCATATGAGAAAGTGAAGAATAGAAGGGTTAAGTACTTGTCTTGGGCCACTGAGCTCTAAGTGGCAGAATCAGGATGACCACTCAGCAGGTCATTTCCAGCACCTCCCTCTTCATGGTTACACCACCTCCAGCAAACGTGTGTTGACTTCAATAAGTAGTAAAAGCAAAATGATAGAAGAAAGTGCCAGTGGGTCAACAGAGCATGAGTGAATGGACCTAAGAAGCTGTCCCTGGTGCTTGCACTAGCTCTGTCTGACTCTGTGTGAACCTATGGCCTGTAGCCCTCCAGGCTCCCCTGTCCATGGGATTCTCTAGGCAAGAATACTGGAGTGAGTGGCCATGTCCTCCTCCAGGGGATCTTCCCGACTCAGGGATCGAACCCATGTCTCATGTCTCCTGCATTGGCAGGAGGGTTCTTTACCACTAGCACCACCTGGGAATCCAAGAAATGAACCCAAAGGAGTTAAATAATATTCTCAAGTCAAGTTGCTAGTGGCTAACAAAGCCTGACTTTTGAGTACATGCCCCCATCACTACCTTCTGGCTTCTCTCGCCACGAATGGGTGGCACATCAGAACCCCAAGCTCAGGCTGTCACCCTCTACGGATACTACTTCCCTGAGGCCTGGGGAAAAGTCCTGGGGCACAGAGCACGGGCCCACCAGCCTCTCTCTGGGTCCTCTCCTTCTGTCCGAGGACCCTGGATCCCTCCATCCTCTGATCTGGCTCAGCTCCGTGTCTAAGATCTCAACCTGCCGGAGGAGTCTGGGCCCCCAGAGGGTGACCTCTACCTGCTGGGTGAAGGTCACAGTTGTGTCCACTCTGCCTTTCATCTCCCTCCTGTTCACAAAAATGGAATCACGGCCTTTGGAGGTGGGGTGCAGGGGGGGTGTCTCGAGATGTGTCAGCGGAGAAAAAAACAAAAACAGGAGCAGAAATCCACAACAAGGAAGGTTCATGAAACTACAAGGGCTCTGATTTATAAGACGTCAAGACAATTGGAGAAGACATACCTAACGTGTTTTCATGCACTAGTTAGTGACAAATGATGATAAATACATTACAGAAAAAGCATGTTATCCTAATCAATCATAACTCACAAAACTGTAAGCCTCACTTAATGGAAGTACATAATCTCTTCAGCCTCTTTGAGTGTGTATATGTGTGCACATAAGTGTGTGTGTGTGTATTTGTGTGTATGTGTATGCATGTATGTGCGCATGTGTATACGTATGTAGGTATATATTTGTGTATATGTGTATGCAGGTGTGTATGTGTATATGTGTATGCAGGTGTGTGTGTGTATATGTATGTGTATATTTTTATTTGTGTGTATGTGTTTGCTTGTGTTTATTTGTATATGTGTATTCATGTGTGTATGTATGTGTATATTTCTGTGTTTATCTGTGTATGTGTACGGATGTGTGTGTATATTTGTGTGCATGTGTGTGTATGTATGTGTATCCTTCTGTGTGCATGTGCATTCCTTACCAGATGTACTCAGTCTTTCATAAATCAAATCTCAGATTCATTCAAATTTTATGCTTGGCCCATTTCTGACAATTCCTAAGTGATGACCACATGAACTAAAATAGTTTTATGCCAACCATAAACAGGATCCTTTAACAAACTGAAACAGCAGAATTTTTTAACAGATTGAAATTCTACTAGGCTAAGCGCTCAACAAAGGCTTTGAAAAAATGAGTGTAGGTATTTTTAACTCCTTGAAACTGTAATTTTGCAGAATGAAAGTGATGGATAACATTTTCACTACGGCCTTTGTCTTCAGCCTTCTGAAAGCTGTCTAATCAGCGCTTTAGGATGAAATAAGTAAGGCCACGTTTACTTCACATCTTCCTGTTGAACAGACACCCCATTTTATGACTTTTCAGGCCCTCAGGAAATAACACAAAGGTACATGGATGGAGGAGACGCATGAAAAATTATACTTCCCATGAAAAAGATGCCAGATGCAATAAAAGTTCTCCCCAGAATCACAAGCAAAAGTGGGTCCCTCAACCTCATTTTTCAAAAACAGAAATGGAGGCCCAACAACATGACAAGGCTAGATCTAAATAGCCAAATACTTTCAGAGACAATGTCAGGTTTGGGCTGCTCACAGAGCTCCTCATTGTCATGAACCATTATTTCAAATCTCTAAAGCTCTCAAAACTTTTAACAGGCTTATAGTAAGGTCCAGAATATTCACTAGACTAGAGATTCTGTCTCTTTTGCTCACTGGTGTATCCAAGGTACATCAAGCATTGCCTAGCACTTAGGAGGCACTTCCCAAATGTTTACTGAATCACAAGTTTCAACAAAAGAAAATTGTCAGAAGATGGAATAGTGCAGATGCGAGAACACCCATGAGAAAATACAAAGAACAGGTGGTCTATTCAAATGTTTTCTTCATGTATCTTCCTCTCCTATTTCAGCGCTACTCCTAGGTATTCAATGTGACTATTTGACCAAGACCTGGCTATGGTCTAATGAAGGCATCTAACCCAGGAAATGGCAACCCACTCCAGTGTTCTTGCCTGGAGAATCCCAGGGACAGGGGAGCCTGGTGGGCTGCCGTCTATGGGGTCACACAGAGTCAAACACAACCGAAACAACTTAGCAGCAACCCCAAAGAACCCATCTGTGAGTCCTACACTTTTGTTTGCTCTCCTAAGACCAGATACTGGGATGTCCCATTCCCTTTATTTTCCAGTTATTTACTCCAATATCTCCTTTGAGACTCGGATTCACTAAAGTAATATGTTCAGTTCAGTTCAGTTCAGTCGCTCAGTCGTGTCCGACTCTTTGTGACCCCATGAATCGCAGCACGCCAGGCCTCCCTGTTCATCACCATCTCCCAGAGTTCACTCAGACTCACGTCTATCAAGTCCGTGATGCCATCCAGCCACTTCATCCTCAGTCGTCCCCTTCTCCTCCTGCCCCCAATCCCTCCCAGCATCAGAGTCTTTTCCAATGAGTCAACTCTTCGCATGAGAGGGCCAGAGTACTGGAGTTTCAGCTATAGCATCATTCCTTCCAAACAGTATTTTTTTAGATAAAAACAGCAAAGGAACATCTAGTTAAGAGAAAACAAAACATTTGCAATCATACTAAAAGATATGTAATAACACTACTATTCAAAAAAATGTAATCAAGGACTTCCCTAGTGGTTCAGTGGCTAAGACTCTCCCCATCGAACACAAGGGGTGCAGGTTTGATCCCTGGTCAGGAAACTAAGAAGCCACATGCTATGCAGAAAGGCCAAGAAAATTCCTTTAAAGTGCAATCAAACACTCTGAACACACAATTTCCTAAATTTATAAAATGTGCTAAGTAGTCCAGGTTGGTTTCTAAGCAGTGGTGTGCTAATCCTGGCTCATTTGGGTTCACGAGAGGTGATAGTTAAAATTGTCAAAAATAATTTGCAGGACTGCCCTAAAGCAAAAGATTTCCTGTCAACTTCTGAAGTGTTAAACTGTTTATTTTCCAATGGAATATTCCACAGACCATAAGTAAATCCTTTAATGTATTTGGTATTTAGATAGTAATCTCCAGACCTTTTTAAAATAAAAAGAAAAAAATACATATATACTTGTTTGTTTTAATGTTATACATATTATGAGAGTGAAAGTGAAAATCGCTCAGTCCTGTTTGACTCTTTGCGACCCCATGGACTGTATGGAATTCTCCAGGCCAGAATATTGGAGTGGGTAGCCTTTCCCTTCTCTAGGGGATCTTCCTGACCCTAGGATCGAACCCAGGTCTCCTGCATTGCAGGCAGAATCTTTACCAGCTGAGTCACAAGGGAAGCCCTATGTATATTATATACAGATATAATTATACACATACAGATAATATACACATGCAATATGTTATAATTAGGAAATTATATTAAGAACTTTAATAGCTGCTATAGAATATATGTATTTACTGTTTGTTTTAATTACATATATTACAATACAGATAAATATAAATATTATATATATATATATATTATCAGTTCAGTTCAGTTGCTCAGCTGTGTCCAACACTTTGCGACCCCATGGACTGCAGCACGCCAGGTCTTCCTGTCCATCACCAACTCCCAGAGTTTACTCAGACTCGGTGATGCCATCCAACCATCTCATCCTCTGTCGTCCCCTTCTCCTCTTGCCTTCAATCTTTCCCAGCATTAGGGTCTTTTCCAATGAGTCAGTATATATATAATATAAATTCTTAAGAAAGGCTCCTGAAAAGCAACTCAGTGTCCCTCTTAGTAAAAGCACATCAATAAAGACAAAATGTTTGGGGAAGCATGGGCTGTGTGTCATCCTGTTTTTGTGGATGTCACCATCCTTGAGCATCCAACAAANCACATCTAGATGTGTATAAGAGACAGTCTCTAGGGGATCTTCCTGACCCAAGGATCGAACCCAGGTCTCCTGTATTGCAGGCAGAATCTTTACCAGCTGAGTCACAAGGGAAGCCCTATGTATATTATATACAGATATAATTATACACATACAGATAATATACACATGCAATATGTTATAATTAGGAAATTATATTAAGAACTTTAATAGCTGCTATAGAATATATGTATTTACTGTTTGTTTTAATTACATATATTACAATACAGATAAATATATATATTATATATATATATATATTATCAGTTCAGTTCAGTTGCTCAGCTGTGTCCAACACTTTGCGACCCCATGGACTGCAGCACGCCAGGTCTTCCTGTCCATCACCAACTCCCAGAGTTTACTCAGACTCGGTGATGCCATCCAACCATCTCATTGTTCCCCATACCAGATGTGTATAAGAGACAGATATATATATTATATATATATATATATTATCAGTTCAGTTCAGTTGCTCAGCTGTGTCCAACACTTTGCGACCCCATGGACTGCAGCACGCCAGGTCTTCCTGTCCATCACCAACTCCCAGAGTTTACTCAGACTCGGTGATGCCATCCAACCATCTCATCCTCTGTCGTCCCCTTCTCCTCTTGCCTTCAATCTTTCCCAGCATTAGGGTCTTTTCCAATGAGTCAGTATATATATAATATAAATTCTTAAGAAAGGCTCCTGAAAAGCAACTCAGTGTCCCTCTTAGTAAAAGCACATCAATAAAGACAAAATGTTTGGGGAAGCATGGGCTGTGTGTCATCCTGTTTTTGTGGATGTCACCATCCTTGAGCATCCAACAAAGCATCCTGGGCCTTCCATTTAGCATCACAAGACTGTTAGAAGGGAGCAGAGAGAGGCATTCTGATAACTGTTCATATCTCCCTTGAGCTAGCCCACCTCATCCATGCCCTTGGCTATTTTCAAAATAACCAGCCATGTGAATTATACCACATTAAAAAGGTCACACTGACAGAGCCATTAATTGTTTTTAGAGCAGATCTGAGGGATTTAAAACCTCATTATTATGTCCAGATTTATAAAAAGGATAATCTTAGCAGGATTTTCAGTAAGAGCTAAAAATGGAATGAATGACCATCTTTTGTTTTCTTAAAAGCCTATGATGCTGACAAAGCTGAGCCTAACAGCCATTCCTTCAGGCTCCTTACTGAAAATCTTTCATTCCATCCTCTTCAAGTCAACTTGGTCCTTTTGCTGCAGCAGTTCCAGGAATCATCCATGATATAATACAGGCAAACAGAGAAAGGGGTGCCTTTGTGTCTCTTCGTAAATCCAATAAGTCTTTTCCAGAAGCACTGTCTCTCATTATACTGATTCCTGTATTTCTGTTCTTATACCCATCACTGGCAAGAAGGGTGAGAGTAAAATGATTGGAAACATATGATTTGTTTGAGAAATGTGATTAGGATAAACGGGGTTTTTTAAGAAAATAAGAAAGTGTGTATGTATGTTGGAGCATGTAGACATAGCCAGGCAACAAGTGCAGCAGTTCCAGGAATCATCCATGATATAATACAGGCAAACAGAGAAAGGGGTGCCTTTGTGTCTCTTTGTAAATCCAATAAGTCTTTTCCAGAAGCACTGTCTCTCATTGTACTGATTCCTGTATTTCTGTTCTTATACTCATCACTGGCAAGAAGGGTGAGCGTAAAATGATTGGAAACATATGATTTGAGAAATGTGATTAGGATAAGCGGGGTTTTTTAAGAAAATAAGAAAGTGTGTATGTATGTTGGAGCATGTAGACATAGCCAGGCAACAAGTCTCTATTAATATCTGTGTCTGATATAAGTGAGAACACAGTCCCAGACAAGGGAAGTTCTGGAGAGAAAGTATTACAAGTAAACAGAGCAGCAGTTGTAAAGCAGTCCTTTCATGTCTGCATAGTCAAAGCTATGATTTTTCCAGTAGTCATGTATGGATGTAAGTGAGTGAAAAGTGCAAGTCACTCAGTCGTGTTCGACTCTTTGCGACCCCATGGACTATTCAGTGCATAGAATTCTCCAGGCCAGAATACTGGAGTGGGTAGCCTTTCCCTTCTCTGGGGGATCTCCCCAGCACATGGATAGAACCCAGGTCTCCCACACTGCAGGGGGATTCTTTACCAACTGGGCCACAGTGGAAGCCCAAGATTACTGGAATGGGTAGCCTATCCCTTCTCCAGGGCTCTTCCCGACCCAGGAATCGAACTGGGGTCTCCTGCATTGTAGGCGGATTCTTTACCAACTGAGCTATCAGGAAAGCCCTGATAAGATGTAAGGGCTGGACCATAAAGAAGGCCGAATGCTCTCCAACTGTGGTGCTGGATAAGACTCTTGAGAGTCTCTTGGACAGCAAACAGACCAAACCAGTCAATCCCAAAGGAAATCAACCCTGAATATTCATTGGAGAGACTGATGTTGAAGCCAAAGCTTCAATACTTTGGCCAACTGGTGCAAAGAGCTGACTCACTGGAAAAGAGCTGATACTGGGAAAGATTGAGAGCAGAATAGGGTGATAGAGGATGAGATGGTTCGATGGCATCGTCAACTTGACAAACATGAGTTTGATCAAATTCTTGGAGATAGTAAAGGACAGGAAAACCTGGCATGCTGAAGTCCATGAGGTCGCTAAAAGTAGGACATGACTTCCTGCTGCTGCTGCTGCTGCTAAGTCACTTCAGTCGTGTCCGACTCTGTGTGACCCCATAGACGGCAGCCCACCAGGCTCCCCCATCCCTGGGGTTCTCCAGGCAAGAACACTGGAGTGGGTTGCCATTTCCTTCTCCAATGCATGAAAGAGAAAAGTGAAAGTGAAGTCGCTCAGTCTGTCTGACTGTTAGCGACCCCATGGACTGCAGCCCACCAGGCTCCTCCGTCCATTGGATTTTCCAGGCAAGAGTACTGGGGTGGGGTGCCATTGCCTTCCCTGAGGACATGACTTAGTGACTGAAAAACAACAACAATCTGTATTTTATTCACAAACACAGCTCCCAGGGGAAACCAGATAGAACTTGCATCCAAAGGGGCAAATATGACCTTTTGACATAGAAATGAGGCCTATTTGTATCACATCAACCATTGCCTGTGTCATTGGAGGACTGATGTTGAAGCTGAAACTCCAATACTTTGGCCACCTGATGCGAAGAGCTGACTCATTGGAAAAGACCCTGATGCTGGGAAAGATTGCAGGCAGGAGGAGAAGGGGATGACAGAGGATGAGATGGTTGGATGGCATCACCAACTCGATGGACATGGGTTTGGGTGGACTCCGGGAGTTGGTGATGGACAGGGAGGCCTGGCATGCTGCGGTTCATGGGGTCACAGAGTTGGACACGACTGAGCGAATGAACTGACTGACTGAACCATTGCCTGTGTTGGGGGGGTGGTGGGGGAATAAGGGAGAATGGAAGAGGGGGCAATAGACACACAGAACATATGTCATAGTCAGCAATCTGTCGTTGAGCTAAATGACACCTGCAGGGTTCTCTGAGTCCCAAGGACAAGGAGAAACAAACGTAGGGTATCTAATGTTGAGAGAACTGAAGGCCACGTGAAATTTAATAGGGAAAGTTAATGGTTTATGTCATCTGACTTTGTGAACACATGTGAGATGATCTGCAAATATTATCTAGCAAAAGCTGTCTTTGAATAACGCTTTCCTCCAAGATCTTGCCACTGTATTACTCTAGACCAATAGCAGCAGCAAGAGATGCTTCAGAGGAAAGCCTCTTTCATCTGTGGGTCTCATAAGAAATATACATTGCTTTCTTTTCCATTTAGAAAAGAAGCAAGAATTTAATAGGTGTGATTCCTTTTGCAGAGTCTTCCACTGTATTGACCTTCCTCAACTAAGGGACACCTGGTCTTACATTATAATCCCTCCTTATGTGCCTGCTCTCAGCATGAGAAATGTAGAGCTATGCAGAAAAGCTCCTGAATCAGATGTTGTTTCTCACACATGTGCCAAAAATGCATAGATCTATATGAAGCTATGCAAACTACATAAAAACCCTTTACTAATCAATTTTCCTGAGAATGAGATATTTCATATCTTTACAGAGTTTTGCAAAGTGAATGTTTAAGAGTTTGACACTCAGGGAGAACCTCCATCTTTTTTTGTTTTGCCTGTAAACCCTGTAGTAAGAGTAGCGATAATAATCGCTACCCTATATGGAGTGCTTATTATAAACTGGGCATGATTCCTAGAACTTAATATATACTGTGAAGGAAAAATGTTGCCAGTCACATCAGTAAACAGAGGCCATTGCAGCCATCAAGCCATTACTGTAAACCCAGATGCTGCACCCTTAGGGGATTTAGGATGGAGATAAACAAATGGCCAGCTGCTAAGCTCTCAGCCACTGCACCCACCCCCAGAAGTGACTCTGAGGGGATTCAGGATGGAGAGAAGCAGGATACTGGTCCTAGATGGTTAAGGTTCACAACAAGGAAATTATTTCAATGAGTCCAGTCTTATTCTTCCCATCGATAGAATAGTGCTATATTTATTAACTTAAGATATCTGTTTTTCTTTAATAAACAGTAATCTTTCAATGGGCTTCCCCAGTGAATAACAGGTTTTTCTAATAGCTGATTAATAGGTTTTTCTAATGGCTATCTTATGCGGTTTGCTTCATACACAGAAGCTCAGAGGTACTAGACAAAAAAACAAAGATGAATACTTTTAACTAAAGGCATCTCTTCCTCAGTCTTATCAAAGGCCCAGAGAATGTTTTGGCAGTAGATGCCTCAAAACTTTCTTAGATCAGCCTCTGCACACCACCTGTAGGCACCAAACCAACCCTTCGTTGCCAGTTTTAAAACTCGTGCAAGAGACTCTTTTGCCTTGAGACGGGGTCTGAAAGTTTAAAGGACTTACTATGTAAAAGTATAGAGTGGAGGAACTGAGGTGTTTTTGTAGCATTTGGACAAGTCTAGAATTGCTTCCCAGGTGGCTCAATGGTAAAGAATCCGTCTGCAAACGCAGGAGATGTAGATTTAATCCCTGGGTCAGGAAGATCACCTGGAGAAGGAAATTGCAACCCACGCCACTATTCCTGCCTGGGAGATCCCCTGGACAGAAGCGCCTGGCAGGCTACAGTGTATGGGGTCGCAAAAGAGTCAGACGTGGCTGAGTGGCTAAACGACAAGAACATCTTTTGACATTCCAGCTACCTGGTCTTTGCTACAAAAACGATGTGGTTTTTAAAGGTTTTTTTTAAAGGAATCTCCATACCGTTTTCCACAGTGGCTGTTATCAATTCACATTCCCAGCAACAGTGCAAGAGGGTTCCCTTTTCTCCACATCATCTGTAGCATTTACTGTTTGTAGATTTTTTGGTGGCGGGAAGCTGCTGTGTAGCACAGGGAGCTCCGCTGGGTGCTCTGTGATGACCTACAAGGGTGGGATGAGGGAAGAGCCAAGAGAGAAGGAACATCTGTCGTTGAGCTAAATGACACCTGCAGGGTTCTCTGAGTCCCAAGGACAAGGAGAAACAAACGTAGGGCATCTAATGTTGAGAGAACTGAAGGCCACGTGAAATTCAATAGGGAAAGTTAATGGTTTATGTCATCTGACTTTGTGAACACATGTGAGACGATCTGCAAATATTATCTAGCATAAGCTGTCTTTGAATAACGCTTTCCTCCAAGATCTTGCCACTGTATTACTCTAGAGCAAGAGCAGCAGCAAGAGATGCTTCAGAGGAAAGCCTCTTTCATCTGTGGGTCTCATAAGAAATATACATTGCTTTCTTTTCCATTTAGAAAAGAAGCAAGAATTTAATAGGTGTGATTCCTTTTGCAGAGTCTTCCACTGTATTGACCTTCCTCAACTAAGGGACACCTGGTCTTACATTATAATCCCTCCTTATGTGCCTGCTCTCAGCATGAGAAATGTAGAGCTATGCAGAAAAGCTCCTGAATCAGATGTTGTTTCTCACACATGTGCCAAAAATGCATAGATCTATATGAAGCTATGCAAACTACATAAAAACCCTTTACTAATCAATTTTCCTGAGAATGAGATATTTCACATCTTTACAGAGTTTTGCAAAGTGAATGTTTAAGAGTTTGACACTTAGGGAGAACCTACGTCTTTGTTTTGCCTGTAAACCCTGTAGTAAGAGTAGGGATAATAATCGCTACCCTATATGGAGTGCTTATTATAAATTGGGCATGATTCCTAGAACTTAATATATACTGTGAAGGAAAAATGTTGCCAGTCACATCAGTAAACAGAGGCCATTGCAGCCATCAAGCCACTATTGTAAACCCAGATGCTGCACCCTTAGGGAATTTAGGATGGAGACAAACAAATGGCCAGCTGCTAAGCCCTCAGCCACTGCAGCCACCCCCAAAAGTGACTCTGAGGGGATTCAGGATGGAGAGAAGCAGG
Source organism: Oreotragus oreotragus (assembly GCA_006410675.1). Lineage (NCBI taxonomy): Eukaryota > Metazoa > Chordata > Mammalia > Artiodactyla > Bovidae > Oreotragus > Oreotragus oreotragus. Next base: position 116,881 of record SJYX01024767.1, on the reverse strand, counting down.
ATACTTCCTAGATGGTTAAGGTTCATAACAAGGAAATGATTTCAATGAGTCCTCTATTGTAAACCCAGATGCTGCACCCTTAGGGAATTTAGGATGGAGACAAACAAATGGCCAGCTGCTAAGCCCTCAGCCACTGCAGCCACCCCCAAAAGTGACTCTGAGGGGATTCAGGATGGAGAGAAGCAGGATACTTCCTAGATGGTTAAGGTTCATAACAAGGAAATGATTTCAATGAGTCCAGTCTTATTCTTCCCATCTATAGAATAGTGCTATATTTATTAACTTAAGATATCTGCTTTTCTTTAATAAACAGTAATCTTTCGATGGGCTTCCCCAGTGAATAACAGGTTTTTCTAATAGCTGATTAATAGGTTTTTCTAATGGCTACCTTATGCGGTTTGTTTCATACACAGAAGCTCAGAGGTACTAGACAAAAAAGCAAAGATGAATACTTTCAACTAAAGGTATCTCTTCCTTAGTCTTATCAAAGTCCCAGAGAATGTTTTGGCAGTAGATGCCTCAAAACTTTCTTAGATCAGCCTCTGCACACCACCTGTAGGCNAGACAGCCTATATGGAGTGCTTATTATAAACTGGGCATGATTCCTAGAACTTAATATATACTGTGAAGGAAAAATGTTGCCAGTCACATCAGTAAACAGAGGCCATTGCAGCCATCAAGCCATTACTGTAAACCCAGATGCTGCACCCTTAGGGGATTTAGGATGGAGATAAACAAATGGCCAGCTGCTAAGCTCTCAGCCACTGCACCCACCCCCAGAAGTGACTCTGAGGGGATTCAGGATGGAGAGAAGCAGGATACTGGTCCTAGATGGTTAAGGTTCACAACAAGGAAATTATTTCAATGAGTCCAGTCTTATTCTTCCCATCGATAGAATAGTGCTATATTTATTAACTTAAGATATCTGTTTTTCTTTAATAAACAGTAATCTTTCAATGGGCTTCCCCAGTGAATAACAGGTTTTTCTAATAGCTGATTAATAGGTTTTTCTAATGGCTATCTTATGCGGTTTGCTTCATACACAGAAGCTCAGAGGTACTAGACAAAAAAACAAAGATGAATACTTTTAACTAAAGGCATCTCTTCCTCAGTCTTATCAAAGGCCCAGAGAATGTTTTGGCAGTAGATGCCTCAAAACTTTCTTAGATCAGCCTCTGCACACCACCTGTAGGCACCAAACCAACCCTTCGTTGCCAGTTTTAAAACTCGTGCAAGAGACTCTTTTGCCTTGAGACGGGGTCTGAAAGTTTAAAGGACTTACTATGTAAAAGTATAGAGTGGAGGAACTGAGGTGTTTTTGTAGCATTTGGACAAGTCTAGAATTGCTTCCCAGGTGGCTCAATGGTAAAGAATCCGTCTGCAAACGCAGGAGATGTAGATTTAATCCCTGGGTCAGGAAGATCACCTGGAGAAGGAAATTGCAACCCACGCCACTATTCCTGCCTGGGAGATCCCCTGGACAGAAGCGCCTGGCAGGCTACAGTGTATGGGGTCGCAAAAGAGTCAGACGTGGCTGAGTGGCTAAACGACAAGAACATCTTTTGACATTCCAGCTACCTGGTCTTTGCTACAAAAACGATGTGGTTTTTTAAAGTTTTTTTTAAAGGAATCTCCATACCGTTTTCCACAGTGGCTGTTATCAATTCACATTCCCAGCAACAGTGCAAGAGGGTTCCCTTTTCTCCACATCATCTGTAGCATTTACTGTTTGTAGATTTTTTGGTGGCGGGAAGCTGCTGTGTAGCACAGGGAGCTCCGCTGGGTGCTCTGTGATGACCTACAAGGGTGGGATGAGGGAAGAGCCAAGAGAGAAGGAACATATGTATCAGTTCAGTCCAGTTCAGTCACTCAGTCATGTCCGACTCCTTGTGACCCCATGAATTGCAGCACGCCAGGCCTCCCTGTCCATCACCAACTCCCGGAGTTCACTTAAACTCACGTCCATCGAGTCCGTGATGCCATCCAGCCATCTCATCCTCTGTCGTCCCCTTCTCCTCCTGCCCCCAATCCCTCCCAGCATCAGAGTCTTTTCCAATGAATCAAGTCTTTGCATGAAGTGGCCAAAGAGTCTTCTCCAACACCACAGTTCAAAAGCATCAGTTCTTCGGTGCTCAGCCTTGAAGCCACTGCTCCAGGGAGCCCTGGGGGCCTGGAACCAGAAAGCATGAATGGCCCCCAAGCAACTCCTGATAAAAATAACCAGAGAAGCTGACTAGTGATGCAGAGCCCATAGGCTGCAAGAATTTAACCTCCTTTATGAGACTGGCTGGTGGCTCAGCTGGTGAAGAATCCTGGCTGCAATGCAGGAGACCTGGGGATCCCCTGGAGAAGGGAAAGGCTACCCACTCCAGTATTCTGGCCTGGAGAATTCCATGGACTGTTTAATCCACGGGGTTGCAAAGAGTCGGACACGACTGAGCGACTTTCACCTCACCAGCTTTCTTCACAGTCCAACTCTCACATCCATACATGACTACTGGAAAAACCATAACCTTGACTAGACNCATTCTGGGTTAATACTTGATAATTTTTTCCTTCTTCTGTTTTTGGGAGAGGTTTTTTGAGTTGGCAGAGATACTATTTTTCATTATATTTCCCCAAATCTCCCATGGGGGCCTGGGAGAGGTACACAGACACGGGCTTTCATCTCAGATCTCTAACAAGGGTCAGCTGCTCACCTTAATTTGGGGCAGACAGAACGTCTTCACAGCAGGGCTCCCTGACACCCTTCTCCAACCTCCAAAATCTCCATTAGACAGCAGGGGATGTTTTTTGATTCTGTTTGATGGGCTACTCCCAGGGGAAAACCAAGACTTTTTAGTTGTTTTCCCCTAAAGAAAAAAGTCTACCGAAAACACTTTCAATAAGGCTCACTTTTTCTAAAACAGGTATCTTCCCAAAATTATCTCTTATCCAAATTTCAGAGCATCCTAGGTCCCAGACGATGACTCCATGCAAAGTTTAGCACTTACTTTATTCGTAGAATGTTTTCATTTTAGTATTTCACCCCTAGACCTGGAGAACTTTTTAAGCGCCACCCATGGAAATTAGCAGATCCCTCCCCAACTCCCTCAGTACAAAGGCCCCCCAAGTCCCCTGCCTCTTGTTTATAGAAAAGCAACTCAGCAACCTCCTTGGTGGTCCAGTGGTTTAGACTCTGAGTTTCTAATTCAAGGGGTGCAGGTTCAATCCCTGCTGAGAGAACTAAGATACGACATGCTCCGTGGTGTAGACAAAAATTAAAAAATAAAGCAGATTCACAGCTTTAAAAAAAACTTCTTTTAAAAAGCACACTGAATCTAATGGACCATAAAGAAAGCTGAGCGCCGAAGAATTGATGCTTTTGAGCTGTGGTGTTGACAGTCCCTTGGACAGCAAGGAGATCCAACCTGTCCATCCTAAAGGAACTTGGTCCTGAATATTCATTGGAAGGACTGAGGCTGAAGCTGAAACTCCAATACTTTGGCCACATGATGCACAGAACTGACTCATTGGAAAAGAAACTGATGCTGGGAAAGACTGGAGGTGGGAGGAGAAGGGGACGACAGAGGGTGAGATGGTTGGGTGGCATCAACAACTCGACGGACATGAGTTTGAGCAAGCTCTGGGAGGTGGTGATGGACAGGGAAGCCTGGCGTGCTGTAGTCCATGGGGTCGCAAAGAGTCAGGCACAACTGAGCGACTGAACTGACTGAGACCTTGAGCCTCGTTATATGCTCACCGTAACACACTGGCATCTAAAAGACATACCTACTAGCGCCTTGACAGTTCTGAGGCCAGCCATAAAAGGCAAAAGTGGACAGAGGCCCAATTCCTGGAAATCCCCACTCCTTCCCCCAAATAGTTGGGATAACCCTCCCACTCATCGGCCTATGAAGTTACCCAGTCTGTAAAAAGCAACCACACCAGAAACTTCCCTGGTGGCCTGGTGGCTACGACTGCGCTCCTAATGCTGATGACCAGGGCTCAATTCCTGGTTGGGGAACTAGAGCCCACACTCTACAGCTAAGAGTTCTCATGCCACAACTAAGGATTCCCACATGCTGCACAAAAGTACCACAACAGAAAGCTAACTGTGCCACATTTCAGGGCCTCTACCCTTCTGAAACGGCCCATATTTGGTCTGTGTTTCTGTCTAAATAAACCCACCTCTTACCCAGCAGCCCCCCAAAAAAGAGTACGTAATCAACAGATCTGTTCCCCAGCTTTGCCTCCAGCAATCTCACAAGCTAACTACATGAACAAGAGAGCAATGAGGAAAAAATTTACAAAAAGTCAACAAACCTGCACGGAGTGGGGGATGACTCTGGCCCCCCAACTTCAGTAATTAACTGAGATTACTTCCATAGTTCTCTTTAAAAACTTTCAGAGCAGAATCTTTGAAGATGGTTTTTGGGGGACAGAGTCCACTCTCTCCCCAGATGGCCAGCATTCTAAAACCAATTAAAACCAATTTTCCTTTCTGCTAACATTCGCCTCTCTCAAGTACTGATTTTTGAGTAGCAAGCAGCTGGACCTGAGTTCAGTAGCACCAACACTTGTTAGCATAGGAAAAGATCCAAGCACTTCATATGATTCAAACAGCAGCCCAGGAGGGATGAAGAGCTGTTTATCTGGTGAGCGCCCAGCATATGGTGCTGCTCAGCCTCCTGTACTAGCTCTGATGGCAGACACTGAACCTGGTGGAGAGAAGCACTTTGAATGAGGTTCCATTTGCACGGAGGCTGGAATCACAAGCTTAGGGGCTCAGAGTTTGCACATGAATTAGTCACATTTTTTTCTTTCTTTCTTTTTTTTTTTTAAAGGTATTTTGGCAGGATCAACAGATTTTCAAGGTGGGAAATAAGAGAAGAATGTCTACAGAATTTTTCTAACTCCTATTAAAGCTACTTAGTAAAGTTCCTATTAGGAAAAAAAGAAAACACTTGTGAATGTAAGAAAATCGTGTATCGTGCATTGTGAATCTAAACAAAGATATAGCAGCCATCAAGCCATTAGCCACTGAGGTCACCCTGACCTGTGTATCTTGAGGGGATTCAGGGTGGAGAAAACAGGATACTGGTCCCAGATAGCTAAGGTGCATATCCAAGGAATGACTTCAATGAGACCAGTCTCTCATATCTTCTCATTCAAAGAAAAGCACTACACTCATTAACTTATTTGTTTTTTCCTTTAATTAACAGAAATCTTTTAATAATCTATCTACCTTAAGAATGTCTACAGAATTTTTCTAACTCCTATTAAAGCTACTTAGTAAAGTTCCTATTAGGAAAAAAAGAAAACACTTGTGAATGTAAGAAAATCGTGTATCGTGCATTGTGAATCTAAACAAAGATATAGCAGCCATCAAGCCATTAGCCACTGAGGTCACCCTGACCTGTGTATCTTGAGGGGATTCAGGGTGGAGAAAACAGGATACTGGTCCCAGATAGCTAAGGTGCATATCCAAGGAATGACTTCAATGAGACCAGTCTCTCATATCTTCTCATTCAAAGAAAAGCACTACACTCATTAACTTATTTGTTTTTTCCTTTAATTAACAGAAATCTTTTAATAATCTATCTACCTGACTTTTGTTGCAAAAACTCCTATACTGTAAGTCCCATACATATGAACAAGTTAGCCTATGTCCCCAACTAACATGATCAGATAGATAGCACTGCACTGTAATAGGTTTATAATATTTTTTGCTCAAATAATACATGACAANAATCTTTTAATAATCTATCTACCTGATTTTTGTTGCAAAAACTCCTATACTGTAAGTCCCATACATATGAACAAGTTAGCCTATGTCCCCAACTAACATGATCAGATAGATAGCACTGCACTGTAATAGGTTTATAATATTTTTTGCTCAAATAATACATGACAAACAAGCAAACAGAAATCAATAAAGCATTTTTAATCTTGGAGTACAGGATCTTGAAAATTCAGTACCAGCTACAGCACTGTTGGTTTTTTTAATGTATTTACTATAATTGGCGGATAATTGCTTTGCAATACTGGGATGGTTTTTGCCATCAACATGATCAGCTGCATTCATGCTTGCTTCTGGACACGCTGGGCTTGGAATAAAGATACTGTACTTCTGTGTCCTATACAGCGCTGCTCAGTAAAGTACACAAAAGCGCAAGCACACGTAGAGGATGCACGCACGGGACGATGTGCGTCAGACACATGTACTAACTTACATGATAAAAGCCCATCCTTGTCTTTGAAAGTTCACAACTTGAACTTTGCATGTAGCGGATCTTACTGTACATCCTGGCTCCTCTCTTACTTCTTAACAGCAGTCCCTCAGAGCTACTTCAGAAGCAGCCACAAAGCCCTGAAGTCCTCAGAAAGTCCAATGAATAAAACAGTATTCTCAACTTTTAGGGTGCTTATATTTTTCATCAGTAATGGACAGTTTGCTCCTATGATTCCAGGGAAAGGGAAATAAGTGAATACAAATGTAAATAAATTAATTTTTTNAGCAGTCCCTCAGAGCTACTTCAGAAGCAGCCACAAAGCCCTGAAGTCCTCAGAAAGTCCAATGAATAAAACAGTATTCTCAACTTTTAGGGTGCTTATATTTTTCATCAGTAATGGACAGTTTGCTCCTATGATTCCAGGGAAAGGGAAATAAGTGAATACAAATGTAAATAAATTAATTTTTTTAAAATGTGACCTTTCAATTCCACAAACGGAGAGTCGAAAAGAGAGACTAGGAAAGACCCAAGCTGGCAGGACCCGGCAGACACAGATGAGGTGCCCGCTGACAAACTCTGAATCTTGGGGGTATTTCTCAGAAGACTCAGAAATTCAGAGTCCAGCCAAGCCCTAGTATTTTCAAACGGAAGTTCTTGGTGCACAAGCAATGCCTTCAGCAATAATCTTACCATAGGTGAAGTTTGTGTTCTTCCCACCATTTATACAGAGAAATCAAATTCTTGCCTCTAAAGGACGTTTTCTGAGCTGTCTGAGAAATTCTGTGTGCAAGCAGTGAGCTCACCAATAGAAATAACTCTTAACCCCTACCCAGCCCTCCACCCCTACTGCCATGGTGAAGTGATACCAATTTACTGCTTCATGGAAAACCTCAGCTTACAGTAGTAAAACAGAACAAACTTATCACCATCCCATCTTGTATGGCCATAATATAATTCAAATTACAAAAAGGTAATTTACCCATAAATTCTTAGTGCTCCTGGACAAGAATGGTATTTCATAACATGTCTGTACTTAAAAAATATCCTCAACCTAAAAGGGGAGAGTTATGTTTTATGAGGTAGGAATTTTTTTTAGGACTTCAAGCCCGGGAAGCTTCCCAAATAACCCTGAGAGAACTACTCCGAGGAGGGGAGGGGAGGAGCCAAGTTATATAGAACTTTTGCCACAAAGGGCAGGTAGTCTGAATCTCAAAAGATTGTTGCTAATTAAAGGAAAATCAGACATTCCAAGTTAAGGAAGTTAGCTCTGGCAAGATGCAAGAGTCTAGGCTCACTGAATTCACTCCTTTGATATTCTCCTCAGCTGTCTGGGGCCAGTATCCTGCTGGTCTCCATTCTGAATTCCCCGAGGCTCCTCAGTCCTGGTGAGCTGGGTCTACTCTCCAGATGTGGTGAGCAGGCTTCTCACTGAGGTGGCTTCTGCTGCAGAGGTGGGCTCTAGAACACACAGGGCTTCAGTAGTTCAGCACGTGGGTTCAGTTGTTACAGCTCCTGCAAGAGTCTAGGCTCACTGAATTCACTCCTTTGATATTCTCCTCAGCTGTCTGGGGCCAGTATCCTGCTGGTCTCCATTCTGAATTCCCCGAGGCTCCTCAGTCCTGGTGAGCTGGGTCTACTCTCCAGATGTGGTGAGCAGGCTTCTCACTGAGGTGGCTTCTGCTGCAGAGGTGGGCTCTAGAACACACAGGGCTTCAGTAGTTCAGCACGTGGGTTCAGTTGTTACAGCTCCCAGGGTCTCCTGCAGAGGCTCAATACTTGTGGCACACAGGATTAGTTGCTCCGAGGCACGTGGGATCTTCCTGGATCAGGGATGGAACCCATGTTCCCTGCATTGGCAGGCAGATCCTTTACCACTGAGCCATCAGGGAAGCTCTAATTTTTTTTTTTTAAGATAAAAATGCAGAGATCATATCATAAAACTCAGCTTTTAAAGTGTATAAGTTAGCGTTTTATTTAGATACACAGGTATGTGGTATTAACTATTAACAATAGTAACCCTACTATTAATTTTAGGATTTTTTCATCATCCCCAAAGGAAACCTCCTTCTCATTAGCAGTCACTCCTCATCCCTTCAGTTCAGTTCAGTTCAGTTCAATCACTCAGTCGTGTCCGACTCTTTGCGACCCCATGAATCGCAGCACGCCAGGCCTCCCTGTCCATCACCAACTCCCAGAGTTCACTCAGATTCACATCCGAGTCAGTGATGCCATCCAGCCATCTCATCCTTGGTCGTCCCCTTCTCCTCCTGCCCCCAATCCCTCCCAGCATCACAGTCTTTTCCAATGAGTCAACTCTTCGCATGAGGTGGCCAAAGTACTGGAGTTTCAGCTTTAGCATCATTCCTTCCAAAGAAATCCCAGGGTTGATCTCCTTCAGAATGGACTGGTTGGATCTCCTTGCAGT
>SJYX01024767.1:92562-107550 GCA_006410675.1 Oreotragus oreotragus | reverse complement strand
TCTTTTAATTTCATGGCTGCAGTCACCATCTGCAGTGATTTTGGAGCCCAAAAAATAAAAGTCTGACACTGTTTCCCCATCTATTTCCCACTCCCTGCCTAACAGCTTCTGGCAAGCACAAGTCTAGTTTGTTTCCATGGACTTTTCTGTTCCAGACCTTTCACGTGAACATAGTTATACAATGTATGGCTTTTCATGACTGACTTCTTGCACTCAGCATGCTTTCCAGTCTCATTCATGTGGTAACATCTACCAGTGTATCATTCCTTTTAATGGCTAAATAATGTTCCATTGTAAGGATAGCCCACATGTGTTTATCCAATTACCAGAGAATGGATGTTTGGGGGTGTTTTGCTATTACAAGTAACGTTGCTATGAAGATTCATGTACAAGTTTTCACGTGGACATATATTTTTATTTTTCTTGGGCATATACCTATGAGTGAGAATTCTGGATCTATGAGAACTCCATGTTTAATACTTTGAGAAACTGCCAAGCTGTTTTCTAAAGCAGTTGCTTCATTATACATTCCCACCAGTATGGGTATTCCAATACCTCTGTCCTCGACAGTCACGATTTTGAGAACAAACTCTCCATACTAATAGCTATGAACTGTTACATTCCAGGCTTCTCTACCCATCCACCAGCATACACTTGAGAAAGATCTTGCTTTGGGTTGTTCAACAAAAAGAAAAATTCTCCATTAGGAAAGATGCCCTATGTATAAAGTACCACTTGCACAATCTAAACAGAGACACAGAAGCACCAATGCAAACATCTGTAGGTTTTTGTTTATCAATCTGGACATTATTTCCTTCCAAATACCTATGTGTCAACCAAGAATGCTCTTTTTTGATAAACCAGCTGGAACAGGTATTCATTAAGTGCTGCACTGAACAGATGACTGGGTATATGCATGACTGAATAATGATTGAATAAATGAATAATAGATGGATGAATGGACAAACTCAGGGAATATTTACTGAACACCCTGTAGATACCAGATGTTGTGTTGGATGTAGATACAGAAGTGAACACCGGAGACTTGTGAGAACCCACGGGGATCATGTTCTATTGTGGACAAAAGACAGAACCAAGCAAATAACAAGTGAAAGAAAAATTCCAGCCCATGGTTAATGCTATAAAGGAAACAAGGATTTCAGTATATTGTTTGGATCTTTGGACGTGAACTTTAGAAATAATCTTTCCTCTATCCTATGGACCGCTTGTATTGTTGTTAATTTCATTATGTTCAAAGATAATTTAAAAGAACTCTCACCCAGTGGCCATTGTCCAGTGACCCTTCTCTGACTAGAATAAACCCGAAACTCATTTGCTCAGCTTACACGATCTTCATAACTCTGTTACTGAACTGGTTGACCAGACTTGTGCCGGAGTCCTAGCCTGAGCCAAGACCCCGTCTCAGCCAGGGAGGTTCTTTTTCCAATCAGATTCGAAATAATGAAACCAATGCTGAGACTGGAATAGCACAAGATTTATTCAATGGCTAAAGAATGGAGAAGCAGGAAACTAGCTTGCAAATAACTTCTCAACCCAATGTGAGTGAAGACATCACATATACAGGAAGGCTGAGGTAAAATGGAGTGATCTGCGAGAGTGACAGGAATGTTCATGAGTTACACAAGATCAAGGGCCTGGTTTGGACCCAGAATGGATGCAACTGTCCTTTTCAGCCCTTGTTTGGGCTTGTCTGGTTGTTGTCATGGTAACTGTCAACTGTCATGGTGCCGGTTGGTTATGTCATTCAGCTAATGTACTGTGAAAGTGTTAGTTGCTCAGTCTTGTCCAGCTCTTTGCGACCCCATGGATTGTAGCCTTCCAGGCTCTTCTGTCCTTGGAATTTTCCAGGCAAGAATATTGGAGTAGGTTGCCATTCCCTTTTCCAGGGGATCTTCCTGACCCAGGGATCAAACCCAGGTCTCCCACATTGCAGGCAGATCCTTAAATCAGGGAAGCCCTGGTGTACCATACCAAGACTATAATGAGGCTCAAGGTTCACTGGATGTCAAATACTCTGCCATCTTGGATCTCGGTGGTTCCCAAAAGTTTTTGTTGTTTCCCCTTTGCAGCTTCCTCCTGACACTGAGATAACAGTTATCAGTATTTATCCAAGGGAGGGGCATAAGTAGGATTCTAGGGTGACACTTATCTACCAGTATCATCACTGACACTTCCCCTACAAGGTGAGCTTTGAGACAATTGCTACCTCTTCTATTTTCCCAAGCATTTGGGAATTTTATTTAAAAACTGGCCAAAGCAATAACCAAAAAAGACCTACTGTATAGCACAGGGAACTCTGCTCAATGTTATGTGGCAGACTGGAGGGAAGAGGGAGGGGTTTGAGGGAGAATGGATCCATGCATACAAATGGCTTCACTGTTCACCTGAAATTATCACAACATTGTTAATCAGCTGTACCCCAATACAAAATAAAGTTTAAAATTGTGGGGAAGAAAATGGCCAAGGCTTTTTCAACTGTGAGAATGCCTTATTTCTCATTGTCTTCCTAATCAAATTCTGTCTGCTCCCTCATAAGTCCCGTATCTACTTCCAGACCCTTTTCAATCATTTCCCAAATCACTAAAATAGAGTTTCTTATCACTATCTGCTGAAATGACGTAGGATATTATCCCAGTTTAGCAGCAAATCTAATAAACTGCACTGAAAACCTCTCTGAGGCAGGACACAGGTGAGCTATTTATCTTTATATCCTCAACACTCAAGACAGTGAATAGTACAAAGTACATGATTGATGGATGGGTGGATGGATGAATGAATAAGTTTCTTTTCTTCTCCTTAGCAGGAAACCCTTGCCCAACAGAAGATATGAGCCAACTGGAGTCTGTCAACTCCCCACCAAACGCAGACAGGTCCAGAGTGACTTGCAGATTTGTTACTGAAGCTGGAATAGAATCCTTCCTGGTGCTTTTGGATTGAACTTGGTTGCAAAAGATTCTTTTCCTTCCTTATTACAGAGTTGCACAGATATGAGCTTCAGTCTACTCATGATCATGGTCTCTATTTTGTGAAGAAGCTTATCTGGAGAAATAAAACTGGTACATAGAAACAAGAAACAAAATAAAGTATCCAGCGACTTTCCTGGTGGCCCAGCATCTAAGACTCCACACTCTCAGTACAGAAGGCCTGGGTTCAATCCCTGGTCAGGAAACTAGATCCCACATGTGGCAACTAAATAAAGATCCTGCATGCTGCAACCAAGACCTGGCATGGCCAAATAAATAATTATTTTTTAAAAAGAAAGTGTCTAATCAGAGTTTTTTCTCTGGTTCCTAGGCCCTAACCTCCTAAATATTAGTTTATAAAGTTCAAGATATTATCTTTTTTTCCACAATTTTTTTCTGCAAGTAAAATTCAATTCTTACCCAGGAACAATTTCACCTGAGGGTAAAGGACTTTCCAGGGGACATTCAGCAAGGTCTGGAGGCATGTTTGCTCGTTACAACTCAGGCGAGGGGTTGCCATTGGCATCTAGTGGGGAAGAGGCTAAAGATGCTGAGAAACACTGCACAGGGACTTCCCTGGTGGTCCAGTGGCTAAGACTCTGTGCTCCCAATGCAGAGGACTCAGGTTCAATCCCTGGTCAGGGAACTAGATCCCAAATGCTGCAACTAAAGATCGTGTGTGCCACAACTAATATCCAGTGCAGCCACACACACACACACACACACAAAAATAACCCTACTGTGCATTGGATAGGATAAACCCTTACAATAAAGGATTATCAGACTGCAAATGGCAGGGTTGAGAAATCCTGAATTAAGATCTCAAGGCTTAAAGGGCTTCCCAGGTGGCACCAGTGGTAAACAACCTGCCTGCCAATGCAGGAGACATAAGAGATGTGGGTTCAGTCCCTGGGTTGGGAAGATCCCCAGGAGGAGGGCATGGCAACCCCCTCCTGTATTACTGTCTGGAGAATCCCCATGGAAAGAGAAGCCTGGTGGGCTATGATCCATAGGGTCGCAAATAGATGAACATGACTGAAGCAACTTAGTAGCAGCAGCAGCAGCAGCAGCAGCAAGACTTATAACAAGGACTCTAGCTGGTGTATTTATACCTAGGATTTAGGAAGACCGTGTCTGGGAGCTGCAGGCTACACTCCATCCTGAGGCAAAGCTTTCAGTTTACATCTGCAAGTCGATCCCTGAAACATGCATTCTACAAAGGTGGTGTGTCTACGTGAAAGTCATTGATTTCTGTTGGTACATGGCCTTCCCTGGGATGCAGGTGAAAAACACTTTTCTTCCCTACTTATTTTTGCTCTCCTCAGGTAAGGTTACACCAGGATCTTTGAAGTTAAATCAAATAACAGCAGAGCTTATTAGTCTTGGTTTTTGGAAACAACTCCATTAATGTTCCCCGGCTTATGCAGCCTGGAGATGTGGGTCTATTGATTTGACTTGAGAAAACGCCTTCTTCCTGGAGAGTAGCCATCTACTTTTGTGCAATTTGCACCCTCTGGGTTGTCAGACAGGCCTGGGTCCCCGAAGCTTTATTGATTGGTGAGGCCACTGATTTTTTAATGAACCCATGTACAATGCAGGAGATGAGTAGCCTGTATTGATTCACCCTCAAGGGATGCCTTCTTTACAGAGAAATCCCCCCTCTAAATGGTTCCCATTTCATTTTGCCTTTGTATTTTTTGTTTTGCTGTTCACTTTATCTTCAGCACACGGTGAAATGAGATGTTTAACATCCGTCTGGCTTCATGCAGAAGTGTTGGCTTCCAGACACTTCCCCAGAGAGTCAAAGCCTCTGACTGATCTTAGTATGCTCACTTTAACCCTTCAGCATCCTTTAAGAAAAGGAGGGTCAGTCATGATTCAGGGGGCTCTCCCACCAATGCAGCAGCCAATTAAAACATCCATGAAGTTCATTAGGTGTTTCCTTAATGTTCATCATCATGGGTGGTGGGCTTGCCTGGTGGTCCAGAGCTAAAGAATCCACCTGCCAATGCCAGAGGCACAGGTTTGATCCCTGGTCCAGAAAGATCTTGCATGCCTCGGACCAACTAAGCCCATGGGCCACAAATACTGAGCTTACGCGCCAAACTACTGAAGCCCTACACGCCTAGAGCCCTTGCCCCGCAACGAGAGACACCACTGCAGTGAGAAGCCCTGTGCAGACACTAAGACCCAGAATGGCCAGAAATAAATGAATAAATGAATTAGAGAACTGAGAACTTCATTATCGTCATAGGTGACAAGGCACAGACACTGGAGTGGGACGAACGGGACTCAAATCTCACTTTACTTGTTTATTACATGAATGATCTTGGCATGGAAACTTTCAGAGCTTCACTCTTCCTGTGAAATGGAGACTTTTATCATGTCCAACTCTTTGTGACCCCATGGACTGCAGCACACAAGGCTTCCCTGTCCTTCACCATCTCCTGGAGCTTGCTCAGACTCACATCCATTGAGCCAGTGATGCTGTCTAACGATCTCTTTCTCTGCTGCCCCCTTCTCCTTTTGCTTTCAGTCTCTTTCCCAGCATCAGAGTCTTTTCCAATGAGTCGGCTCTTTGTATCAAGTGGCCAAAATATTGGAGCTTTGGCATCGGTCCTTCCAATGCATATTCAGGACTGATTTCCTTTAGGACTGACTGCTTTGATCTTCTTCCTGTTCAAGGAACTCTCAAGGGTCTTCTCCAACACCATAGTTTGAAAGCATCAATACTTTGGTGCTCAGCCTTCTTTACGGTCCAACTCTCACATCCATACATAACTACTGGAAAAAACACAGCTTTGACTATACAGACCTTTAAGTAATGCCTCTGCTTTTTAACACTTTCTAGGTTTGTCATAGCTTTTCTTCCAACTGAAATGGAGATAAAATCACTTATATCCTAAACGATTGCTGTATCCATCACTTTAAAGAACTGGGTGCCTGGGAATCATTCGGTAAACTCACTTGTCCATTCTCACCTTTCTGGTTAAAAGATGATTTGAAAAAACTTGGGAACTTTGGAAAATCTCATATTGGCCCTAGAACAAACCAAATAACACTTTCATTGCATAGAATAAGTATTCTGAAAAGATTAAGAAACAAAGTCAAGGACAAATTGTACAGTAAGTCCCCTCTACATTTGAATAAGTTATGCTATGAGAGCATGATTTGAAAAAACTTGGGAACTTTGGAAAATCTCATATTGGCCCTAGAACAAACCAAATAACACTTTCATTGCATAGAATAAGTATTCTGAAAAGATTAAGAAACAAAGTCAAGGACAAATTGTACAGTAAGTCCCCTCTACATTTGAATAAGTTATGCTACGAGAGCATGTTCATAAGTCCAATTTGTCCATAAATCCAACAAAGTTAGACTAGGTACCCAACTAACACACTGTACCGCAGTACAGTACAATAGCTGGGGAACAGGGGCTGGCATGCTGTGAACAGGCAAGTCAGTGACTGACTGCAGGAGGGAGAGGAGGTGGGAGATGGGAGAGCTGGAGGACTGTCAGCAGTAGGAGATGGAGGGCAACTGCAGTGTCACATGCCTGATGCTGAGGGCACAGGCTCTGGCTCCTTGCTGGATTCCATTCTATCTAGCCTCTTGGCTCAGATAAAAGAATCCGCCTGCAATGCANGAGGTGGGAGATGGGAGAGCTGGAGGACTGTCAGCAGTAGGAGATGGAGGGCAACTGCAGTGTCACATGCCTGATGTTGAGGGCACAGGTTCTGGCTCCTTGCTGGATTCCATTCTATCTAGCCTCTTGGCTCAGATAAAAGAATCCGCCTGCAATGCAAGAGGCCTGGGTTCGATCCCTGGGCTGGGAAGATCCCCTGGAGGAGGGCATGGCAACTCACTACAGTATTTTTCTTGGAGAATCCTCATGGACAGAGGAGTCTGGTGGGCCACAGTCCATGGGGTCACAAAGAGTCAGACACGACTGAGCACAGTACCCTCTTGAAAAAACAATCTAGTGATGGGGGTAGTGGCTCTTTTTCTTTTTTCTTATTGTAGATGACATTCTGGTCTTGAGATGAAGATACTGTAGACTGTACTCTATACAGTATTAGTATAGTAAAGTACACAACAGCACAGCCATCGTAGAGGACACACATGTGACAATATACCTCAGACACATGAACTAACTTACACGATTGAATATGTGAATGCACATTCACATCTTTGAAAGCTTGCAACTTGAAGGTTAGTAGGTAGGGAACTTACTCTGTACCACAGGAAACTCTACTCAATGTTCTGTAATAACCTGTATGAGAAAAGAGCCTGAAAAAGAATGGATAGATATATATGTGTTTCTGAATTACTTAGCTGAACACCTGAAACTAACACAGGATTGTAAATCAACTATACTCCAATATAACATACAAATTAACTATAAGAAAGAAACCAAGCCTTGAGCAAATGAGACAACTAGCCCAAGGCCACAGAAGGTGTAGTAGAACCTGGATTTGAATCTGTGTCGTGTGACTTCAGACAGCTATGGCTGTCTGTGCAGGGTACCTACTGATGTATAACCACAGTTCCAAGACTGCTCGAAATGCATCACTACCAACATAAAATAGAAAGGAATGGAGTACTTGATGGCAAGATTAAAATAGGGGCACAGGACTAAAGAAGAAGCAAAAAGGCCAGGGGGTCGGGTAGTGGATGGATGATAGGGGACAGATTTTGAATGTTTACACAACTTGATTTTAAAAACAAAAACAGGTTCCAGGTCTTCCCTGGTGGCTCAGTGATAAAGAAACTACCTGTCAACGTAGGAGACGGGGGATTGACCCCTGACCCAGGAAGATGCCCCATGCTGTGGAGCAACTAAGCCCAGGCACCACAGCTACAGAGCCTGTGTTCTAGATCCTGGGAACTGCAACTACGTAAGCCTGCACGCCCCAGAGCCGATGCTCTGCAACAAGAGAAATCACTTCAGTGAGACGCCTGTGCACCGCAACTAGAGAGCAGCTCCCACTTGCCACAACCAGAGAGAAGCCCAAGCAGCAATGAAGACTCAGCATAGCCAAAAATAAGATAAATGACTAAAAACTATTTTTAAAGTATTAATGTTTAAAAAAAGAGGATCCAAGGGCAGAAAGAAGTAAGCATAAAAACCTCCTGGACTCCTGGAGGCAAGAAGAGAAAAGGAGGGATCAGGTCCCTCCTGGAACTGAAAGAGAGCACAAACGTCCTCCCTGGTCCTCAGGCCACCTGCCCAGGAGCTGCCTACCCATCCTGGCCTCACCAGGCAAAGGGCCGGGCCACTGCTTTGTTTACTGTCCACTAGGGGGGATCCCTGCTTTGGGAAAACTCGAGTTTCCTGCACACATCTTTAGATGTACCTTACTCTCTCCTTTGCAAAAGCAGGCAATCCACTGGTGAGTTCTTTTATGGAAAGATCAGCTTTCTGAGACAGAGCCAAGAGGTAAAGCCAAGCTCCACGCAGAAGGGGCCCCCAAGAGCTGACCAGCTTTATGTGCCATGGTTAAGACGAGGCTGAGAGGTTGGAACCAAGTGACTACAGGACAGTCTGGCCACAGAATTCCAAGTGTCACTTTGTGTTAGAACAATGGTGACAAAGGGAGAATTTCACAGCCTTAATGCTGTGACTGTTAGCATCGTTTCAAGTTAAAAGGAGCCTATTAAGGGCTAAATGTAGCTAAGGTATGGCCCCTTTGGTCCTCAACACGTCTGGACAATGCTCTTTAGTTCAGGTGTTTGTTTGTTTGTTTGTTTTTGGCTGCACTACATGACTTGAGGGCTTCCCAGGTGGCACTAGCGGTAAAGAACACGCCTGCCATTGCAGGAGACGTGAGAGACACGGGTTCAATTCCTGGGTCAGGAAGGTCCCCTGGAGGAGGGCATGGCAACCCACCCCAGTATACCTGCCTGGAGAAACCCATGGAGAGAGATTTCTGATGGGCTACAGTCCCAGGGGTCACAGAGAGTTGCACATGACAGAAACGGCTTAGCACGCACACATGCACTCGGCTTGGAGGATCTTAGTTCCCTGCCCCCAGAGCAAATCCAGGCCATAGCAGTGAAAGTGCCAAGACCTCTGGATCACCACGAATTCCCTCTAGTTTAACTTGTTAGCATCCCAGAGACAAAAGCAGAACATATTAAGAAGAGGTGGCAAGAATACACAGAAGAACTATACAAAAAAGATCTTCATGGCCCAGATAACCACGATGGTGTGATCACTCATCCAGAGCCAGACATCCTGGAATGCGAAGTCAAGTGGGCCTTCAGAAGCACCACTTTGAACAAAACTAGTGGAGGTGACAAAATGTCAGTTGAGCTATTTCAAATCCTAAAAGATGCTGCTGTTAAAGTGTTGCACTCAATATGCCTGCAAAATTGGAAAACTCAGCAGTGGCCACAGGACTGGAAAAGGTGTTTTCATTCCAATCTCAAAGAAGGGCAATTTCAAAGAATGTTCAAACTACCACACAACTGCACTAATCTCACACCCTAGCAAAGCAATGTTCAAAATTCTCCAAGCCAGGCTTCAACAGTACATGAACCATGAACTTCCAGATGGTCGTGCTGGATTTAGAAAAGGCAGAGGAACCAGAGATCAAATTGTCAACATCTGTTGGATCACTGAAAAGGAAAGAGAGTTCCAGAAAAACATCTATTTTTCAAAGCAATGTTCAAAATTCTCCAAGCCAGGCTTCAACAGTACATGAACCATGAACTTCCAGATGGTCGTGCTGGATTTAGAAAAGGCAGAGGAACCAGAGATCAAATTGTCAACATCTGTTGGATCACTGAAAAGGAAAGAGAGTTCCAGAAAAACATCTATTTTTGCTTTATTGATTACGCCAAAGCCTTTGACTGTGTAGATCACAACAAACTGTGGAAAATTCTTCAAGAGATGGGAATACCAGACAACCTTACCTGCCTCCTAAGAAATCTGTATGCAGGTCAATAAGCAACAGTTGGAACCAGACATGGAACAATAGACTGGTTTCAAATTGGGAAAGATGTCAAGGCTGTATGCTGCTGCTGCTGCTGCTAAGTCACTTCAGTCGTGTCCTACTCTTTGCGACCCTGTAGACGGCAGCCTACGAGGCTCCGCTGTCCCTGGGATTCTATGGATGTGAGAGTTGGACTACAAAGAGAGCTGAGTGCTGAAGAATTGATGCTTTTGAACTGTGGTGTTAGACAAGACTCTTGAGAATCCCTTGGACTGCAAGGATATCAAACTAGTCAATCCTAAAGGAAATCAGAAGTAAATATTCATTGGAAGGACTGATGCGGAAGCTGAAACTCCAATACTCTGGCCATCTGATGCAAAGCACTCATTCATTTGAAAAGACCCTGATGCTGGGGAAGACTGAAGGCAGAAGGGGACGACAGAGGATGAGACAGTTGGATGGCATCACCAACTCTATGGACATGAGTTTGAACAAGTTCCAGGAGTCAGTGATGGACACGGAAGCCTAGCATGCTGCAGTCCACAGCGTCACAAAGAGTCGGACACGATTTAGTGACTGAACTGAACTAAGAGACACGACTGGTGAACCCTCTGAATTAATTCCAATTGCAGCAATGATAGTAACAATAGTGTTTACATCTGCTTCACGATTTGCATTTGACAAAGTGTCAATTATACAAAATGCCTTACTCACTGCTGTTGCCCAAGGAGCACGTGAAAGCATGGACTCTTGTTGACTGACCGTGTGATAAATAATGATACTGTATCATATTCATAGAACAACAGAGCATGCGAGGTAGCGTGAGCTTACTTTGTCTGTTAAGAGGAAAGGCTAAGATTCTTTAGAGTTGAATTGACTTGCTGATGGTCCTGGAGTCAGTGGCCAAGAGAGGAATCTACTTTTCTATATTAGAGGCAAAATGACCTGATGCCAAGAGTTGACTCATTGGAAAAGACCCTGATGCAGGGAAAGATTGAAGGCAGGAGGAGAAGGGGCAACAGAGGATGAGATGGTTGGGTGGCATCCCCCATTCAACCGACATGAGTTTGAGCAAGCTCCAGGAGATGAAGGACAGGGAAGCCTGGCATGCTGCAGTCCATTGGGTCCCAAAGCGTCAGATACGACTGAGCGACTGCACAGCAGCAACAAGAGAGTAGTTATGAGCACAAAGAATAGGATACCCTGTGCTTGAGTTCAAGTTCCAGCCCCACCACTGACCTCTTGTGTAGTCATTGCATCCAGGAGTTGCAGCTACTGGATGGATGCTGCTGACACTCCCTAGAGGTGATGTCAAGTCCTCCTTATTGATCAATTTCCTTTCCATTTCTGAGCAAGGAGCTGGTCACATTAGATTTCCTCTGACAGCCCATCCATCAGAAGATACTCTGCCTTACTTTACCCATTAGAGACCATGTTTGAAAACAAGATGCTTCCCTAGGGCAGGGAAAGCTTTAAAATGTTAATGAAACTTCTTTGAACACTTTAGCATCTCATTAGTGTCTGGTCAGGTTGATAGTGAAGCCTGAAGACTTAATTATTGCAGAGGAAGTTGGCAGGCGCTCTCTTGCAGGGCAAGTAATCGTGTTTTATTTATTTCTCTCCAAGAATGAAAAAATCCGGTCCCAGGCTGACAATGCTTGACTGGTTTCTGGTGTTAAAGGAAGCCAAGGTTCATTGGCAAAGTATACATTTCCTAATAACACAAAGACATGAGACCATTCTTTAGCCTGAAAGACAGATTCTCAAAGGTTACAATATAATCACACCCTGGAAATCACATTTTTCTTTCTCCTCCAAAAGACTTTCAAAGAAACTTAGTAAATAGAAGAAAAGAAGCCTTATGGGGGTGTGGTTGGAAACACATATGTTTTGAAAATTCAAAAAAGCTTTCTCCCAGTAAACCAATCCCTTTACCGGAAAAACAGTAGCCAGGGGTACTTTTTCTAATAGTTTTAAGAATGTCCTGTCCACTACAAATTGGCTCTTGCTATGTTCTTGCCTGGAGATTCCCAGGGACGGCGGAGCCTGGTGGGCTGCCCTCTATGGGGTCGCACAGTCGGACACGACTGAGGCGACTTACCACCAGCAGCAGCAGCAGCATGGGCGCTTGTCATCTGCTTCAACAGGGATTAAATCATGTGCTACTGCACTGCTGACTTTCAACACCCCCTGAAAGGAGTTCAGGGTGGAGACCAGGAATGAGGGACTCTGTGCTGGGGGTAAGGGGGAATTGGCAGGAAAGATCTTCAGATAGTTAGATATTTTCAGAAACTGATTTTATGAACCCAATCTTTTCATCTCCTTGTATCTAGAAAGGGCTTCCCTGGTGGCTCAGTGGTAAAGAATCCACCTGCAATGTAGGTTACACAGGAGACACAGGTTTGATCCCTGGGTGGAGAAGATCCCGCAGAGGAGGGCACAACAACCCACTCCAGTATTCCTGCCTGGAGTATCTCATGGATAGAGGAGCCTGGTGGGCTACAGTCCATGGGATCGCAAAGAGTCTGACATGGCTGAAGTGACTGAGTACATATCTAAAAAAGCACTTGATCCCTTCATGGTGACATCAGCTCCTCGTGACTAGCAGAAATCTTTGGCACAAAGATAAATGCTTGATTGCATGAATTCCCTCTTCATCAAAATCACATATATATTGACCTGCACCCTCCTCCTCCCCTCTCTGGAGCAGTGTCTCAGAGCTATTTGAGGTACTGTTTCCTGGACTGCAGGCTTCATTTTGCCCCCAATGAAACTAAACTCCCAACTGTCACATTTGCATTTCTTTAAAAGTCGACAGCCCTGTATCTACACAACACACTAAAGATTCAGTTATGCATTCACAGAGCTGGCAATGGGTAGCGCTGGTGCCAGCAAGCACCTATGGGTAACTGCAGATCTACCACCTACGAGCTGGGTGACTTGAGTTACCTAATGTCTCCACATCTGTAAAGTCACACAATAAAGAGCATTTGTGTGTGTGAGTGTGTAACATCTATCTCAAAAAGTTGTGTGGCTTAAATGAGTCAATACATCAAACATGTTTATAGGTGTGCCTAGCACCTAGCATGCTCAAGTTCAAGGAGCGAGCAAGTTGTGAGGCCAGGATCAGATCAACACGTTGGTGCTTGGAAGTTTAATCCCTGCCCTATGCACTGGGCCACACTTGTTGGTTCTTCATCCTGAGCTAAGGGGCTTCCCAAGTGGTCCAGTGGTAAAGATTCAGCCTGCAATGCAGGAGACATGGGTTTCATCCCCGGGTCAGGAAGATTCCCCTAGCGGAGGAAGTAGCAACCTACTTCAGTATTCCTGTCTGGGAAATTCCACGGACAGAGGAGCCTGTGGGCTACTGTCCATGGGGTCTCAGAAGAGTTAAACACGACTTAGTGACTAAACAACACCAACGACAATAATAAACCTGAGCTAAAATTGATAGCCTTTTAACTTCTACTTTGGAACTCATTAAAAAAAAAGAGAGAGAGAAGATTCCATTGACATGTTGACCCTTCCAATCCTTAAGAAAGAGTTCCCATCCCTCTCCTTCCTCCCAGTCATGAGTCTTTTTCTTTTCTCACCAGATAAACACTGATAATTTCTTTGACTGCTTCTCCTGTGGTTTCTTCTCTGGGGCACTTGGCACCACCACCCTGCTCGTATTTGGTCACTAAGTTATGTCAGACTCTTCTGCAACCCCATGGACTGTATGAACACCTCTTAAGAACACAGTGCAATGCACCAGAGTTCATCATGGGACCTAGAATGACAGAGCAAGCAAAAAGAGACAAGGGACATGAAGCTGGACTCCCAGAACGGCCAAAGTCAAAGTACTGAGGTTTCATACAGTCAAATCCAATGAGTCTTAGAGTGTGTGTGTGTGCATATATATACACATATACCCAATTTGTTTACTTAAAAAAAATTTTGACACTGACTTTTTTTAGTTATCGCATGCGAACCCTCAGTTGTGGTACGTGGGATCTTAGTTCTCCAAGCAGCAGTCAAATTCATGCCTCCTGCGTTGGAAGCATGGAGTCTTAACACTGGATCACCAGGGAAGTCACTAAAATGTATATTTTTTGATACAGCAAATGTTTATTTTCCAAATGAGTTATTCAGGGATACTCCAAATTTTCCCATCGACTCAGATCTTTCTTGAAATTCTGTTCCTACCCATGTTATCTTTTCACGGTTCACTTTTGACAGAGACCAGGATGCAGAGTTCACATTCCTCTGAGCTATAGTTTTAGGAAACAAGCAGAATAAGAATAACAAGAGATGACACGTGTAATTATAGTGCTACCTTAACCTTCTCAACAATCTATGTGATAAGTACTATTTTTCTTCCCTTTTAAATACAGATGATTTGCTTTACATTGATATTAAATTGGGAACTAATAGCTACTTGTCAACAGAACAGAACATTTAGAATGAAAGTCTGAAAACATGATAATTGAGCTAGAGAAGATGAAGCATTGTCATGCTGTACATGTATTTTTTCCCCCTCTAGATAAACTGCAGTCACTCATTCATTTTGTACCAAGTATTACCTGAACATATCCTACATGTGTGTGCTTAGTCATTCAGTCGTGTTCAACTCTCTGCAGCCCCAGGGACTTTAGCTCTCCCAGCTCCCCTGTCCATGGGATTCTCTAGGCGAGAATACTGGAGTGGGTTGCCATGCCTTCCTCCAGGGGATCTTCCCAACCCAGGGACTGAACCTATGTTTCTTGTTAGCCAAAAAATCTGTTCGGGTTTTTGTACCATCTACAGAAAAACATGTACGAGCTTTTTGGCCAACCCTAAACTCTTGTCAAAGTGAAGATAATAAATAAACAATCAAATGGCACCGAGATCAAGCTTGAAAGAAACCATTTCCACCAGGGAAATTAAACAAACACAAATAGATATTTCAGATATCCATTAAGGAAGGGAGGTCCTGAGGGACTGGGGATGAGAAAAAAAAAAAAACTCATTAAAGCAGAGACAAAAGTATAGATATGGAGATAAGATCATAGGAGCTGAACTAAGGTTTCCATGAAAAAAAAAAA
>SJYX01024767.1:73933-92459 GCA_006410675.1 Oreotragus oreotragus | reverse complement strand
AACTAAGGTTTCCATGAAAAAAAAAAAAAAAAAAAACTTCAGCCTGTGAATTGCAAGGTCATCTCTTGTCTGAATTTTCAGTTTCCCGTCGTCCTGGTGGCCTGCCCTGTGGGTTTCCAGCTTGTCCTACTAGCTCCTACCATCACACAGATTAATTCCTGGCAAGTCTCTACTAAGACATGCACATTCTACTGCTGCTTCTGTTCTTACCACTGAGTGAGCAGAGCTGAAACAGTGACTGCCCAGGGCCACAGCCAAGATGACTGTCAACTTGCAAGTCACCACCCACTGTTGTAGCTGCAATGGTTTTGCTGCAGCTAGCCAGCCCTTCCTATGTTGTTGTTGAGTCAGATTCAGACGTTTCTGACTCCTTTGCGACCCTATGGATGTAGCCCACCAGTCTTCTCTGTCCATGGGATTTTCCAGGCAAGAATACTGGAGTGGGTTGCCAGTTCCTTCTCCAACCTCTTCCTATAAATGAAGTTAAAACTTTACCCTAACTAGCACCAAAGGAACTTTTGCATATAAAAAAATCACATTCATAAAACTTCAACTCAAAAGACAAGCAAAACAAGCAAACTGCCCAACAAAAATGATTAAATGGGGACTTCCCTTGTGGTCCAGTGGTTAAGAATTGCCTTCCAATGGAGGGGATGCAGGTTTGGCCCCCGGTCTGGGAACTAAGATCCCACATGCTGCTGCTGCTGCTAAGTCGCTTCAGTCGTGTCTGACTCTGTGCGACCCCATAGATGACAGCCCATCAGGCTCCTCTGTCCCTGGGATTCTCCAGGCAAGAATACTGGAGTGACATGTGCCCCAGTGTTCATCGCAGCACTGTTTATAATAGCCAGGACATGGAAACAACCTAGATGTCCATCAGCGGATGAATGGATAAGAAAGCTGTGGTATATATACACAATGGAGTATTACTCAGCCATTAAAAAGAATACATTTGAATCAGTTCTAATAAGATGGATGAAACTGGAACCAATTATACAGAGTGAAGTAAGCCAGAAAGAAAAACACCAATACAGTATACTAACACATATATATGGAATTTAGAAAGATGGTAATGAGGACCCTGTATGCAAGACAGCAAAAGAGATACAGATGTGTAGAGCGGACTTATGGACTCTGAGGGAGAAGGAGAGGGAGAGGGAGAGGGAGGGATGATTTGGGAGAATAGCATTGAAATATGTATACTATCATGTAAGAAATGAATTGCCAGTCTATGTTCAATGCAGGATGCAGGATGCTTGGGGCTGGTGTATGGGGATGATCTGGAGGGATGATGTGGGGTGGGAGGTGGGAGGGGGGTTCATGTTTGGGAGTTCGTGTAAAAAAATAAATAAATACAAAAAAAAATAAAATAAAAAAATTAAAAAAAAAAAAGAATACTGGAGTGGGTTGCCATTTCTTTCTCCAATGCATGCATGCATGCTAAGTCGTTTCAGTCGAGTCCAACTCTGTGTGACCCTATGAACAGCAGCCCACCAGGCTCCTCCATCCACAGAATTCTCCAGGCAAGAGTACTGGAGTCGGCTGCCATTTCCTTCTCCAAGATCCCACATAATTCAAGGCAATTAAACCCACACTGCAATTAGAGAGACTGTGGTCCAGAGCCCTGGCGCCTCAACAGAGAGAAGCCCCTTTGTTGCACACACTGCAACAAAGACTCAGTGCAGCTAAAATTAAAAAAATTAGGTATTTTTAAATTAAAAAAAAAAAAGCCTGCTTAAGTGTGTTTTGCACAATGTGAAGTGTTTTGGACAATGTGAAGTTCTGTTGGTACGAGAAATGCACAAAGAGATCCAAAGCTCACAGACACTGACCACAAGGCTTGAGGTGGTTTACACACTGGATCCTCTTTCTTCTAGAAAGCCCCAGGAGTAGTAACTAACTCTGAGATCCAAGTTTGCTCATCTTCTGTCTACTGGCTTTCCCACGCCAGCCTCTGAAGGGGACTCTCGTGACAACTTTATTTCATTTTTCTCCCTTCACCTCAGATGTTATAATCGATTTATGATTGATAAAATTTCAAGACAACTGTAAACTTCAGCCAGAGAGAAGCTAGGGTTTTGGTTATAACCTAAATCATGATTTTTCATTTTCATGCCGAGCCTCAGATATCTCTGAAGGCTGCCTAGCCCACCATTTATATGGTATTTTTGTGGCCTGTGATAACATGCTATCCTGGCAGTAGATACTTTCAAAATCCAGCTGCCTGCCGATTCCTGAAGAAAATGAAGAGAGAGGTTTCAAAAAAGACAATACTTAAAGGAAAATTCAAAAAAATTCAGCTGGGCTCAAAGCACAGTTCCTGTGTCAAGGAGGTAATAGCTAATAGGGGAAAGGGAAAAACAAGAAGAAACTTCCGTTATCACTCTACCTGTGGACAGAGAATATCCATCAGTAGCAAAGATTAACTAGACTTCAAGGAAATCTAACCAGTCCGTCCTAAAGAAAATCAGTCCTGAATATTCATTGGAAGGACTGATGCTGAAGCTGAAACTTCAATACTTTGGCCACTTGATGCAAAGAACTGACTTATTTGAAAAGACTCTAATGCTGGGAAAGCTTGAAGGTGGAAGGAGAAGGGGATGACAGAGGATGAGCTGGTTGGATGGTAACACAGACTACAAATATGAGTTTGAGTAAACTCCGGCAGTTGGTGATGGGCAGGAAGGCTTGGCCTGCTGCAGTTCATGGGGTCACAAACAGTTCAACGCAACTGAGCGACTGAACTGAACTGAAGCATCCACCTATCGGACCCCTCAAAGGGGTCACTGCGAAAAAGATCAGGGTGGGGGGACTAGTGGGCTTTAGGTGCTGTTCAGAAAGGTTTTTTTGATCCATTCTTTCTTCATAATTTGTACAACAGAACATAAAACAGATGTGTCTGTAACCCCTGCATGGAAAACTTCAAGCTGGGGAAAGAACACTAAACACAAGTGTTCCTCCTAGAAAGTGAAAGGAACTGAACCAAGAAAAATCTAAGCGATTGGAAAGTCCACGAAGGTAGAGACCAACTTTCATGTCTGGCATGTGGTAAGAGGTAATGTCATGAATGTTCAATGGATGTGATGCCATCAGTGTCGTTCTAGGTACTCATCACGAATTTGTCATTTCTCGATATCCATCCCCCTGGTACCAGGCACGGACACTGGCCGCCATGTTAGGAAGTATGAACCACCCCACCTCTACCCCCGACTCTGGCCCCCTTCAATTGGATAACTGGCGAACATGTGACTCTGGCCACCTTCGATTGGATAACTGGTGAACATGTGACCCAAACTGAGCCAATGAGACAACAGGAGTGGAATTAGGAGAAGAAGTCTATCTTAGCTCTTTTTCTGAAAGGTAGAGACATCAATTTAGGAGCAGTTGGTGGCCCCATGGACTGAAAAGCAGGGAACATCATTCTGTAGGAAGACTAATAATGAAATAAGTGTTCCAACGCTACTTCCAGGTTACTCTTGAGTAAGGGGTGCTTAATTTCCTGCCCTTGATGTTCATAAGTCTTCCATCATAATAACAAAGATCAGTGCTTTTTCATCTTGAGTCCGCAGGGATGATGGTTTAAGGCTAGGCAGAGCAGACTTTAGAGGTGCCTGAAGCTCTGCACTAAAATTAAAAATCAAGATTTAAGTTAGAGTCAAAACCCTAGTTTCTCTCTGTCTGAAGTTTACTATCTCTCTGGTTGAATTTTATAATCTTGAAGTATTTAAGACATTGTTCACTTATCAATCAAAGACAAGGACCAGATCCTACACCAACTCACATCCTTGACCTGGCTGCTAGGAAGGTCAGCAGAATCTATAAGAGGCACTGAAATACGAGTCACAGAATGTGGGTTCATCTGCCACTTATGAAGCAAGGTTTCTGGGTCATCCCAAGAAAGGAAGTATTTCGCAAGTCTCCAGTCCCTCATCTGTAAAACTGGGCATCATACTGGAGCTGGCTGGCCTTGCAAAGGATGGAGAATGATTTGACCATGATGAGAGGTGGCGGGTGGGTACAAGAGGGAGGGAGAAGGGTTGAAAGTGGAGGAGGTGGGAAGAGAGTGGGGAGGGGGGGGGAGAGAAGAAAGAATCAATATATTGACTAGCAGAGAACAAGACGGTTTCAGGCTCTGAAAGGAGTGTGCCTGCATTCTTAGTCATTCAGTTGTATCCCACTCTTTGCAACCCCATGGACTGTAGCCTGTCAGGCTCCGCCATTTCCTACTCCAGGGGTCTACCCAACCTGGGGATAGAATCTGTGTCTCTTGCGTCTCCTACATTAACAGGTGGTTTCCACTGTGCCACCTGGGAAGCCCCTGAAAGCAGCAACAGTCACCAACAAAAGCGAGTGAAAGTCACTCAGTCATGTCCAACTCTTTGTGACTCCATGGACTATACAGTCCATGGAACTCTCCAGGCCAGAATACTGGGGTGGGAAGCCTTTCCCTTCTCCAGGGGATCTTCCCAACCAGGGGCCAAACCCAGGTCTCCCGCATTGCAGGCAGATTCTTTACCAGCTGAGCAACAGGGAAAAATGTCCCCACAACGCTCAAGCAGGTGATAAACGAGCAGAACAGCTCAGGTGAACACAGAAAAATACAAGAGCGCCCTTAAAGGGAGGTACGATTATTACACCAATTTTACAAAAGGGGAAACCAAGGCTGAGATGGAAGTGACTCAACTAAGGTCACACCTGGTCAGGTGCTGAGCCAGGATTTGCCAAACTCCAAAGCACACACTCTTAACTGATGCCCCCCTGAGCCACAGTAATCAACACTGGAGGCCAAGTGTGACTTATCTTTGCTGTGTTGGTTCCTGAGTTGGATGATACCCACGTCCCAGTGAATAAAAAATACAAGAGGCTTGGGTCAATTCCATGCATGGCTGAGTCTCTCTCTCTCTCTACTGGATAAATAATAAAGAACAGAAAAAGTGAAGTCTGCTATCAGTCAGTGCAAACTTCCATCTATAGACCAGGAACTGGAAGACAGGCATCTTTCAGGCTTCTGTGGGTGGGCAAAGGGATTGGGCTTCCCGAGTGACTCAGTGGTAAGGAACCTACCTGCCAAAGCAAGAGATTCAGGTTCAATCCCTGGGGCAGGAAGAGTACCTGGAGAAGGAAATGGCAATCCACTCCAGTGTTCTGGCCTGGGAAACCTCATGGACAGAGGAGCCTGGCAAGCTACAATCCATAGTCACAAAAGAGTCAGACATGACCTAACATCTAAAACAGCAAAGGGATGAGGACTCTCCTATTGCTGTACTGCGGAGGACCAGCAGAGGGCCCTGTGAGCAGAAGCCCCCTCAGGGTGAGTGAGAGAGAAAGGCAGACACAGGGACAACACAACGAAGACAGAAAGAGAGTCCATCTCCTCAAATAAAGGAGTAAAGGGACAGCAGGCAGGGGAAGGACAGGACTTAACGGGAGGGCTTTAAACACAACTAGAGGACTTCCCTGGTGGTCCAGTGGTTACGAACCCACCTGTCATGCAGCAGACATGGTTTGATTCCTGCTCCAGGAAAATCCCACATGCCCCAGAGCAACTAAACCTGTGTGCCGCAACTACTGAGCCCACATCCGCTGGAGTCCATGCTTTTCAATAAGAGAAGCTGCCACAGTGCGACCACACACGGCAACTAGAGAAAGCCCGTGCACAGCAACAAAGACCTGGTGCAGCAAAATAAATAATTAAATTAATAAAGTTTACACCAAAAAACCCATTAAAAATAAACACAACTAGAGAGACAGCTAGAGACAGTGAAACATAGGTTGCAAAGCAGAGAACATGGAAGCTGAGAGACAAGAAAAGATAAAGACAGAGTCACAGAAACAAGGCAGAGAAAGAGAGGAAGAGGAAGATACAGAGAGCCCAGAAACGCACAGCAACTCCCAAAGGAGGTGCCATTATCATGCCCGTTTTACAGGATAGAAAACCGAGGCTCAGAGGTGGTTCCTGGTGTGCCCAAGGCCAACATCTGTTAAGCAGTAGAGATGGTCAAGTGCCCAACTTCAAAGAACCAGCTCTTGGCTAATGTCCCAAATAGCTTGATGGCAATTATCTTCTGAAAGGAAGTAGTTTCTACCATTCCAGAGGGGGCAGGGCAGGTCAGAAGTGATCACTTTGTTCACATTGGTTAAAGCCTTGCTCTTAGTCAAGGTCAAGAAAAGTGATGGGTTCTCTTGTGCACACCTGTTCTGGTCTCCATCCACATGGCTCCCAATAGGAGATGCAGCTCATCTGTCTGGTCTGTTGAAAAAGTCAGTTAATTTCTGGTTCTGGGTCCAAATGGAACAGCTGAGGAGTCCTTAGAAAAGCCACTACTCAGACCTCCCTGCTGGTGTTGTGGTTAAGACTCTGCATGCCAATGCAGGGGACACAGGTTTGATCCCTGGTCCAGGAAGATTCCACATGCCTCAGAGCAACTTAGGCCTGTGTGCCACAACTATTAATACTGAGCCCATCCATGCTCTAGAGCCTGCGCTCTGCAACAGGAGAATCCACAGCAATGAGAAGGCTGCACCCCCCAACTAGCGAGCACTCCCTGCTCACCACAATGAAAGCCCAAGCACAGTAGCAAAGCCCCAGGGCAACCAAGAACAAATGAAAAGAGAGGCCCCTTCTCTATCCATGCTCTAGAGCCTGCGCTCTGCAACAGGAGAATCCACAGCAATGAGAAGGCTGCACCCCCCAACTAGCGAGCACTCCCTGCTCACCACAATGAAAGCCCAAGCACAGCAGCAAAGCCCCAGGGCAACCAAGAACAAATGAAAAGAGAGGCCCCTTCTCGGAGTGGTGAGGAGGAGGAGAAACAGGGGAGAGACAGAACAGCATTCAGACTGCCGGACTAAATGTCGGCATCCACACCCTACTCCCTGGAATCTGCAAATGTCGCCTTAATAACAAAAAAAAAAAAAAAAAAGGGTGCGGAGACTTACAGATGTGATTCAGTTTAGCATCTTGAGATGGGGATAAGTTATCCTGGAATATCCAGGTGAATCCTGAATACAACTGAAGATCCTTATTGGAGGGAGGCAGAGGACAATGTGACAGAGAGAAGAAGCCAATTAGTTTCCAGGGGCTGCTGAAACAAACCACCAGGCAATGCTAACAGAAGCATACCCTCTCACGATGCTGAGGGTGAAGGTCCAAAATCAGTGTGACTTGGCCAAAGGCAAGGTCAGCAGGCCACTGCCCCCTCCAGGGGCTCCAGGGGAGAATCCGGGCCTCTGGTCCCCTTGGCTTGTGGCCACATTACCCCCATCTCCACTTCAGTGTTCACCTGAGCTGTTCTGCTTACATCCATCACCTGCTTGGTCTTTGGGGGGACATTTTTGTTGGTGATTCCTTCTCCTTTCAGAGTTCAAAATTGTCTTTTTCTCTACTTGTCAACATAGTGATTCTCTTTTCTCTCCCCACTCCACTCCCATCCCTTCCCCCCCTTCCTTCCTCTTTCTCCCTCTTGCACCACCCCCCCCCACACACACACACAACTTCTCATCATGGTCAAATCACTCTCCATCCTTCGGAAGTCCAACAGGCTCAATCATAAATCGGCAGGACCCACCTGCATTATAGAGGCACGGGACATGAATATGCAGAAGAATCCATCCACGTTGACACTTAGGGGACATTGGGAGTGGAGACTAGTGTGATTGGGGCCACAAGCCAAGGGGCTGGAAGAGGTGAGGATCAGATTCTCCCCTGGAGCCTCTGGAGGGAGCATCACGCTGCTGACCTTGATTGTGGCCAAGTTGAAGCTGACTTTGGACCTTCTACCTCGGTAACTTTGAAAGGATGCATTCTGCAGTTTTGAGTCATCCATTGTATGCATGTGTGCTAAGTCACTTCAGTCTTGTCTGAGTCTTTGCAGCCCTATGGACGGTAGTCACCAGGCTCCTCTGTCCAGGCAAGAATATTGGAGTGGGTTGCCATGCCCTCCCCCAGGGGATCTTCCCTAACCCAGGGATTGAACCATGTCTCCTGTCTCCTGCATTAGCCGGTGGGTTCTTTACTGCTAGCGCCATCTCGGAAGCCCCGTCCATGCTACGGTGATTTGTTATTGTGGCTACACCACCCAGACAGAGATTGAGAAGACAGCAAACATACAAGCTGAGAAATACTGGTAAGAGGGAAAGATCCACAAATAAAGAAACAAGAGCAAAAAGAGACTGGGAGAAAATGTTGACAACATCTAAGTTTAAATGTGGATGGATTCTGCATTTTTATGCTCCTAATGCAGGTGGTCCTGCCAACTCACATACCCCAGCACCAACAATGAATAATAAGTGTATAAGTGTTTATTTCTAATTCCTCTCCAGTACCTGAATCTATTAGCAGTTCAGTCAAGCTGTGCCTAATTACATCTGTAACCTGTTAATACAAGCGTCTTTGTTGACTGAAGGAATCTTCTTATCGAGCTTAGGCCAAATTAAAATTTAATACGACACCAAGTTGCCACCAAACTAGCATGCAAATATCAGTCATTTAATTAACACCCAAACCTGATTAGACAGAGCTGCTGAGAGAAATATTCCATAGGACAAGCAGACGACGCAGGTTCACAACAATGACCTCATTGAAGGTGAGTGAGCACGGTTGTAAGCATCTGGTCCTTGGTGGATTCAGTCACAGGGGGATGTAGCTGGTCTGTGGCTGGTTCCCATCCCCTGGACAAGTCCTGTTTCCGGGTGTCTGAACAGGAGATGGGAAGAAAGAGGGAGCCGGAGAGGGAGATGGTGCTAGAAACAGACATAGAGGGGGACTTCCCTGGTGGGCCAGTGGTTAAGAATTCACCTTCCAATGCTAATCCCAGGGATGGGGGAGCCTGGTGGGCTGCCGTCTATGGGGTCGCACGGAGTCGGACATGACTGAAGTGACTTAGAAGTAGCAGTAAGGACAGAAATTAACTAATTAGAACATAGCTTTTTAAAGGGAGAGATAGTCAATATGAAAATACAAGCACTGGATACACACACACACACAATTTTCATGAAACAAAGTTTAAATTTCCTGAGTGATACACGCTGATGTTTTAATTTCTTTAACAGACTTATTGAGTTATAATTGATAAATACTAAACTACAAATATTTAATGTATACTATATAAAAAGTTTTGAAATAGGTGTAGACTTGTGGAGTCATCAACACAATCAAGATAATGAAAATAGCCAATATTATCAGAAATTTTCTCATGTCCTTATGTTATCCCTTCCTCTCACCTGTATTCCTTCCCCCATCCACAGAAAACCACTAACGTGCTTTCTGTTACCATAGATTAGTTTTCATTTTCTATGGAATCATAAAGTATTCACTTTTTGGCCTGGTTTCTTTCACTGATTATGTAAGCATTCTGAGAGTTATCTACGTTTTTTTATGTGTCAGTAGTTCATTTTTTTTCGTTGTTGAGTAATATTCCATTGTACGGATATACCACAATTTGTTTATTCATTAACATGCATATATGGATTTGGGTTGTTTCCAGCCTGAGTCTATTGCAAATAAACATTATTCTATTTGGTTTCTTTGTTTTAATCTGGTCATGGCCATCTGAAACTGATTGCACTACTAATGTGATGTATGTCGCTAATTAGCAAATAATGCCTGAAAACATGGAAGGCATAAGGAGAAGGTTTCCTTGGTGGCCCAGCAGTAAAGAATCTGCCGCAATGCAGGAGCCACAGGAGAGAAGGGTTCAGTCTCTGAGTTGGGAAGATCCCCTAGAGGAGGGCATGGCAATCCACTCCAGTATTCTTGCCTGAAGAATCACAGACAGAGGAGCCTGTTGAGCTATAGACCAACTCTACAGACGCAAAGAGTTGGACATGACTAGACAGACTTAGCACAACATATACATATTAAGGAAAAGAGGCAGGAACAACAGGAGGATTATTCCTGCTACACTAGCATCCCTCATTCCATATGGCTCGACCCTTCTACAAACCTGGCGATGACCAATGTTAATAATTCACTTTAAGTGCTCCTGCTATTAACAATTATTCTTAATGGCAATCCACTCCAGTATTCTTGCCTGAAGAATCACAGACAGAGGAGCCTGTTGAGCTATAGACCAACTCTACAGACGCAAAGAGTTGGACATGACTAGACAGACTTAGCACAACATATACATATTAAGGAAAAGAGGCAGGAACAACAGGAGGATTATTCCTGCTACACTAGCATCCCTCATTCCATATGGCTCGACCCTTCTACAAACCTGGCGATGACCAATGTTAATAATTCACTTTAAGTGCTCCTGCTATTAACAATTATTCTTAACAGGACATTCATGGAAGTCAACATAGAACAAAAATGAAACACTGGAAGATAGGGTTGGGGAGGAGAATAATTAGGACATGATATAGAATAGAAATTATAGAAGTGTGGATGAGGGCAATTGACAAGGCATCAAGGACATGGTGTCGAGGAGCCCTGGCCCTTATGTTTCACTCCTTCCTGTCCTTAGCCTGTAACCTTTTGTTCACAGAGGCAAGCAGTGTTTCGGTTATCATTTTGTGCATATGCAAACGTATAAGGATCCAATGTGTGTGTGTGCTCACACACTCACAGTATGGAACAGTAATATACTCTATGCACCCACTTAGCACTTCCCTTCTTTACTCAGTATTCCAGATGAGTACAGATTAATTGTCTCAGTTTTTAAAGACACACACACATCTTTCTTCTAATCAGATAATACTTTATAACCCACATGTTGAAAACTTCCTTTTTAGAATTAATGTTCCATGGTGGATCAGCTGGTAAAGAATCTGCCTGCAGTGTAGGAGACCTGGGTTCCATCCCTGGGTTGGGATGATGCCCTGGAGAAGGGAATGGCTACCCACTCCAGTTTTCTGGCCTGGGGAATTCCATGGACTGTATAGTCCGTGAGGTCACAAAGAGTTGGACACGACTGAGTGACTTTCACTTTGACTTCAAGATACCTACAACCCATTACTAATGTTTTCATTGTTAAATGTCCTAGCCTGTAATAAAAGTAGTCTCTGTAAGACCCACTAGTTCTTTGAATGCATGAGGAACTTTAAATATAGGCAAAGGACTATAGTTAAAGGGAGAAAATATGAGGGAGTGAAATAAAATTTATTCACTGTCAACAAACTGACATCTTTACACACATCTTACAGCCTTCCTATGAAGTGAAATACTACTATTTCCAACTTGAAGATAAGACACAACCTCCAGCATGGTCATTCTTGGTAAGCTTTTACTGAAGAATAATATATGTATAGCAACATGACAAATAATAGTATATCATACCCTCTCACGATGCTGAGGGTGAAGGTCCAAAATCAGTGTGACTTGGCCAAAGGCAAGGTCAGCAGGCCACTGCCCCCTCCAGGGGCTCCAGGGGAGAATCCGGGCCTCTGGTCCCCTTGGCTTGTGGCCACATTACCCCCATCTCCACTTCAGTGTTCACCTGAGCTGTTCTGCTTACATCCATCACCTGCTTGGTCTTTGGGGGGACATTTTTGTTGGTGATTCCTTCTCCTTTCAGAGTTCAAAATTGTCTTTTTCTCTACTTGTCAACATAGTGATTCTCTTTTCTCTCCCCACTCCACTCCCATCCCTTCCCCCCCTTTCTTCCTCTTTCTCCCTCTTGCACCACCCCCCCCCACACACACACACAACTTCTCATCATGGTCAAATCACTCTCCATCCTTCGGAAGTCCAACAGGCTCAATCATAAATCGGCAGGACCCACCTGCATTATAGAGGCACGGGACATGAATATGCAGAAGAATCCATCCACGTTGACACTTAGGGGACATTGGGAGTGGAGACTAGTGTGATTGGGGCCACAAGCCAAGGGGCTGGAAGAGGTGAGGATCAGATTCTCCCCTGGAGCCTCTGGAGGGAGCATCACGCTGCTGACCTTGATTGTGGCCAAGTTGAAGCTGACTTTGGACCTTCTACCTCGGTAACTTTGAAAGGATGCATTCTGCAGTTTTGAGTCATCCATTGTATGCATGTGTGCTAAGTCACTTCAGTCGTGTCTGAGTCTTTGCAGCCCTATGGACGGTAGTCACCAGGCTCCTCTGTCCAGGCAAGAATATTGGAGTGGGTTGCCATGCCCTCCCCCAGGGGATCTTCCCTAACCCAGGGATTGAACCATGTCTCCTGTCTCCTGCATTAGCCGGTGGGTTCTTTACTGCTAGCGCCATCTCGGAAGCCCCGTCCATGCTACGGTGATTTGTTATTGTGGCTACACCACCCAGACAGAGATTGAGAAGACAGCAAACATACAAGCTGAGAAATACTGGTAAGAGGGAAAGATCCACAAATAAAGAAACAAGAGCAAAAAGAGACTGGGAGAAAATGTTGACAACATCTAAGTTTAAATGTGGATGGATTCTGCATTTTTATGCTCCTAATTCAGGTGGTCCTGCCAACTCACATAGCCCAGCACCAACAATGAATAATAAGTGTATAAGTGTTTATTTCTAATTCCTCTCCAGTACCTGAATCTATTAGCAGTTCAGTCAAGCTGTGCCTAATTACATCTGTAACCTGTTAATACAAGCGTCTTTGTTGACTGAAGGAATCTTCTTATCGAGCTTAGGCCAAATTAAAATTTAATACGACACCAAGTTGCCACCAAACTAGCATGCAAATATCAGTCATTTAATTAACACCCAAACCTGATTAGACAGAGCTGCTGAGAGAAATATTCCATAGGACAAGCAGACGACGCAGGTTCACAACAATGACCTCATTGAAGGTGAGTGAGCACGGTTGTAAGCATCTGGTCCTTGGTGGATTCAGTCACAGGGAGATGTAGCTGGTCTGTGGCTGGTTCCCATCCCCTGGACAAGTCCTGTTTCCGGGTGTCTGAACAGGAGATGGGAAGAAAGAGGGAGCCGGAGAGGGAGATGGTGCTAGAAACAGACATAGAGGGGGACTTCCCTGGTGGGCCAGTGGTTAAGAATTCACCTTCCAATGCAATGACTGCAGATTTGATCCCTGGTTGGAGAACTAAGATCCCACATGCGACAGGGCAATGAAGCTCACACGCTGCAACTAGAGAAGGCCACGCACTGTGACAAGGACCCAGCACAGCCTCCCTCAGAAAAGAAACAGACACAGGATGAGAGAGAGAGACATAGGCTGAGAACCAAATGCTTAAATAGAGTCAAAAACGGAAAAGCAGGAAGGCAGACAGGAAGACATCAAGAAGGAAGACAGAACATGCAGCGGGAGATAGAGTCAACAGAGAGGGGCAGACTGAGGAAGCCGGACGGCTTCCCGAAGAGAGCTAATCTAGGAGAGAAGAGAGTTAAGGACACAGAGGAGAAATAAGAACCAGCGGAACGAGGTGATGGCAAGACAGATCGTGAGACGCAGAGGGATGCCCTGGGTGGGCCGGTGGCTAAACATTTGGTTTCCAGTGCAGGAGGACGCAGGTTTGATTCCTGGTCTAATTCCTGAACTAAGATCCCCCATGTCTCGGCAATTAATTCCGTGTGCTACAACTAGAGAAAGCCTTCATGTCTCAACTAAGACCCAGTGCAGCCAAAAGTAAACGAAAAAAATTTTTTAATAAAGGGATACAGAAAAAGTAGAGTCAAAGAGATATACACAAGGAGAGGCACGTGGACCTCTGACCCAGGGATGCTGTGGTCAATGCCCAGCAGTGCCCTGGGCTCCTCAGACGACCACTGGTCCATCCATGCCTGGAGCTTAGTGTCCTGTGACCATTAGCCGCGGCTGAGTCACTTGGATCCAGCACTGAGAACCCCTCTTCACCTGACCTCATTTAAGCTTCATTTCCAGGGCTTATCAGGTATCTGGCAGGTAATAGATACTCAGCAGATACCTGTTGGGAAGAAAGGAGGAGGAGGAAAGAGAGGAACACAAAGGAAAGGGATTCTCATAAACCCCTGGGAGAGGGGACACTTGCCCATCTGGCTTTGTGAAAAAGCTGAGGTTCTGAAGGACTTGATTATCTGCCCCAAAGTCACAGAGCTGGTGAGTCACACACACATCCTAATCCTTGGGCAGGTGAGATACACACATTTTCTTTAACCATTCCTGTGTCATCAGATTTCTCTCTTTCCAGAACAACAGTGTGATACGATAACCCAGAACCCAGGTTTTAGGAACGGTCTGCCTGTTTCAAAAGCTACCCAGGGAGAGTCAATTTTCCTAGTCTGTAAAATGGGTATAAGGCTTTCTATAACTCATACTGTGCCTTGATTAACAGTAATAAGACATTTTGAACATGTCAAGATACATGCGGCACATAGTTGGTGCTCAATTAAGAGTAACTATTGTTTTATTATTCGCAGGTCTTTGTTCTCCCTAGCTAACTCCTTCCCAGCCTTCAAACCCCATTTCAATGTTATCTTTACTTGAAAGCCTTCCCTGATGAAACATTTTCCTCTTGGGAGAATTAGCTCTTTGTCTAAATATACAACCATATCACTTGTAAAATACTTCCTCTTAGCATACAGGAACATGGTCAGCTAATATCTCTCAGCTTCACTGTAAAAATCTTGAAGGTAAGTCATGAGTACCTTTTGTATGCTTTATACCTAAAATCAAGGAGAGGACCCACAGTACAGATGGTACTTGAGTAACTGTATACAATGCTTTTTCTAGTAGCCATGTACGGATGTGAGAGTTGGACCATAAAAAAGGTTGAGCGCCAAAGAAAGTTCCTTGGACTGCAAGGAGATCAAACCAGTCAATTCTAAAGGAAACCAATTCTGAATATTCATTGGAAGGACTGATGTCAAAGCTGAA
Source organism: Oreotragus oreotragus (assembly GCA_006410675.1). Taxonomy (NCBI): domain Eukaryota; kingdom Metazoa; phylum Chordata; class Mammalia; order Artiodactyla; family Bovidae; genus Oreotragus; species Oreotragus oreotragus. The sequence continues at coordinate 77,695 of SJYX01024767.1, read as the reverse complement.
GCTCCCCTATTTGGCCACCTGATGTGAAGAGCGGACTCATTAGAAAAGACCCTGATGCTGGGGGAAGATTGAGGGCAAAAGACCCTGATGCTGGGGGAAGATTGAGGGCAAGAGGAGAAGGGGGTGACAGAGGACAAGATAGTCGGATGGCACCCCTGACTCAATGGACATGAATCTGAGCAAGCTCCAGGCGATGGTGAAGGACAGGGAAGCCTGGCGTGCTGCAGTCCATGAGGCTGCTAGGAGTCAGACACGACTGGGTGACTGAACAAAAACACAATGATAAAAGAGAATTCTACAACCAGGACCTACTGTGTAGCGCAGGGGACTCCTCTCAGTACTCTGTAATCACCTATGTGGGAAAAGAACCTGAGGAAGAATGGGTAGATGTAGATGGATAGCTGAGCCACCTGCTGTACACCTGAGACTAAAACAACACTGAAAACCAAGCATATCCTCATATAAAACACACATTCAAAGGATGAGCTCTGGGAGGGTGAGGTGGGTGAAGCTGATCATATGCAGGTGACATGGGTCGCTGGAGGAAGATGGTAGCAATTTCTTGGCTAGAGAAGGTCTGAATGTTTACCCGCCTCCCCTCTAACCCTGAGCCTGCCAAAGCCCCCTTCCCTCTCCCCATATCCCACCTAGAAGCAGACACATCTCAGGAGAGCTGGTCTGGCTAAGATATTTTTTAAAAATATCTCTGCAGAATGGAAAGAAGGTTGTGTTATTATGGGCAAATCTTATGGAAAGTTATTTTTTTCCCCCCAAAGCCCTTAGAATTGTTATCTCTCAGATAAGGCTAAAAGAAGGTAGCAATAAGAAAAATTCTATGAAAATTCTGTCTCCCGTTTTACTGACTGCCACCCACTGGAAGCAGATGCTCTCAGAAGGGTGCCTGGTCCAGTCAACTTTCTATTTTATGCTCTGGACATTTAGACACTGGACTGTGTGACTCTGTCCCTATGTGACAATCATTCAACCCTTTAGTTTCTTTAGATGAAAGGGCAAGGAGATATGTTGACTGAGCCAGCTTAATCTATAAATTAGATGATTTGCTACATTATGATCATCCAAAGCAATTCTGCAATGCCGCTCCAGCTCTTCCGAGTCATACTTCAGGGCACAAATACATATGGATGGACCCGCTGGCGATAATGCTATTTCTGATTTTTAGTGTTAGAGCAAAGCCAACTCCATCGTTTCTTTGCCAATGTCTCAGAGCATGCAAGTGGGCTCATTTCTCAAGGCTGCGTGAAATGAGACAGAAACGAATCGTCCCTGGCATTTACCTTGTTAGAAAAACACAAAATCGGACTGCCTTCACCTTCATGCAAAGAAAATCTTTTTTGTCCTCTGACAAATACTTCAGGAGTTTGGGGAAGCTATCTGGCATCCCATTTGTCTCAACATCTCTTAAACTGAAAAACAATCACAAACTCTAAATTTAGATTAGGAATTTGGGACTAACAAATACACACTCGTGTATATAAGACAGATAATCAACAAGGACCTACTATATATCACAGGGAACTATACTCAATATCTCGTAAAAATCTCCAATGGGAAAGAATCTGAAAGTATATACACGCATGCATGTTTAGTCAGTTGTGCCTGACTTTTTCGACCCCATGGACTGTAGCCCTCCAGGCTCCTCTGTCCATGGGATTCTCCAGGCAAGAATACTGAAGCAGGTTGCTATTTCCTCCTCCAGGGAATATTCCTGACCCAGGGATTGAACCTGGGTCTCCTGTGTCTTCCGCATTACAGATCGATTCGTTACCCATTGAGCCATTGGGGAAGCCATATTCCTCTCTCCTCTCCAATGCTGTCAACATACTGGTCTCAAAAATGAGCCCCTGGGTCTAAAGGGGTCGCAGATATGAGACTGGGCTTTTATGACATCCTGCCCAGGACACTCAGGGATCATCTATTACCAGAGCTGATGGGGGGACAGTGCCCCTGCCTGCCTCCTCCCAAGATGGAAAGTGAGAATATTTATGGTTGCATGGGAGCAGGAAACCGCAAGCAGCTTAGCCATTTCCTTCATTTTCTGATCCTGGAAATGAACTCCTCTAAATCCAATTTGGAAGACAGGCCTCTGGGGTACCAGATTTGGATGTTTGATTTGAGCTGATCCTATTATGAGACAGGAAAAAAATCCATGCTTCTACTTAATAGATCAATTTAAGAAGCAGTTTTCTTTATCAGGAAAGCGGATAGAGAATGGTGGGGGATAAAGACAGCTCCTGAACCAGGGAATTTATATTGTTCAGTGTTCAAGGGGCTTGCTAGTGCCAGAGTTGATCTAATTTCTTTTTGTTTTTTTTGACCCCACCTCCTAAGTGGCGCAGTGGTTAAGAATCTGCCTGCCAATGCAGGAAACGCAAAAGACACCATTCAATCCCTGGGTTAAGAAGATCCCCTGGAAGAGGAAATGGCAACCCACTCCAGTATTCCTGCCTGGAGAATCCCATGAACAGAGGAGCCTGGTGGGCTGTGGTCCATGGGGTCTCAAAGAGTTGGACACAACTGTGCATGCATACATGCACAGGCTACTTGCAAGATCTTAGTTCCCAGACCAGAGATCGAACCTGGGCCCCCTGCAGTAGAAATGTGGAATCCTAACCACTGGACTGCTAGGGAATTCCTCTAATTTCCACACTGGTATGCTGCAGCAGCAGCATGCTGTGATGGAATTTGGAAATGACTTTCATCAGTGATGCTATAAATGCTGAAACTCCTATGCCCATTCCATAAAGCAGAAGGCTTGCGACGTCAGGAGACGAGATGCTGGCTACACCTTGAAACCAGTGAGTTGGATGACTGTCTTCACTTGACAGACAGGAGCTCCGAGAAGCTGAGTATGTCCCTCAAAGATCCCCAGCTAGAAGGGGGGAGAACTTGAACTCACCACCCGGCCCCGAATTTCCTTCAACGGTTCCTCACTAACTCAGCCACTGAATATCTCAGATTTTTGTGCAATTTCCCAAGAGACCTGGGAAATGGTATTCAGAATCCCTGATCAGTTGCTGCTTCATTTAAAAAAAAATTTTGATAGGATGCTGGGAAAGATCGAGGGCGGGAGGAAAAGGGGACGACAGAGGATGAGATGATTGGATGGTATCACCGACTCAATGGTCATGAGGTTGGGTAAGCTCCAGGAGTTGGTGATGGACAGGGAGGCCTGGCGTTCTGCGGTTCAAAGAGTCGGACACGACTGAGCAACTGAACTGAAATTGACACTGAATAGTTGCTTTACCGTGTTGTGCTAGTTTCCACTGTACAGCAAAGTGAATCGGCTCTGTGTGTGTATGTTCAATTGCTAGTTGTGTCCAACTCTTTGCAGTCTCATGGACTGTAGCCCACCAGACTCCTCGGTCCATGAAACTTTCCAGGCAAGAATACTGGAGTGGGTTGCCGTTTCCTCCTCTAGGGGATCTTCCTGACCCAAGCATCGATATATCCCTTCTTTCTTGGACTTCCTTCCCATTTAGGTCACCACAGGGCATTGAGCAGAGTTCCCTGAGCTATATACAGTAACTTCTCATTAGTTATCTATTTTATATATAGTAGTGTATATGTCCGGGGAAGGCAATGGCACCCCACCCCAGTACTCTTGCCTGGAAAATCCAATGGACGGAGTAGCCTGGTGGGCTGCAGTCCATGGGGTCGCTAACAGTCGGACAGACTGAGCGACTTCACTTTCACTTTTCTCTTTCATGCATTGGAGAAGGAAATGGCAACCCACTCCAGTAT
>SJYX01024767.1:41641-73125 GCA_006410675.1 Oreotragus oreotragus | reverse complement strand
CCGGGGAAGGCAATGGCACCCCACCCCAGTACTCTTGCCTGGAAAATCCAATGGACGGAGTAGCCTGGTGGGCTGCAGTCCATGGGGTCGCTAACAGTCGGACAGACTGAGCGACTTCACTTTCACTTTTCTCTTTCATGCATTGGAGAAGGAAATGGCAACCCACTCCAGTATTCTTGCCTGGAGAATCCCAGGGATGGGGGAGCCTGGTGGGCTGCCGTCTATGGGGTCACACAGAATCGGACACGACTGAAGTGACTTAGCAGCAGCAGCAGTGTATATGTCAGTTCCAGTCTCCCAATTCATCCCCCCTCTCCTTCCTCCCGTGCTGCTTCATTGTGAAATGGAATCTTTACTTAGAGAAATAACCTAATAGCATATGCAGGATGGTAGACCCAGGCCATCACACACAACAGCTGTGACTAATTAATTATTTATATATATTTGGCTGCCTGGGTCTTCATTGCTGCATGCCGACTTTCTCTAGTGGGGGCTTCTCTTGTTGAGCACAGGCTCAACTGTTGTGGCCCAGGGGCTTAGTTGCCCCAAGGCACTGTGGGATCTTCCCAGACCAGAGATCAAAGCTATGTCTCCTGCCTTGCCAGGTGGATTCTTAACCACTAGACCACCAGGGAAGTCCCACGATTAGTTTTTTGACCCAAGGAAGTCTGGCATGTGTCCATGACAGTCACTGTACCTTCCTTTCCACACCGTGTCCTGACTCTGAGACCCCCTTTGCACCTTCAATTCTCACAACGACCCTGGGAAGTGAGAAGGGGAGAGATTACTGCACATAAAGAGGCCTGGAACTGAGACAGGGAGGTCAGCTGGCTCGGCCAAGGTCATGCCTGAAGTTTAACATAGTTCTGCCAGAAGGAGAATCTGGGTCCCTATCTCTTCTTTCCTCTGGGGGNAACGACCCTGGGAAGTGAGAAGGGGAGAGATTACTGCACATAAAGAGGCCTGGAACTGAGACAGGGAGGTCAGCTGGCTCGGCCAAGGTCATGCCTGAAGTTTAACATAGTTCTGCCAGAAGGAGAATCTGGGTCCCTATCTCTTCTTTCCTCTGGGGGCTTCTCTCTCTTTCTATAAACAGGAAATTATATGAGCCTCACCGGCACACCTCCACCTGCAGTTCAGTACTCAGGAGGGAACAGATTTTGAGATCCACACCCCTAGCCTCAATCTTTCACTAAATGATTTCCTTGAAGTTGTTATTGATTTTACTATGGGGACTAATTCCAGCTCTTCTGTTATGTTACTGTGATGATTAAATATAAAAATCTATAGAAATCATTTAAACACACAAAACACAGGCCTCCTCTGAGCTGTTGTTTGCTGTTCCCCTGCCTGGAGCTGCCCCCCTCTGGCCCCCATCCAACCTTTGCCAACTTGGCCCCTTCTCCGCTGTGGGATTCAGACATCCCTCCTGGCAGGGTCTCCCTGAGCAGCCCTTTTCTCTAAAGTAGCCCCACCCACTCCAGCCTCTGATCCCATTACCTGGTATTGTTTTCTTTATGACATGTGTCACTGACTGTGGGTTCAGGAGCTTTCCAGGTGGAATCCATCCATACCCAGAAGGCAGGGAGAGACTGATGGACGAGGTAGCCATTTCAGTTGGACAAGTGGCGGTTTAACTAGCAGCTAACTTCCTCCAGGGCTGGTCTTCAGTGTCCAGGAACCAGGTCTTCACCTCCCCTCTGCCAGCCTGTGGCATCAAAGAGTTTATAGAGGGGCCTTCCTGGAGTTTAGTCATCCTCAGCATCCCAGGTCATTATGCCCGCTCTTTTGAGGTGCATCCTTGAAATGGCTCTCATGAAAGGGCAAACAGTCCTTCTAACTACTAATCTCTGTTTGGAAAAAAAACAAACAAACACAAAACCTAAACATACCAGTCAGTTCCCTAGAGACTGTATTAAATCAATGGCTGCCATCTGAATTATGGGAGAATGAGCAGGCTTTCCTGTTTCTTAGGTATAATGTATATATCCCAGTCTTTCTGTCTATAAAAGCAAATCCAAAATAATGGATTACCTTCCCTGCCAATGAATCTGGTCACAGAGGGCCACTCCACACCAGTCTTCACCCAGATGATTTCATCCCTCTGGAGAAGCATAAACCGTGTTCTTTGTCTGAATGTCAGTTTCACCTCAGCATAGTTTCTGGTTCTGTCCGTCAGCTTCACAGATTTCAGACATATGTTTCACCTCTCCATTCACTTGTCACCTCTCTTGAGCGGAGGAGGGAACAGGGCCGACTCCTATTAGAGATGGCAGAGCAGACTAAAAGGAATGATCAGAGCTGACCCTCAAGGTCACCTAGTGGGTCCCCACATCCTGTGTCAGCCCTTGATGCTATGTCTAGAGAGGAGTCAGACCCTGGAAGACGGGTTAGTAAGACACACCCTGAAGAGGAAGGGGGATGGTTGGACTGACCAGGCCACAGCTGGAACCAGTCACCTGCAGGCTCAGGGCATCCTGGGACCCAGTACCCACAGGTCCCCCATGCCCTGCAGACTACTCTGATGAGGGCCTTTTATTAATATTAGTGGCCTCCTCCTTTCCACACACCACCCTCACCGCCCCCCACAGCTCTTACCTTGCCTGGATCTTATAGAAACATGGTTGACGATTGTACAGAGAGGTGAAGTCAACCAAGTGGATACTGGTGTGGGGTGACCCTCTGTGATGGTAACCCATCATTTGGATCCACTTCTGTAGACAGGGAAACTGTACATTATACCATATACATTATACCTAATAAACAGGAAAACCTGCTCATTCTCTCATAATTCAATGGTGGTCACTGATTTAATACAATCTCTAGTCATCACTGTGGTCTCTGTTCAAATACATCAGACCCTTTCTGTGCCTCTCCTCTCCCACTTCCCCGCTCAGTGGGAACCAGACATTCGCCTCCACGACAATGAGTCTCTCTAGCCCTGGCTGCTTCCGGCAGCCCTTCTCAGTCTCTGAGGCCATCTATTCACTGGCTGGTCAGGGGGGGTCTCCCATTCTACACTGTGAACTCCACGAGCGTGAGTCTTGGCTCTCCTGGCTTAGTACCGTGTCCAGAGGGCCCAGTACAGAGCCTTGATTCAGTAGGTGCTCGGTTAATGCTAACTGAAGAAGTAAGCAAGTCTGAGTTAATACAAAGCAAACTGTCATTCCCATCTCTGCAGACACCTCCTTAGGCAGATCACCTGATTGGCGTCTTTAAAATAGTGACCCTTTCAACACTTAATGGCATAAATAGTATAGGGCTGATCCTGCCTTATGCCTTCCTGGTACCAGATAAGGTACCCACCTTCTTGGCAGCAGAGCTCCATTTGATCCGATATCATGTGAATGTCCTTGATCTCAGAAAAATTACTCCCTTCTGTAGCTCAAAACATCAATCATAATCTGTGTCAGCCAACAAGGGTAACCTTGGTTCTCCAGGGCAATGATCTGCTGGAAGTCAGGCTCAGCTCTGGCCAATGAGATACGATCAGAAGTCTTATGGAACACCTTTGCCTTCCTGAAAGAAAATAATAGTAATAATAATAGTGATCACTGTGTACTGAAAGTGAATGTGTTACTCACTCCGTCTTGTCTGACTCTTACAACCCCGTGGACTGTAGCCCACCAGGCTCCTGTCCATGGATTTCTCCAAGGCCAGAATACTGGAGAAGGTTGCCACTTCCTCTTCCAGGGGATCTTCCCGACCCAGGGATTGAACCCATGTCTCCTGTATTACAGATGAATTCTTTACTCACTGAGCCACCTGGGAACTTATAGACAAAAGCATTCCTAATCAGCACAGGCTGGCTAAAGACAAGGATAAAAAATACTATGAGCCATCCCTCCCAATGACTTAGTAAAGCCCAGGTCAGGAAAAATAAACAAGAAGGACCAATGGGATATTAGCACTCTGGAAAAGGGGGTTAGAGGAGAGATAGGGAAGAGAGAAGGTGGAAGGAACATTAGTTGACCTGAAAAACTCATTCTGCAATTCTGTTAGGAAGGACAGGGCTAGAATAAATTTATTGTGAGATACAGGGAATACCTGATGTAATACCACACTGGGTGGTACAGCCTCTTCACTGGAAGTTAAAAATGGACTTTCATGTATGTAAATTAAGCTTCTAAATCTTTCTCCACCAATCCAGGCACACTCTTGAGAGCCAAGAATCACAGCCGCTGGGTGCCTTTGTTTGACGGATCCCTCTAAATCTTCCTAATGTTTTGAATTGCATGGCACTTTATCTCATGTCTGAGTCCTCATCTCTTTCATCCCTCCCCTCTGAACTTCTCCAGGCATCCCTAAGTTGAAAGAAATAGGCAATGAGAATCGTCTTTCTGCTTTAAAAGTTACCACTTTATTCACCCTTGATCGGTTTCTCAGCATGAATTATAACTCATAAAATGATTCCTCACTCTTTATCTCAGCTGCTATCACCCATGCTGCGTAATTCTTCAAAGGACTGTGCTAATTGCTTTTTTCCTCTTCTTTTCTCTAAAATTGAAAAGAAACAGTCTCCACAATACAGGTGCACTTTCTTCCTAATTTCTAACAGCAAGCGTCTCAAGAACCTGCAGGTAGATGGGACTTGGGTCAGATTTTGATGGTCTTCTCATCTTCAATGCAGTGGCTGCTGCACTGGCAGATGTCCAGGGTAGCTGAAGGTCAATGACATTAATAACAACAACAACAAAAAGGATGTGTGCCTGGTGGCTCAGATGGTAAAGAATTTGCCTGCAATGCAGAAGACCCAGGTTCGATCCCTGGGTTGGAAAGATCCCCTGGAGAAGGGAACAGCAACCACTCCAGTATTCTTGCCGGGAGAATTCCATGGACAGAGCCTGGAGGGCTACAGTCCATGGGGTCGCAGAGCTGTATGCAACTAAGCAACTAGCACTTTCACTTCTAAGTGATGACACAGAGCAGCTCAGCTCCCTGATCAGAACTAGAAATCCTGGAGAAGAAAGAACAGTGACTTTATCTCATCCAGTCTCCTTCCTTTACAAAGAGCGTGCACTTCTCTGAGGCTCTGGGGATCCCTGCACAGTGTCACCCAGGGATCTGTCTCTGAGCCTTTGAGGACGGCTGATGGACACTCACTCACGATGAACAGATACCATGGTAGCAGGTAAGCCTGAGCTCAGGCCTGAAGACACAGAGTCCTCACCACAGTTGTCCAGATGCTGTTACCCTCAGGCACACAGTTTACTATAGACATGTTGTCTTCAAAGCATGACTTGCCTGGGCTTCCTGGTGGCTCAGCGGTAAAGATTCTGGCTCCCAATGCAGGAGACACAGGTTCAATCCCTGGTCCAGGAAGACGCCACATGCTAAGCCCAGGAGCCTGTGCTCTTGAACCTGGGAACCGCGACTCCTGAAGCCCACACTCTAGAGCCCGTGTCCCATCACGAGAGAAGCCACCTCAATGGGAAGCCCACACACCTCAACTAGAGAGCAGTCCCCGCTCCCAGCAGCTAGAGAAAAGCCCTGCAGCAATGAAGACCCAGCAAACCAATAAAGAAATAAAGTCATTTTTAAAATTACTTAACTCCAGCTGAATCTAAATTTTCAACATGTGCAAGTAAAATAAAACTAAAAGCTTAGTAGGGTACTAGCCACAACACAGCAAGTAAGCAAAGGAAAGACACACAAAATCCGTCTCTCAAATCAGCACATAAGACCTCCTATCCTGTCAGTGTCTCCTCTCGGTCTTTTAGGTTAAGATTACTGAATGATCCGGAGTGTCTGGAAGATTCTAAAAGGCTGTATCCCATGCGGTAGAGAGCTGAAATCCAGTTCCAAGGAAAGGATGGTTTGCATTTTTCCCAGCCTCTCTTCACAACTTTTGGTCTGTTGCTCAGTTGTGTCTGACTCTTTGCAGCCCTCATGGACTGCAGCACACCAGGCTTTAGTGTCCTTCACTATCTCCTGGAGTCTGTTCAAACTTCTGTCCATTGAGTCAATGACACCATCCAACCATCTCATCCTCTGCCCGCCCCTTCTCTCCCTGCCCTCAATCTTTCCCAGCATCAGGGTCTTTTCCAATCAGTTGGCTCTTTGCATCAGGTGGCCAAAGTATTGGAGCTTCAGCTTCAGTTTCAGCATCAGTCCTTCCAATGAATGTTGAGGGTTGATCTCCTTAAGGATTGTCTGGTTTGATCTCCTTGCTCTTCAAAATAGAAAAGGAATAAACATGAGTTCTACCTGTTAGTGATGCAGGGGGAAAAAACATCACCATGCCACCCTTACCTACACTGCAGAATGTGAGAGGGACAATAAGGAGTGGGTGGGACTCTGGGGTCTCTCAACTGGAGAGGCACAGAGCCTCTTAGGCAATAATCAAAGAGGTCGACCTCAAAACAACCGGGCAGACAAACCAACCTGCTGCTTGCCATCCCAGCTCATGTTGTTTTATCTCTGCTTTGATAGCAACGTGTCACAACAGGCTGCCAAGTGTATCTTCTGCAACGGCACCTCTATTTATAGTTCCTAGAAAATGATTTATTCTTGGAAACTTCCTAGGGGTAACTTTTCTGTCTGCCAAAAGCAACTTAAAAATTTTTTTTTATTGGAGTATAGTTGATTTACGATGTTGTGTTAGTTTCAGGTGTACAGCAAAATGAATCACTTACACATACACATATATTAACTTTTTTAAGATTCTTTCCCCATATAGGTCATGACAGAGTGTTCCAAAAGCAACTTTAAAAGGGATCACCAGTCACAATGAACATAACTGACATAGAATCTCTGTCTAGTCCAGAATCCTCCAGATGCTTTGCTCAGATCAACTCAGCCTACATGGAGAAACTATCTCAGCGCTGCCCCCTCTCCTTTAAAAAAATTTGGCTGTACTGCACGTGAGATCTTAGTTCCCCAATCAGGAATCGAACTGGAGCCCCCTGCACTGGAAGGCAGAGTCTCAACCGCTGGACCACCGGGGAAGTCCCCAGGGCTGCCCTTCAAAAGGTTTCAGCCTTTTCCCTGACAGCATCACGTCCCACCTGGATGAAAACAGCATCCTCCCCAGTAGAACCCCACTTTGCACTCTTCCAGTCCTCGATTCTCCTCCCCACACAGCAACCTGACTTTCAGACTGAACTGTTTCAAGTAAACAGAAGATAAAGTTACTCTTCTGCTCAAAAACCTCCAGTTATTTCCTACCGTTCTTGGGGAGGGGGTACTTTTAGGGGAAAAAAAGCAAATTTTTCTATGGTCTTAGGAAGTCCCACACCACTGGGTATCTGCTTGCATCCCTAATCTCATTCTGTTCATTTCACCACCTACAAGACCCACTGTCTTGTCCTACTTCCTGAAATAACAGGCTCCCTCCTGTCTCTGAGCCCTGGCCCATTCAGTTCCCACAGCAGTGAGCTCTTCTCCCACACTACCTTGTAATCAACTTGCAGGATGCAGCTTAAAGCCATGTTCCCATTAAAGTGGATTGTTTCAAACTGTCTATTGAAATACATGAATGTCAGCATTTCCTTTTCATCCATGCAGGGATCTCAAGAAGCAAAAACTTTGCAGAGCAGAACTGCAGTGAATGGCCCCCAAACCTCACTCCCTCCTTAGGGGCAAGGCATCTAGAGCCCACGGCTACCCCGTAACCAGGTCCCCGGGGGCCACATCCTCCCCCATGTATTTAGTTCTTTGGAAGCAAAAGCAGAAGGAAAGATGGGCAACAAAGGAAAGGGAATAAAATTGTTCTCCCTGCCACAAATGCAGTGCAATGCCATCACCAAATGTGCTTATCAAATATTTACCATGTGTCAAACGGTATTATCAGCTTCCCAGGTGGCTCAGTGGTAAAGAATCCGCCTGCCAATGCAGGAGATACAGGTTGGATTCCCTGGGTCAGGAAGGTCCCCTGGAGAAGAAAATGGCAACCAATTCCTGTATTTTTCCGTGTTATCCCGTGGACAGAGGAGCCTGGCGGGCTACAGTTCATGGGGTCGCAAAGAGTCAGACACAACTTAGCCTCTAAACTACAACAGCAGCAAAAACGCTATTTTAAAAACTTTTAGGGAGGTATGCATGATATAAGATAGAATGCATGTATTTAAAATATATTCTGTTTCATAGGTTTCGACCTATATATGAGCCTGGGAGTCTAGGACTGAAATTGAGATAAGGATAAAGAAGCTTGCTTGCTTTCTTGTGCCACTCTGTCATCCCTCCACCACATCCCTCTCTGGGACCCTCACCCCAATCTGTACCCAACTGCTGATCTGAGTTCTGAGGCTATGGATTTGTCTGCATTGTCTATAACTCCATAAAAGTGGAATCATACATCTTCTGCATGACTTCTTCTTTAGAAAAATGTCGACTGTGCTGGCTCTTCATGTGGCTCAAGGGCTTCTCTAGCTGTGGCCCGCAGGCTTAGCTGCCCTGCAGCATGTGGGGCCTCAGCTCCCGGACCAGAGACTGAACTCAGGTGCCCTGCAGTGGAGGGTGGATTTTTAGCCACTGGACTGCCAGGGAAGCCTCTGCATGACCTGTGTCATTCAGCACAATTATTTTCAGATCCATCCACGTTACAGCATGTATCAGCAAATGTCCTTTCATTGTTTAGCTGCATTTCCTTGTATGAATACACCACTGCTTGTTTATCTATTCACCTGGTGGTGGGTTTTTTCCAGGCTTTGGCAAGTGCAAACAGGCTGCTATCAATATTCATGAATACGTTTTTGTATGGATAGCCCATTTCATATCTCTTCGGTAAATATCTAGAAATAGAAAGTCTAGATCATAGGGTAGGTGAATATTTAACTTAAAGAAAAAGAAAAACAGCCAGAATGTTTTCCAAAGTGGTGGTACTATTTACAATAACCAAGACATAGAAACAACCAAAATGTCCAACAACAGATGAATGGATAAAGAGCATATGATACGTATATACAATGGAATATTATTCAGCCAAAAAAATTGAAATAATGCCATTATTATTATAGTAAGTATAGGAAAAGACAAATACCATACATCATTGATATGTGTATTCCAAAATATGACACAAATAAACATATCTATGAAACAAAACCACACTCATAGATGTAGAGAACAGACTCATCGCCAAGGTAGGGTGGGGGTTGGGAAGGGAATAACTGGGAGGTTGGTGTTAGCAGATGTAAGCTAGTGTATGTAGGACAGATAAACAACAAGGTCTTACTGTGTAGCACAGGGAACTATATTCAATATTCTGTGATTAAACCATAATGGAAAAATATGAAACATATATATATGCATAACTGAATCATTTATTTACAGCAGAAATTAAACACAACACTGTAACTCAACTAGACTTCAGTAACATTTAAAAACACACAAATGGCTGTACTGTTCTACCTTTACCCAGCAGAAAGTTCCTATCCCTCCCCATCCTCACCAACTTGGAACGGTCAATCTTTTCTTAAATCGTAGCCATTCTGAAGGCTGTGGAGTGGTGTCTCGCTGTGGAGTGGTGTCTCACTGTGGCTTTAATATGCACTTTCTTAATAGCTAATGATGTCCAGCATCTTTTTTTCGTTCATGCATCCACTGGCTGACCACCCATTCCACTATATTAGATGTTTGTTATTAGCTTCACAAATACAGCCCTTTGAAGTGGATATCATGTGGCAATGACTGAGGGATCAGACCAGCCACTGCCTGTGGAAGAAAGCTGAGTAGACAGGCAGTGAATTGAGAGTTAAGTGAGAAATGCAAGTGGTTTCTGCCAAATGACTTGTAATTGTGGGTCATCTGAAATGAATGGGCCGCCCTAATGACAGGGTGCATGTCCTGTCCGAGATGATGACATTGTGATGGCCCATAAGCCTATAAATAGTAAAGCTCTCATCCTAGAGGTCTTTCTTTTCCCCATTGAAAGGCAAATGTCAGCCAGGAAAGAGCCAGGTTTCTGGAGATGCAAGTTACCTCGTTGTTCAGTTCTTGACTGGTTGAGTGAGGACTAGTACATTCTCTATGAAACTTGGGAAAAGCAGGATAAGGACCTGGAAATCAGAGGTTAAAATTAAGGGACTTCCCTTGGTGGTCCAGTGGTGAAGAATCCACCTGCAGAGGATACAGATTTGATCTCTGGTCCAGGACCTAAGATCCCACATGCCACAGGGCAACTAAGCAACTAAGCCCTTGCATCACAACTACTGAACCTGCAAGCTGCAAATTACTGAAGCCTGTGTGTGTAGAGCCCATGTTCTACAAGGAAAAGCCACGGCAACGAGAAGCCAGCACACCACAACTAGAGAGCAGCCCCCACTCTCTGCAACTAGAGAAAGCCTGCATGCAGCAACAAAGACCCAGCAAGGACATAAATAAATAGATCATTTTTTAAATAAAATTAAGGACCTCCAAGGTCTTCATCTAAATAAGATAGTCTGTGAACTCTCTGCCTTTAAATGCCCAGTGAGGGAGGTAGAAATAAACACTCCATCTTCAAGATGAAGCAGGTGGGTGAGCGAGTGAAGCTGGTCTGTGTAGGGTGTGTTGATGTGGTGTGATGGTGGAAATGTAGTTGCTGATGCAGATTCTGCTCGCCCTATGTCTGACCTTGGCGAGTTCCTTAAACTCTGCCTCAGTGGCAGCACCTGTAAAATGGGCAACCACAGCACAGTGCTCATGAGGTGTCATTATCCCCATGACCACTGGAGGGCACAGTCCTGTCTGCAGGGAGCTGCAGCTCCCAGGCTTCAGATGCTTAGTCCCAGCGTGTGTGTATGTGTGCTAAGCCCCTTCAGTCCTGCCCAGCTCTTTGTGATGTTATGGACTGCAGTCTTCTAGGCTCTTTTGTCCACGGGATTCTCCAGGCAAGAATAGTGGAGACGATAGACATCCCCTTCTCCAAGGGATCTTCCGGACCCAGGGACTGAACCTAGTTCTCGGCATTGGCAGGCAGATTCTTCACTGTCTGGGCCACCAGGGAAGACTTGCAGCAGAAATATTTACAAATCTGTGGGAATCTGTTTCAGGGCTCCTGGCGCCTTCATTCCTTGGCAGGTCAGAGGGGGAGCAGAGTTCAGACAAACGGACATCTAACAAGCAGATCACAGGGGCAGTCTTACACACCCAGAGGCAGCTCCCAGCCGAAGCAACCTTGGTTTTACAAAGCTGCCTCTTCATTGGGAATCTTGAACGGCCCACCAGGGAGCCCCAAATGGGAACTCTGATTGGATGTCAAATCACAGGGTGGCTGCCTGGCTCTCCTGGAAAATTAGACCATGTTCTGTCCCATTAGGTTTCCTACGGTTTGGGCGGCTCATTGCACTGAGTAAGTGGCTCCATCTGCAAGCTGCCCGCCCCTGGAGAGAGATCGGGCCTTGCAGTCACCACCCGTGAACGCGCTGCCTCATCAGCCAAAGGTAAATATTTTCTAGAAGCCAGATGATTCTAGAGAGATCAGGAAAGGCAGCCAAGTCTGCCCGGAGGTCCTCCACAGCCTTTTTCTGAGTCTTTTCCAAGCTTTCCTGTCCCTTTTCTCTGCTCTCAATTAAAAACAGCAAAGGAGACACAGACGTTAAAAGAACAGAATTTGGGGCTCAGTGGGGGAAGGAGAGGGTGGGTTGATTTGTAAGAACAGCACTGAAACATATACATTACCATATGTCAAATAGATAACCAGTATGAGTTTGATGCCTGATGCTGGGCACCCAAAGCTGGTGCTCTGTGACAACTTGGAGGGATGGGGTGGGGAGGGAGATGGGAGGGGGTCCAGTGTGGAGGGGACACGCACCTATGGCCAATTTACATTGATGTATGGGAAAAGCGATTGCAATATTGTAAAGTAATTATTCTCCAATTTAAAAAAACAAATAAGTTAAAAAGAAACTTTTTTTTAAAGTCATTTGAATTATAAAGGAAGATAAAAGCCTACACGAACTTCCCTGGTGGTCCAGGGAAGACTGACTAGACTCCCAATGCAGGGACATGNTCCACCCCCCGCCCACATCCTGGCCCCTCCTGTCCCTGAGCCTTTGCACGTACCATTCTTCTCCATTGTCAGTCTAACCCAACCTTCATGCTGTATAAAAAAAATATCCCTTTGTCTTATTTTTTTTTAATAACTCATTTATTTACTTCTTGGCTGTGCTGGGTCTTTATTGCTGCACAGACGTCCTCTCATTGTGGTGAGCGGGGGTTACTCTCTTGTGGTGTGAGCACGAGAGAGCTTCTCATTGCAGTGGCTTCTCCCATAGGGGAGATTCCCAGTGGTAACGAACCTGCCTGCCAGTGCAGGGAGACGTAAGAAACTTGAGTTCGATGCCTGGGTTGGGAAGATCCCCTGGAGGAGGGCACAGCAACCCACTGCAGTATTCTTGCCTGGAGAATCCCATGGACAGAGGAGCCTGGTGGGCTTCGGTCCATGAGGTCACCAAGAATCCGGCATGACTGAAGCAATGTAGCGTGCACTCTTGTTGTGGAGCACAGGCTCAGGGGCACAGGCTCTAGATCCCAGGCTCAGAAGTTGTGGTACATGGGCTTAACTGCTCCGAAGCATGTGGTGTCTTCCTGGATCAGGGATAGAACCTGTGTCTCCTGTGTTGGCAGGTGGACTCTTTACCACTGAGCCACCAGGGAAGCCTCCTTGTCAGTGTAGGGGAAAAATAATTTTCTACCTTTGTTTGTCTTAAGAAAATAACATCGTTTCTTTTTCCTTTTTGAACAGGCAAACAGCTAATCTGTACCGCCTGGGTCCTTGACAACATTCCACAAGGAAAAGAAGGGGCTGATTTTGAATCCCCATGCATTATGTATTTTTTGGAGTGATTCCAGGTCCTTTTGTTTGTATTCGATCATGATCTTGTATATCTTGGCCCTTTCCACAGTTCTGTGCAGACCCCGTAGCTCCCCTACCCCCAGGGCCCACCCTTCCAGACCCCTCGTCTAACCGGGGAGGCTGGCTGGATGTGGACAGCAGAGCCAGTGCAGAACAAGGGGACGGGATCTGCCCCGCGGGGACGTCCCCTCTGAGCCCCACTCCGGGGACCCCTCTTGGATGCACAGGGGGCTGGCGACTTCTCAGCTGCTGGACAGCTTGAGAAAGGAAGGGGAAAAACCTGGCAGAACCTGCAGGGGCCAGCCTCTGGGGCCACTGCTGGTGAGGCCACTTGGGGTAGCCCCAGGGCCTGTCTCCCCACGAGGGAATTTGATGAACATTCTTGAGTGCCTTCGTAGTAGCCCGGAGTGCTGGCTGGAGATAAAGGGACCAGCTCCTCACGGGTGATGACTCGATAGCCACTTGAAAGGGGACCCAAACCTTTTTCTTTTGGGGGGTATATAGACAGAGCCCTGGGAACATATGTGATCACCCTCAGCATTGCTGGGGGCCCCCCACCCAGGGAGACCTGCCTTACTCTCCAGTCTCTCCCTGGCCTCCCTTGAAGATGGTGCAATGCCTTGGGCCCCCACTGAGGTCCTCACCCCGAGTGGGGTGCCTGCTGACCCTCTTAAAGCCTGCTAATCATTCACCTGGAAATCGAGCTCACCCAGGGAAATCAGGGATACTAATGAAAGAAACACTGTTTCCTGTCAAGCGTCTACCTGGTACTACCTCAGTCACTGCCCGTGAAACTGGGCCGTAGTCCTACTCTTAAGCTTTTTGAAATTACTGCTGCCTTTGCTTGTGTGAGCAGCGGCCGACTTGAGCTGCTTTCACAAAGTGACTGCTCCCAGTCTAATGTTCTGTAAATGTTGTCCTGAAGCACAGCATCTGGGCTTGTGAGAAAGGAGAGGGGTGTGCATGGGCCTCCCCCTGGCCCCTTCCAACCACTCCTCAAGTTCCCCTGCAGGGGGGAGTCAGGCTTCAGTGACCAAGTGTGAAGCGTAAACACGGGTGCTGTGAGGTCCTGCCGCCTCTCCGACACACTGGTTTCTCAGACGACTTGAGTGATTCTGCACTAGGACTTGACCTTGGAGTGGAAGTCAGGACGACCTGCTAGCCGAATGCTCGGGCAGCAACATCCCCAGGGGCCATCCTGACCTGCCTGCTCCCGAGTCAGATTTTTAAAAGTGTCGTCATGGTGAGCAAGCATTCCTTCCTTAGTGCTTCTTTTAATTTATGTGACCACTCTTCCCTGTTTTGTATCTTTTTTAAACTGTAAAATTCAATTGTGAAAAACTGTACAAATAAATTATGCATTTTTTTTTTCAAAACATGTGGCAAGCAGAACCAGTCTGCATTTTTGCATTGGGCCTTGATGGTGGGTTGGCAAGGAGTGAGGTCAGGTGGGGTGGGGCAGATGTGGTCTCCTGGCTCCCCTGCTGGCCCCCACAGCTTGTCCCGGACGACAGCAAAGTGAAAGTGTGAAGGTGTTCATTGTTCAGTCACGTCCAGCTCTTTGTGACCCCATGGACTGTAGCCTGCCAAGCTCCTCTGTCCATGGGATTCTCCAGGCAAGAATATTGGGGTGGGTAGCCATACCCTTCTCCAGAGGATCTTCCCAACCCAGGGATTGAATCCAGGTCTCCTGCATTCCCGGCAGATTCTTTACCAGCTAAGCCACCAGGGAAGGCAGCAGTCCCCAACTTTTTGGCACCAGGGACCAGTTTCATAGAAGACCATTTTCTCATGAATTGGGATGGTTCAGGTGGAGCGATGGGAAGCGGCCGATGAAGTTTCCCATCGCCACTCACCTCCTGCTGTGTAGCCTGGACCAGTACTGATCTTAGGGGCTGGGGACCCCTGCTATAGCAGGTAACCAAGCTCCTTAAGGAGCATCACCTGTACCTCCCATTTCTCCCAGATATGGACCTTGAGACCCAACTCCCTTCTAGAACTCTGCCCAGTGACCCCAGAGTCCTCAGATTCTGTCTTCTCAAACTTGAGTGTAGCATCTCCTCCCCTAAAATTCCTGTGAGCTCACGGCAGCAGAGCTGCTTCCTTAACATGTGTCTCAGCCCCCGGAATTGTGACCACAGGGAGCAGAGAGAGAGACAGGGTAAATGTTTTCCTCCCTGGAAGAGAAATCCACTCATGTTCTTCAAATAGCCCAAATCTGGCAGGTCCCAATGTGTAACAGGTGATTGGAGAGAATTGTCTGCGTTATGTCAGTTTGTGTTAAAATTACAGTGAAAGTTGTAATAAAAAAAAGTAAAGAAAACACATATTTTGTTAGATAATTTTTTTTTAAGATTTTTTTTTTTGTTTTTGATGTGGGCCATCTTTAAAATCTTTTATGCTACAACTCCAGTACTTTCACCACCTGATGCTAAGAGCTGACTCACTGGAAAAGACCCCGATGCTGGGAAAGATTGAAGGCGGGAGAAGGGGATGACAGAGGACGAGATGAGATGGTTGGATGGCATCACCAACTCAATGGACATGAGTCGGATCACTCCGGGAGATGGTGAAGGATAGGGAAGCCTGGCGTGCTGCAGTCCGTGGGGTCACATAGAGTCGGACATGACTTAGCGACTGGACAACAGTAACAAAACGGGACAAGTGGGGGCAGGTGCCTGCCAGCCAGCAGTCTTTGTCACCTGGTTGCCATAGAACTTTGTTTACCGTATGTTTGCTTAAAGACACCTTATTGGTAGATACTGTCAGTTCATTAACATTGAACTCATGGCCAGCAACCCCATAACTGACTCCTAAAGGACGCTTCTCTAGCACACATGTTTTGTCTGGAGGGTACAGCCAGCCTTCCTGCACTTAGGAGATTAGACAGCACTTCCCACGCTGCTTGGGGCCATTTCAACATTGACATCACCATCCAGAAAATACAAAATTGCTAAACAATATGCTAAATAAACTGAAAAGGATACTTGTTTACAGTCTGAGCTGAAACAGGAAGGCAAGGTAGCCATTTTCAAACTCAATCAGCGGCTCAATATTTTTGCTCCTTTGCCGGTGTCCATGAAAGTGCTGCTAGTGTTCATTTGAGGTAACAAATCAGCTTTAATGAGTAGGTGGATCTGTGAATAATGAAGACGGACTGTGTCCTAAAAGTGTCCACGTGGCAGGGTAGCTGACATCTTTTCCAGTTGTATTTCTCATTTTGGAGTCCTCCTCCCCTGAGTGGCTTTAATTTTGAATGAAGCTGACTTCACTTAAAAGATCCAGCCAGGAGACTTTCTTGGTGGTCCAGTAGCTAAGACTCTACATTCCCAATGCAGGAGGACTGGGTTTAGTCCCAGGGTGGAATAGATCCCTCATGCCACAGTGAAGATCAGTGATCCTGTGTGTGGCAACTAAAACCTAGCGTAGCTGAATGAATAAATATAAACAAACAACAAAGAAAGATCCAGCCTGAATGCTGAAACTAGGGAAATAGATATTTCTGTATTTAAACCTTTACAAGAGACATCCATTAATTTGCTTAATATAAATTAACCCAAAATACTAAAGTGGACACACGAGTATTAAAGGTGAGGAATCTGTGTTGATCCCTTTGTGGCTTCTTGCAGCTGGGGAAGTAGGTAAATTTCCAGGGTGGAGAATGAATTAACTCTGATTTGATTTTCACTGAGCTGTTATGGGGGAGCGGGCACAGTCCTGCCTTAAATTCAGGTACCTGGTCTGTTCTCAGCACCTCCTTGGTTCTCCTGGGGTTGCCCTGATCTGTCTCGAAATTCAGAGACTTTATTCTTCTGAGCAAGGCTTCACCCTGGACCTGGTTTTGTGAAGAGCCACACACACACACACACACATACATACTCCTGGTTGGAGTCCTATCCGACAGCCACAGTCCTTTTCTGCTCTGGACACAGAGAGGGTGATGTATGATGTGGTACAGGCCAGAACTCTTCTCCTAGTGTGCCCAGTGTTTTAAGAAAAATGTGCAATTCCTGCTGCTTCCAAAGTAGTTCAGTTCAGTTTGGTCTCTCAGTCATGTCCGACTCTTTGCAACCCCATGGACTGCAGCACATCAGGCTTCCCTGTCCATCACCATCTCCCGGAGCTTGCTCAACCCATGTCCACTGAGTCGGTGATGCCATCCAACCATCTCATCCTCTGTCGTCCCCTTCTGCCTTCAATCTTTCCCAGCATCAGGGTCTTTTTCAATGAGTCAGTTCTTCGCATCAGATGGTCAGAGTATTGGAGCTTCAGCTTCAGGATCAGTCCTTCCAATGAATATTCAGGACTGATTTCCTTTAGGATCGACTGGTTTGATCTCCTTGCTCTCCATGGGACTTTGAAGAGTCTTCTCCAATACCGCAGTTCAAAAGCATCAATTCTTTTTTTAAAAAAGTCACTAATGTACCAGCTGTGCCTACATTCTCTGACTCTGCAACCCCATGGACTGCAACCCACCAGGCTCCTCTGTCCATGGGATTCTCCAGGCAAGAATACTGGAGTGGGCTGTCATTTCCTTCTATGGGGGATCTTCCCCGCCCAGATAATGAACCCACATCTACTCCATTGCAGGCAGATTCCTTACCACTAGGCCACCTGCGAAACCCCATAATGTACCAGCTATTTCATTTTAAATGAATCAACCCCATAAATTTTGGTGTTTGAGCCATCATTCTGCTGTGATTAAAGAACCTGAATTCATAATCCCCTGAAAATCCACTGATCACTTGGACCCACTGAACCTTGGAAAGCCAACGTCAGTGCCCCATTAGCTGCTTTTAGGGCTTCCTGGTTTACCAGTTGGATTGGATTCCTTTCCTCCCACACAGTAACTGACTGTGGGGACTTTCCTGGCTGGCTGCTTTTGTCTTTGCTCTAAGAAGGAAACTAATAAAGGTAGCTGCTCCGTAGCATCTTAGAAGATAGTCAAGCAACCAGCAAGTCACTTGGACTTGTGCCTGGCATCTACGCCCATTCCCTCCCACAGCATTTATTTAGCGCCAGCAGACCTTGTATTCTGGAAAACCGAGGCTTCCTAGTTGTGTCACTTCAGTGTTATCTAGTTCCTCTCCGAGCTGTGCTCCAAATTCAGCCCCATACTCTGGGGTCAGCTGAGCCCCAGACTTGCCTGGAGAGAGGGCCCCGGAGTATGCATGATTGCTCTTCTCGTTTAGTCTGCCCAGGTCGATGGACCTTCAAGCTGGCGCTGTGGAGCCAGCAGCAGAATCTGGAGAGGCAGGCTCTGATCCTGGTGTTGCTCTTCACAGAGGAGATGGGGTACTAGGGTGGGGAGATGGGGGTTGGAGGATAGGGGCAGTTCAGCCCCTTGCCTGAGCCCCACTGCCCTCTGAGTGATGGACTCACACAGAGTGGACTCCGGGCCTGCCTCTGCTTGACTCCTCAACAGATAGGAGGGGAGACAGTGAACTTTTGCCCTACCGATGGCCAGTCAGGACAGACCTGAGGGATTCCAGGACACCTGCTCTTTCTGACGAAAGGAAAGTGAGCACCTTGCGAGTTCCCAGTGGGCTTGTTCCCCAAGGAAATTCCTGTTCTCTGAAATATTATCGGCTTTCTTCCCCCATCTATCTAGGAACCTCTAGGAAAACTATAACAACAGCAAAGAAGAATCCTTGGCAACAGTGACACCTCTGTTTCTGGTCGAGGCAGATTCTATGGGACGCCTGGTGCTGGAGCAGTTACTCAGCCAGCCACGAGGGGGCAGCGGCTCCCAGCCTCAGAGCATCCCTTCCTCGTACATTGTGGTTCAGTCGCTCAGTTGCGTCCATCTCTTTGCGACCCCATGGACTGCAGCATGCCAGGCCTCTCTGTCCCCCACCGTCTCTTGGAGGCTGCTCAGACTCATGTCCATTGACTCAGTGATGCCATCCAACCATCTCATCCTCTGTCGTCCCCTTCTCCCCCTCCCTTCAATCTTTCCCAGCATCAGGGTCTTTTCTAATGAGTTAGCTCTTCGAATCAGGTGGCCAAAGTATTGTAGTTTCAGCTGCAGCATCAGCCCTTCCAATGAATATTCAGGACTGATATCCTTTAGGATTGACTGGTTCGATCTCCTTGCAGTCCAAGGGACTCTCAAGAGCCTTCCCCAACACCACAGCTCAAAAGCATCAGTTCTTCGACTCTCTGCCTTCTCTATGGTCCAGCTCTCACATCTATACATGACTACTGGAAAAACCATAGCTTTGACTATATGGACCTTTGTCAGCAAAGCAGTGTCTCTGCTTTTTAAAATGCTGTCTAGGTTGGTCATAGCTTTTCCTCCAGGGAGCAAGCGTCCCTTAATTTCATGACTGCAGTCACCACCTGCAGTGATTTCGGAGCCCATACGATAAGTAATCTCGTACAGAAATTCTTGTATTGTCCCACGCTTTGAGGATTGTGGAATCCTGAGTGTCAGAAGGGGCCGGGGTGGGGTGGGGCAGGGGCTGGATGGGAAGGGACAGTGCAGCTAGGCCACCTCTTCCAACAAGCTGTTGTCCAGCTTGGCCTGGGAGTGAATGGACAGCTCATGAGGCGGCCATTCCCTTTCTGGCTGGGTGTCTGCCTGTCCCCCTGGCTGCCCAGTCCAAGGAGGCCAGTCAGGACCCGTTCTGCTCCTTCTGGACAACACGTGGTTAATGTTCTGCCTTCCCACCTCCCAGACCAGAGCAGCATCTGCTGTAAAATCCTCCTGGATGGGCAGTGACCTCTCTCGACTTAGGCTTTCACCTTTGAGCTCCACACTAGGTGGGCAGCCATTAAGCAGCCTGGATGCTTGGTCAGCATACATTATAAACAAAAATGCCGATTGCTTCACCTTCTGTCCCATTTTTTAAAAATTTTATTCCCCATTTCCCTTCTGGCCTCTTATAAATAACCCACCATGTTCTTTTGCTCAGCCATTCCTTCTGACCTGACCCAGTACAGAGGGCAGCCTTAGGGTCCACTGATTGCTCCACAGATTCCCATTCTCAAACGCCTCCCGAGTAAAGAAGGTGTCAGGGAGGGCTTCCTGATGGCACAGTGGATAAGAATCCACCTGCCAATGCAGGAGACACAGGATTGATCCCTGATCTGGGAAGATCCCGTATGCCTAGGAGCCGTGAAGCCCACGCACCACCACCGCTGAGCCCGCGTGCCCTGGCGCCGGTGCACCGCAAGGGAAGCCGCCACAAGGAGAAGCCACGGCCGCAAGCAGCCCCCGCTCGCCACAGTCGGAGAAAGCCCGAGTGCAACGACGAAGACCCAGCGCGAGCAAAATAACAATAAAATACATGAGCGCTGGAAAAGAGTGTTGGAGAGAGGTCTGGTAGAAGAATTGTATTACAAATGGAAGAAACTGGCTTCTGTATGCATTCACAAATGTGGCACTCGTGTTCCGAAAGCATGGGGTGTGAAAGGCTATTACAGTAATCGGAACGACCCTTCTACAGCGCTGAGTGGGGATCACTGACGGGTGGAGAGAGCTCAGGGGTGGGGCAGGGTGGGCGTGAAGCATCGAACGAAATCGCCTGATGTCTGAAGCCAGCGTGCTTTTCCACTAAGAGACAGCAGAGACTGCAGCTGCAGGCTGACCACGGAAGCATCCGTGAGACGGGCGGCTGGCCGCGGTCGGCTCCCTGGAGAGCGGGTCCCCCCTCAATAAATCTTGCCCCAAAAAGGAAAAAATAATTCAGATCCTAGTAGAAAAAATATATACGGATTTTACAGAGAAAGATAAATCAAGTGGAGTTAAGAGTTACTTATTTTAGCTAAATACTTTTCCAGAATTCTCTCTAAGAAGGCAAAAGAACAGATTAAATAGGAAAGAATAGGTACCATAAATCAGAATAATTACATTATTTCACTACCTTGTTGGCTCAGTTTTCTCCTGACAAGATGTTTAAATTAAGAGGAGATGCTTTTTCACATTTAAAACATTTTATAATACACTCAGCCACTTCTAAATCATAGTAAAATATATATCATTCTATAAAGAAGGATAGCAACTCAGGTTGAATTCTAAGCTCAATGGGCAGTCAGCAATTCAGACCATTAGGACATAAATTATCGTTTGTGTGTGGATGAAGAAAGATCAGTTCTGGTGGAGAAGACAGTAAATCTGAATTAGAATAATGGCTTCTTGAGTCTCATTGTAAGCAGAAGCCTCTTCTGAAATATACTCATCTTTCCACATATGGTAAGTTCCCCTCCATCAACAAGTATAAATTTGGGTGAAGAGGAAGATTAAACTTTATTACGTTCCAGATGAATCATTTCCAAGTCCTAAAACAGTGCATGTAATTAGATTGAATTCTCAGATATTTTCTAATCAACTTGGGGATATTTGGGAGAAAAATCA
The DNA here is from genome assembly GCA_006410675.1 of Oreotragus oreotragus. Taxonomy (NCBI): domain Eukaryota; kingdom Metazoa; phylum Chordata; class Mammalia; order Artiodactyla; family Bovidae; genus Oreotragus; species Oreotragus oreotragus. The sequence goes on along the minus strand of SJYX01024767.1, from coordinate 51,991 downwards.
GGCTTTAAACAGCAGGGGATGCTAAGAAGTAGGTTTCAACTGGCATCCGGACCTGTTCATTAAGCTCTCAATTTTTATAACTATTTTCAAACATTATTCCTTTTGTTTCCTTTTACTTGTTGTTAGAAAGCTAAATAGGCTTATATTATCATATTTTAAAATTCCATTTTTATTACCACTCTCCAAATCTTAACCCAAATGGATTGCCGTTGACATATAAGACAGGCAGATAAATGACATTTTTACATTATCAGTCTAAAAACCATAGTTCCATCCATTTGCAGCAATTTTATACTCAAGTTTTATGAAAGCAGTATTGGATAAAGTTTAATTAATGATTAATTATTAAATTAATAAATGCAAATGACATCACAATGCTTTGTAGACCTTTAACTCCAACAATNATTTTTACATTATCAGTCTAAAAACCATAGTTCCATCCATTTGCAGCAATTTTATACTCAAGTTTTATGAAAGCAGTATTGGATAAAGTTTAATTAATGATTAATTATTAAATTAATAAATGCAAATGACATCACAATGCTTTGTAGACCTTTAACTCCAACAATCTGCTTGGCACCTAAAAGGAAAAAAGAATCAATTTCTTTTCTTTTCCTCATCACAAAGGAAGGTACTGGGAGAATTAAGATTATTTCTTCAGTCTTTCTTCTTGGTCCAACATCTATTTAAAAAATATGGACTTTTGGCAGTTGGAACTAATTAAAAGAACTAATGTTTAACAGACATAGAAAACATTTATAGTTAACAAAGGGGAAAGTGGGGAGAGGGATAGATTGGGAGTTTGGGATTAACAGATACACACTACTACATATAAAATAGATTTTTTTTAAAAGACCTGCCGTGTAGCACATGGAGCTATACTCAATAGCTTGTAATAACCTATTCAGTTCAGTAATAACCTATAATGGAAAAGAATCTGGAAAACAATAGCTATATACATGTGTATGACAGAATCACTTTGCTGTACATCTGAAACTAACATTGTAAGTCAACTATACTTATAAACAAAGAATTCACATTTATGAATTGTAAGCTATGGATCAAATACTGTGCTGGGTATTCTATATACTTATTTAATGAACCTTTCCTTCGTACATATTAGATAGGTATGGAAGACATCTCTAAGCTTTCTTATGCACCTCTATCCTTTTGCTTACAACACTGTGATGGACTGCATCCTTATCCTCAGTCTCCATACCTGGGAGTTCCCTGGTGATCCAGTGGCTAAGACTCCACACACCCAATGCAGGGGGCCCAGGTTTGATCCCTGGTCAGGGAACCAAGATCCTATATGCAGCAACTAAAATGAACCTGCATGCTACAAGAAAGAGTGAAGATACCACATTATGCGACATAAGATCCCACATGCTGCAATGAAGATCCAAGATACCATGTGCAGCAACTAAGACCTCAGTTCAGTTGCTCAGTCATGTCTGACTCTTTGCGACCCCATGAATCGCAGCACGCCAGGCCTCTCTGTAAACGCTGGACTGGAAGAAACACAAGCTGGAATCAAGATTGCTGGGAGAAACATCAATAACCTCAGATATGCAGATGACACCACCCTTGTGGCAGAAAGTGAAGAGGAACTAAAATGCTTCATGATTAAAGTGAAAGAAGAGAGTGAAAAAGTTGGCTTAAAGCTCAACATCCAGAAAACGAAGATCATGGCATCCAGTCCCATCACTTCATGGGAAACAGATGGGGAAACAGTGGAAACAGTGTCAGACTTTGTTTTTTTGGGGCTCCCAAATCACTGCAGATGGTGATTGCAGCCATGAAATTAAAAGATGCTTACTCCTTGGAAGAAAAGTTTTGACCAACCTAGTTAGCATATTCAAAAGCAGAGACATTACTTTGCCAACTAAGGTCCGTCTAGTCAAGGGTATGGTTTTTCCTGTGGTCATGTATGGATGTGAGAGTTGGACTGTGAAGAAGGCTGAGCGCTGAAGAATTGTTGCTTTTGAACTGTGGTGTTGGAGAAGACTCTTGAGAGTCCCTTGGACTGCAAGGAGATCCAACTAATCCATTCTGAAGGAGATCAGCTCTGGGATTTCTTTGGAAGGAATAATGTTAAAGCTGAAACTCCAGTACTTTGGCCACCTCATGTGAAGAGTTGACTCATTGGAAAAGACTCTGATGCTGGGAGGGATTGGGGGACAGGAGGAGAAAGGGATGACAGAGGCTGAGATGGCTGGGTGGCATCACTGGCTCGATGGACGTAAATCTGAATGAACTCCGGGTGTTGGTGATGGAGAGGGAGCCCTGATGTGCTGCAATTCATGGGGTCGCAAAGAGTCGGACATAACTGAGCGACTGAACTGATATAAGTATGGAAATGAAATAAGTAGACCCACAATTAAAATTTTTTTTTCATAGTATTTATAGATCATGATTTGACAATATTTTTTCTCATTTCCCGCCCTTCTTCTCCAAGTTTGTAATGGAGATGTCTGGGAAGAGTAGCAATGTTAAGTAAGCCAGGATAAACTCTCAGCTAACAGATAACTAAAAAGAAAAAAAAAAAAGCTAGGTTTATTTAAGTAAACTTAGTATGTGATTGTTAATGACTAGAGCACGTCAATCCATTTAGGCTGTCCTTGGATTCATTAGGGAGGACTAATGGAAGTTTTCATATTCAAACGTACGAGAGTCTTTGAATGAACCTTCTTGGCTTCACACTAACCTATGATGTTATATCTTACATTCTCTTCAGGTTAGGCTCTCCCATAAATTTCTTCTTGATATTAGTCTTCCTACCACCTTGGCCCCTGTCTCTGATAAGTATGTAGGAACTATATTGTCTTTTCTTCTCTGCCCTGGCTTTTTTTCCCTTTCCTTGGGCTAATTTTCCTTTCGGCATGGTATAATGTTTAAAAAAGTTGCTTTTGTTTTTTTAATATAGAAGAACAAATTGTTCATGCTAACAAGGGATAGAAATACTTAGCTAAGTCCTCAAATCTTTTCTTTCTTTCATGCTGCTTAGAAAACTTTTCATATGTTGTATATGACTTTGTGGTTAAAGATATGTCAAGGAAGCATTTGAAAAAAATATTGCAATTTGTATCTTTTTCCCAATCTTAACATCCTGTTAATTCATTTTCCAATTTGGTCCTCAGTAGAAGAGATATTTAATCTTCATTTATTTTATTAGGAGATTTACTAAGAAATGCCTAAGGAAAAATTAGGTTGAAGAAAATAGTGTTACTCTCATTCTCATAAAAGTATGAAAGAGTGAGGTTTTTATTTTGCAATTCTCCTATTACTGGAGTCTTGGGGTCATCTGCGGTCACAACGGTCGTCCGCGCTCTGCATCCGTTCTCTCTCTCCGTCGTCCGTTGGGCCCTTAGTTTTCTTTCTTTGCTCCGATACACATGCTTGGGGTCTCAGCGTTATTTCACAAGTTCTCTGCCTGCATTTGGCCAGGTTATATCTGTCCTCAGTGTCTTGCTTGTTGTTTTCTTGTTGTTCCTTCTAGCATACCTTTTCTTTTTTCTATCACCCTATTGCAAAAGACTCTACATGGCGTTCAGACAGTCATGTGAAGACCTTCAGTCTTTGGGTTTTGTTTGGAAACTTTCTGTCAGCTCCTTCTGCTGCAGTCTAGACACTGAACCATGCTTTATTTCTGATCCCTGAATCAGAGTTAGGGATCTAGCATTTTTTTATTTGCCTGAGTAGAGGAAAGGTAGCCCAGATCAGTTTTCTCAAGGGGAAAAAAAAAAAAACTGATTGCCTCTCTCTGCCACATTTAAACAAGTACTGTTATATACTGGTTTGCTTTCTTATAACACAGCTTGATTAAATCTTTATGTGTATACTACCTGTTCATTCTTATTTAAACTCAGTGTATTTGTATAGATATCCGTGTGTTCATGTGTGCATAGCCATCATAGGAAAGGCAAAATGTCCTGTGCCCACTTTACCCTTTTTGATTTTCCAGTGGCAAAAGCTCAGTGATAATAAAGATCACCTCTAGGTACCTTTTTTAGAGATTTTGTTCATCTGCAGTAGCAGTAGAGATAAGAATAATTCATAGTTGGACTGCAATACATATATGTTTATGTTCTAGTTACTGGATAATTATAGGCCCTAGAGAAATATAAATATGTATCACTTCAATCTGAAGTGTGTTATTCTGAAGATATACCAATACTAAATTGATAATGACTGATGTAACTATTACTAACTTGTAATTAAAAGGCAACAACAAAAAAGTAGAAAATTATGACCAAATAACAATATGGGAAATGCATTGATGATGGCATTTATTTTTCCAAATTGTTTGAACTATCTCCTTGTTTGTCTTCACAGTAGGAACTTTTCAGTGTAGCCAAGTGTTACATGGCAGCCAAATTGCCTAGTAAATTTTGAATTATATTTCCTTGGAAAACTTAGTAATGTGGTAATTCTTATTTGAGTCTGTGCAACTGTTATTCGTTTATCAGGGCTGTAGTGTTACACCTTTTTATTGCCCCTGCCCTGCAACCTTAAACAGCAAAGATTTTCCTCATCCTCCATGTTCGCTTCCCTTTGGTAAGACTGTGGGGTGCATTGGAGTTGTGTTCTATGCCAGCTTCGTCCCAGTATGAGGCTGATGGAGGTTCTACCAGCCACAGTGACACGGATCATGGAGGCAGGAAGTAGAGGGGTCTCGATTTTGATCAGGTGCCGCGACTGCTAAGTCACTTCAGTCGTGTCCGACTCTGTGCGACCCCGTAGACGGCAGCCCACCAGGCTCTGCCATCCCTGGGATTCTCCAGGCAAGAACACTGGAGTGGGTTGCCATTTCCTTCTCCAGTGCATGAAAGTGAAAAGTGAAAGTGAAGTCACTGAGTCGTGTCCAACTTTCAGCGACCCCATGGACTACAGCCTACCAGGCTCCTCCATCCATGGGATTTTCCAGGCAAAAGTACTGGAGTGGGGTGCCATTGCCTTCTCCAGTTTTGATCAGCAGTTCTCTGTAATTCAGCATTCACTATTATATTGCATTATGTGGGTTTGCAATTTGTATATCATCGTCATCATGTCCTGAATCTTGAACTCATCCCCTTTTTTCCATTTATCCTGTGGTTCCATTTGTTCAAGCTAGTGTCATCTTTTGCCTAGATCACTGTAATAGACTTCCAGATGGCTCCTCTGTCACAGACTGGATACCTGTCTTAAAGCAGACCCTGGAATTTTATTGGGGAATATTCTTGGGACCAATGCACATGAGGGAGTGAAAGAAATTGTGGACTGAAGGGGGATTTGAATTGAGTTGAGACTCAGACTCAGCAACGGCCTTAGCTCTTCCTGCAGAGAGTTCTGCGTATTGAAAAGTGAAAGTCTTTCAGTCGTGACTCTCTGCAACCCCATGGACTATACAGTCCATGGAATTCCCCAGGCCAAAATACTGGAGTAGCTAGCCTTTCCCTTCTGCAGGGGACCTTCCCAACCCAGGGATCAAACCCAGGTCTCCTGCATTGTTAGCGGATTCTTTACCAACTGAGCTATCAGGAAAGCCCAGTATTGGCTGATCTTTTATATTAAATAGCTGTCTCAAATTGTGGCAATAAGATTGAACCGTTATACACCTGTGTTAACTAAGCCTTGAGTGCAGGCTGCCCCTTGGAAGGAGTAATAGAAGCTGAGGATAAGTCAGCTTTTGGTTGATGATACTTCCAGCAGCTGGAGGATGTCCTAAAGTGGTGAGATGGACAGAGCTCTGTTTCATAATTTTAATACGTATTTTCCACAGTTGTTAATTTCTCAGTATTTTCAGAGTTCTGTTATGATTTTTGAATCAGGTTATTTAGGAATACATTAACAGACAGTTTCAACTTTTTGTTATATTTCTAAGTTAATTGCTTTCTGATCAGTGAATATCATCTTTCTTATTTAGAAACTTTCTAATTTGATGAGAATTGCTTTATGGCCAAGGAGTAAATCACTTTAAATACATCTTCCATGTGTACCTGAACAGTGTGTATTTTCACATTATTGTAGGCCATGTTTATAGATGACCAATAGGTCAAGTCTGCCTATTGGGATGTTCAAATCTTCTAGTGATGTTTTTGGCTATTTGATCAGTTTTTGAGAGAGTGGATTAGTGACATTTTCTTGCTTGCCAGGAAGTTAATGGGTAATATAGCAGTGTAATGTGTCTTCTTGGCTAATTTTACTTTTTATCAAAATGTATGGCTTTTTCTGAGTTTGCTTTCTAATTTCATTTTATCAGTATTGTTATGCCTAAACCAGGTTATTTTGGTGTTTTCTTATGTTCTTTTTTTTTTTTTCCCAGTCAGCCAGTAGTCTGTTGATTGAGGTATCTCTCTTGTAAGTGTATATACTGATGTTTTTCTTTTTCTATTCAAGACTGACATTGTCTTTTAACCATAGATTTCAGTTGATGTGCATTTATTGTATTTATTCCTTTCTGATTTATTTATATTATCTTCTTTTTCTTTTTGTTCCACTTCTTGGATTCTACTTTCTCTCCTTTCATGACTTCTTTTTGATAATGATTGCCTTTAAAATTTCTCTTCTTTATTCCATTCCTATCCCCCCTACTCCTTTCCACTGTGATAGAAATTTTATGCTTATTTCTATTTCAGGGTTTACTGTAGAAATTTGAATTTGGAGACAGTTCTTCAGGTGTTCCTCAGTATCCTAAACTTTTAAAAATGTTTACTTACTTTAAAATTCAGTCTACAGTTTTTTCTCCTACCAAAGATTTCCTCCTTATATGCTTTCTTGTATTTTATTTCCTTAATTCTTTACCCCACTAATTAGGCATTATTACTGGGCTATAAATAGCTAATATTTATGTACCTTTACTCAAATATTTATTTTCCTTGTTCATTGTTCCTTCTTCCATCCCTGACTTTACAAATGGGATTATTTCTGTCTTTCCTGGAATTTACCCCTTAGAAGCTTCTCCGGTAGTTAACTCAGTTTTTGTTTAGATGGGACTATTCACATTGGTTTTTCTGGTGGTCATGTATGGATGTGAGAGTTGGACTGTGAAGAAAGCTGAATGCCGAAGAATTGATGCTTTTGAACTGTGTTGTTGGAGAAGACTCTTGAGAGTCCCTTGGACTGCAAGGAGATCCAACCAGTCCATCCTAAAGGAGGTCAGTCCTGGTTGTTCATTGGAAGGACTGATGCTGAAGCTGAAACTCCAGTACTTTAGCCACCTCATGTGAAGAGTTGACTCACTGGAAAAGACTCTGATGCTGGGAGGGATTGGGGGCAGGAGGAGAAGGGGACGACAGAGGATAAGATGGCTGGATGGCATCACTGACTTGATGGATGTGAGTCTGAGTGATGAACAGGAGCTGGTGATGGACAGGGAGGCCTGGCGTGCTGCAATTCATGGGGTTGCAGAGAGTCAGACACGACTGAGCAACTGAACTAAACTGATTCACATTCTTTGTTAACAGATGGCTTTGGTGTGGATGCAGGGCTAGGTTGATAGTAGTTTTCTGTTAGCATAATGCTGGAATATTTGTACTATATTGTGCTCTGCAGCTGTTGAAGAGAGACTTGTCAGTCTCATTTTTGTTACTCCTTTGTAGGCAGTCTGTTCTTTTTGTCCGGCTCCTTCATAAAAGTTTTTATGGAGGAATGCTTTATGAAGAATAAAATCTTAACTATTCCAAGTGTGTAGGTTAGAGAATTTTAGTACATGTCACTATAATTAAGGTATAGATTTTATTCTGTTCTTTTAAAAAACATTGCTTCCTTCATTTTACACTTCACCAGCAGTGTTTCAAGAGTTCTAGTTACCTACTTACTCCATCCTTGTGAATACTTGTCTTTCTAGTTTTTGTCATTCTACTGGATATGTAGTTATATTTCATTGTGATTTTGATTTCTATTTCCTTAATACTGTCGAGCATATTTTCACATGCTCAATGACTATTCATTAATCTTTGCCAAACCAAAGGTCACTTAACTTTTCTCTTATTTATCTTCTAGACATTTTATTGTTAAGTATTATATAGTTAGGTCTACAATCCACTTTGGGTTAACTTTTGTGAAATGTGAAGGACTATTGTCTAGATTCACTTTTTGCACATGGATTTACAGTTGTTCTAGCAACATTTGTTGGAAGTGATTATCTTTTCTCTATTGAGTTGCTTTTGCTTTATTGTCAAAGATCATTCACTGTGTTTGTGTGAGTTTATTTCCATGCTTTCCATGCTATTCCATTGATTGATTTGACTATTCTTTTACCAATATCTTGGTGATTTTATTACTGTAGCTTTATAGTAAGCCTTAAAGTTGGGTAATGTCAGTCTTTTGAATTTATTGTCCTCTTTTAATACTGTGTTGGCCATTATAGGTCTCTTACTTTTGTATATAAATGTTCAAATCAGTTTATTGATATATACAAAATAGCTTAATAGGGTTTTGGTTGATAATGCTTTGAATCTATAGATCAATTTAGGGAGAATTGGTATCTCAACAATATTGAGTTCAGGCATGTGGAATTTTTCTCCATTTATTTAGTTCACTTCAGTTCAGTCGCTCAGTCGTGTCCGACACTGTGACCCCATGAATCGCAGCACGCCAGGCCTCCCTGTCCATCATCAACTCCTAGCGTTCACTCAGACTCATGTCCATCAAGTCGGTGATGCCATCCAGTCATTTCACCCTCTGTCATCCCCTTTTCCTCCTGCCCCCCAATCCCTCCCAGCATCAGAGTCTTTTCCAATGAGTCGGCTCCTTGCAGTCCAAGGGACTCTCAAGAATCTTCTCCAATACCACAGTTCAAAAGCATCAATTCTTCGGTGCTCAGCTTTCTTCACAGTCCAACTCTCACATCCATACATGACCACTGGAAAAACCATAGCCTTGACTAGATGGACCTTTGTTGGCAAGGTAATGTCTCTGCTTTTGAATATGCTTTCTAAGTTGGTCATACTTTTTCTTCCAAGGAGTAAGCGTCTTTTAATTTCATGGCTGCAGTCACCATCTGCAGTGATTTTGGAGCCCCCCAAAATAAAGTCTGACACTGTTTCCACTGTTTATTTAGTTAGATCTTCCTTAGTTTCATTCATCAGAATTTTGTAGTTTTCTGCATATAGATACTATACATATTGTGTAGATTTATGCCTAAGTGTTTTATTCTTTGGGGTACTAATGTAAATGGTACTGTTTCTAACTTCAGGTGTTTCCATTGCTGGTATATGGGAATGCAATTCACCTTTTAATTACATTAGTCTTAGAAGGGTTTTTTTTTTGTTAGTTTTGGGGTTTTTTTGATTGTGGTGGTTGTGGTTCTTGATTCTTTGAGAGTTTCTTCATAGATGATCTTATTTCCTGCTAATGACATTTCTTCCTTCTCAATTTGTTTACCTTTTTCTTGTCTTATTGCATAAGCTGGGACCTATAGTAAGATGTTGAATAGGAGGAGTAAGAAAGGACATCCATGCCTTGTTCCTGATCCTAGGAAGAGTTGGACATGACTGAAGTGACTTACCATGCACAGTTCTTACATGTATGGCTTACTCATCAATGTAAACCCTTACCATTTTAGGTAGGAGAGAGAAGTGATCATATGTATATATTAAAGAATTTTGCTGACCTCTTTATAGTTTGATGGGACCAACTGTATTAGTAGGGAACTCTGTCAGGAGATTTCTGGTTAGCACCACCAAATTAGGAATTGGACATTTCTCAATAAATATTTCACGTATCCTTTCTTTTTACATTTCTTTCTCTATCAGTCATTACAGTCTATGAATTTTTTATTGAAGAAGCTGTAGGTGAAAAACTATATAAAATTCTTCATTATATGACTCATGATATTTACATCATGAAGAGGTCATTTCAACAACCTTTACAATATCAGATTATGCCACTGTGTATAGGGGGGTTTTGCTTCAGTTCAGTTCAGTTGAGTCGCTCAGTCGTGTTTGACTCTTTGCAACCCCATGAATCGCAGCACACCAGGCCTCCCTGTCCATCACTATATCCTGGAGTTCACTCAGACTCACGTCCATCGAGTCCGTGATGCCATCCAGCCATCTCATCCTCGGTCGTCCCCTTCTCCTCCTGCCCCCAATCCCTCCCAGCATCAGAGTCTTTTCCAATGAGTCAACACTTCGCATGAGGTGGCCAAAGTACTGGAGTTTCAGCTTTAGCATCATTCCTTCCAAAGAAATCCCAGGGCTGATCTTCAGAATGGACTGGTTGGATCTCCTTGCAGTCCAAGGGACTCTCAAGAGTCTTCTCCAACACCACAGTTCAAAAGCATCGATTCTTCGGCGCTCAGCCTTCTTCACAGTCCAACTCTCACATCCATACATGACCACAGGAAAAACCATAGCCTTGACTAGG
>SJYX01024767.1:12861-25249 GCA_006410675.1 Oreotragus oreotragus | reverse complement strand
TTTTCAATATGCTATCTAGGTTGGTCATAACTTTTCTTCCAAGGGGTAAGCGTCTTTTAATTTCATGGCTGCAATCACCATCTGCAGTGATTTTGGAGCGCAAAACCAAATAAATAAATGAATAAGTAAAAATTAAATAAATAAAATGATCAAATAAGACATTTCTGAAAGAAAAGGCTAAATCTGAACTTTAATTATCTAGAAAGACAGTCTGCTGTGACTTATTCATTCTGTGTTGCTAGAGGGAGTTGTTTTATGATTAACTCTCTTTTCCATTAAAACAAAAGTATTAGTTTGTGGAGGGATCATTAAGCTAGTCATTTAATATGTTTGATTCACCTAACAAATAAACGTGTTAGGTCCTATTCCGTTCAGTTAATCCATGAAAATATTACATTTGCTTAAGTTAATTAAGCTTGTTTAATTTTTGCTGCATTTTAATGAGTTCATTTATAAGAAAATAAACTTAAGAGGACAGTGTCTATTTCCTGGATCAAAATAAGAAAAACAAAAAAGGGTTCCAAATTAGAATCCACAGATAACATTCAGAAAATTCTGTTTAAATTCAACATCTTTTTATTTGTAAAGTGCTGGTATTTCAAGTGGTTCCAAGGACTGTTGTTCAATTGTCATGTCCAGCTCTTTGTGACCCCATGGACTGCAGCTCATCAGGCTTCCCTGTCCTTCACTGTCTCCCTGAGTTCACTCAAACTCATGTCCACTGAGTCAGTGATGCTATCTAACCATCTTATCCTCTGCTGCCTGCTTCTCCTTTTGCCCTCACTCTTTCCCAGCATCAGGGTCTTTTCCAGGGTTGGCTGTTCACCTCAGATAGCCAAAGTAGGATCCAAATTAGTGATTCACAGGTCATATCTTCCAAAGCCATGAAATGATGCTTCAAGTCACCACTGCCTATTCCTCCTTTACCAGTTTCAATAATGATTTATCAGCCTTTGGGTAGGAAAAACTACTCAAGGTGTTTCTTAATGCCCTTCTTCTCATGAAAGAGAGGAGGTTCATAATCCCATGAAACCTAGATGCCTCCTGCCAGTGTCTACTGGGCTGTTGTTTAATCTCAGCTCAGCAGAGATCAAGATGACAGTAAAACTCCCTGATGTCACATTATGGAATGTAATGATGTAATAAGGTCTACCTATAATGCTTAGCATATCAGAAGGACTTTATTTTTACAAAGCTCAAGCAGGTCTTTGTCCATGGGTGTGTGTGTGCTCAGTCATGTCAGACTCTTTGTGACCCCATGGACAGTAGCCCACAAAAGTCCTCTGTCCATGGAATTCTCCAGGAAAAGATACTGAAGTGAGTTGCCATTTCCTCTTCCAGGCGATTCTCCCAATCCAGGGATTGAACCCACATCTCCTGCACCCCTTCATTGGCAGACGGATTGTTTACCACTGTGCCACCTGAGATGACAGCCTAAAACAGTGATCCAAATTGTTTTCCAGCTCATTCTCCAACTGCGAATAGAGCAAGAAGAGATAAAAAGTGCCTTTGCATTATCCACCTGACTCAGCCATTGGCCAGTCCCTACAGCTCAACCTCGGCCATGAGGCATGGTTGATTGTGATACTTTTGTTTAATCCACAAGTATGTATTGAGCATCAATTATATGCAACACACTTACCTAGGCATGGATGATCCTTCAGGGAGGATGACTTCAGTGATCAGGAAGCTTTTTGTTTGTTTTTTTTAGAGTGAAACAGATAAACAATCAAATAAATATACAGCAAGTCAAATGGTAATTAATGCCAAAGAAAAAAAGAAGCAAAATAAAGGAGGATAAGGGAATAGACAGTGAAAACAAGTTGTTTTTTCTTAAATTTATTTTATTGAAGTGTAATTGATTTACAAAGTTGTATTAATTTCTGCTATACAGCAAAGCTATCAGGTTATACATTCTTTTTCATATTCTTTTCCATATGGTNCAAATGGTAATTAATGCCAAAGAAAAAAAGAAGCAAAATAAAGGAGGATAAGGGAATAGACAGTGAAAACAAGTTGTTTTTTCTTAAATTTATTTTATTGAAGTGTAATTGATTTACAAAGTTGTATTAATTTCTGCTATACAGCAAAGCTATCAGGTTATACATTCTTTTTCATATTCTTTTCCATATGGTATATCACAAGATATTGAGTATAGTTCACTGTGCTATACAGTAGGATCTTACTGTTAATCCATTCTCTATATAACTGTTTGCCTCTGCTAACCCTAAAATCCCAGGCCTTCCCTCCCTCAACCCTCCCCCAACCTCGGCAGCCATAAGTCTGTTCTCCATGTCTGTGAGTTTGTTTCTGTTTCATAGACAAGGTCCTTTGTGTTGTCTTTTAGGTTCCGCATATAAGTGATATTATACGGTATTTGTCTTTCTCTGTCTGACTTACTTCACTTAGTATGATAATCTCAGGGTCCATCCATGTTGCTGCAAATGGCATGATTCCATTGTTTTTTTATGACTAAGAGTTGTTATTTTCAATTGGGTATTCAAGGAGCGCTTTAACTGAAAAGGTGACAACCAAGGATGAGTACGATGAGAACTGATAATAACCGTAGGGATCCTTTGTTGGTGTTATATTCACCACGTGGCATGAATCAACAAACTTAAAATTCTGCAAAGCAGATTCTGTTACTACCTCCTGTTTTAAGGCAAATGCAAAAGTTGTATTGTCTTTTGCACAAGGTCACCTCCATTAGTAACTGGTTGTTGTGTTGCCAAAGCATTTTATTTTTGAATTATGGATTAAAAAGAGCAGCACATTTACTGGGCTCCAGGATATGAAGTGATGGCAACCTTTATCCTTTGTTGGTGTTATATTCACCACGTGGCATGAATCAACAAACTTAAAATTCTGCAAAGCAGATTCTGTTACTACCTCCTGTTTTAAGGCAAATGCAAAAGTTGTATTGTCTTTTGCACAAGGTCACCTCCATTAGTAACTGGTTGTTGTGTTGCCAAAGCATTTTATTTTTGAATTATGGATTAAAAAGAGCAGCACATTTACTGGGCTCCAGGATATGAAGTGATGGCAACCTTCCTCTGACCTTCTTGTTGATTGTTCTGGAGTGGGCTGAGTTGAACTGGCCATCATCACTGATTGATATATTTCTAGATAGCAGGTGGACCCATCATAGCATCTGCATTCCTTCGTAGAGGTAATGACTTANTGGATTAAAAAGAGCAGCACATTTACTGGGCTCCAGGATATGAAGTGATGGCAACCTTACTCTGACTTTCTTGTTGATTGTTCTGGAGTGGGCTGAGTTGAACTGGCCATCATCACTGATTGATATATTTCTAGATAGCAGGTGGACCCATCATAGCATCTGCATTCCTTCGTACAGGTAATGACTTATCTGATCAACGTGTGAAATATGTATTAGCTGCCTTACTCTAAGCATCTTTATCAATGTCGATTTTATCAATACTGCCTAGAAGTGCTGGGACATTACGCCATCATACTGTTACTGACCAGGGTTCTTGGCCTTCCCCAATCAATAGGAATTGACTAGAGGCCAGACAAGAGAAATTCAGCCAAGGCTTTACTGGGGTCCCTGCTACACAGTGGGGAGCCACAAGTAAGAGGCTCCCTTGCTTGCTCACTCCCTGAGGGTGGACTAGCTTGTTCCTTACACTGGGTGAGGGCAGGGGTGTGTCCAGAGCAGAGCATGGCAACCCATTCCAGTATGCTTGTCTGGAAAATCCCCATGGACAGAGGAGCCTGGCAGGCTGCAGTCCATAGGGTCGCAAAGACTCAGACACGGCTGAGCGACTAAGCACAGACCAGCACAGGGGTGTGTCCGTGGGTCTGGCCAGAGGGACGGCTTAGGTCATTTGCCTCCTCTTAGGTGGGGTTGAACGCAGGGGGCCTGCTCTGTACCAATCTTGCTTTTGCTCCAGGCTCTTCAAAATGGCAGTTGCGTTTTTGGCTTGGGGTTTTGGGGGTTTGTTTTTTTTTTTTTTGGTCTCTTTGTATATTTCACCCAGAATTTCCCCCAGCTGCACATCCACACAGTTATTTTTAGTCTCATACTGTTTCTTTGTATTTTGTTGCTGGAGGAAAGGAGTGTCCAGCTACAAGCAAAAGGTCCCAGGTCCCAGCCTATCACAACCCCTTGCTATAATTACTAGATGAATGACCATTTTAAATTTGACATACTTCCTGGGCAATTGCTGGTAACTGGGAAGGAATCAGGATAAATGGATGTGTAAGGTTTGAGCAGCAGCGTTTTCTTCTTCCTCTATGCTATAGAGACTGCTTGCTTAGTCGCTCAGTCCTATCCTACTCTTTGCAACCCTTAGATTGTAGCCTACCAGGCTCCTCTGTCCATGGAATTTTGGGGGCACAAATATTGGAGTATTTCCTCCTCCAGGGGATCTTCCCAACCAGGGATGGAACATCTGTCTCCCGTGTCTCCTGCACTGACCTCTATGCTTTAGTGTCTGCTGGCTAATCACATTAGAAAACTGGCCGGGAAGGAGGTATGTGCTAGATTAGGAATGGTGAAAACAAATTGCAGAAATCTAGGAAGGAGTCATACGCAATTTAATTAGACACATTCAATTCATTAGGAAATTGTCTGAATGAAAGCTTAGTCTAGATAAGGACAATTAAATCCAACCCAGGACAATGGAGAAAACAAGATGCCAAAGGTGGAACACAGTTTTGAAATTTCTGCAAGAGGAGAAATGGCTGAAATATATAATTGAAGCTATTTTAAGACATCAATAAGTTTCCATCTCAAGGCTCCCTGTGCCATTCTGTGTGCCTGGAATGTTCCCACTCCAAATTTTCTATTCCTCACTTCCCTGGTGGCTCAGTGGTAAAGAATCCATGCTCAATGCAGGAGACTTGGATTCGATCCCTGGGTTGGAAAGATCCCCTGGAGAAGGAAATGGCAACCCACTCCAGTATTCTTGCCTGGGAAATCCCATAGACAGAGAAGGGGGGTCCATGGGGTTGCAAAAGAGTCAGACACAACTTGAGCGACTAAACAACAATGATTTATAATTCAAATTGCCACTCAAATGTTACCACTCTCAGCGGTACTTTCCTGATCCTCCTCCGAAAGTCACAACTCCTACCTCAATTATATCTTCTGATTGTATTTGCATCAAATTAACCTTTGCGTAATTATTCATTTATTCATTCATCTATGTGTTTTTTGTCTTTGCTGCTAGAATGTAAGCTCCAAGAAATTAAGAATCTAGTCTACCCACATGGGCTGCTCTTCTCCTAATGCCTAGAAAAGCACCTGTCTAGGAGTTACCCAATAATTGAATGTCTCACTTGATAAGTGAACAAGGTGGAGAAAAGGAATGTTAAATATCTAAGGTCATGTCGTAACTGTTGTTGTTTAGTTGTTTGTTTAGTTGTTAAGTCACGTCTGACTCTTTGTGACCCCATGGACTATAGACCCCCAGGTGCCCCTGTCCATGGGATTTTTCAGGCAAGAATACTAGAGAGCGTTGCCATTTCCTTCTCCAGGGGATCTTCCCAACCCAGGGATCAAACCTGCATCTCCCGCATTGCCGGCAGATTTTTTTACCACTGCACCACTTGGGAAACTCCATGTTGTAATAGGGAAGAACAAATTTCTTTTACTTTAACCTTTGTATTTTACTGCTTTTGCTATAAGAATGTTGCCTAGAGCCTGAAATACACAGGATCCTCAAGGCTCTGACCTTAAAGGTATAGCACTTTTCCTTTCATACAGATATAAAGTTGCAGAATGGAGAAAAATATTACTGTTGGAGGTTTACAGGAGCATCATCACCTGACCTACATAGACAACAGCAAGAACAAAGGATTCCTACACCAAGCAGTTTGCAGCAACCAACCACGCCCCTCCTTTATCCTGCCTTTAAAATGCTCTGCTAAAACCTTTCAGGGAATTTGGGATTTGGGGGGCATAGAACTACCACATGTCTCTTTGCATGGCAATACAATAATATTTCTCTGCTCCAAACACCAATGTTTTGGTAGTGTTTGGTAACACTATTGATACCCAGAGGCAGAGTTCAGTCTCAAATGTTAAGACCCTTGACTATTGATGGATTCAGCTTTCCAGACTCCTGGTGAATAAATTCCTAATACATGGATGTTTCATGGTGGATATTGAACTGAACACTGATGCTTTAGAGATACACGATTTTTTTTTTTTTTTTTTTTTTGCTTTCTTTTGTTTGCACAATCATGTCTTGTCACCCAGGAAAGTTGAGCATGGAAACTTTTCTGAAACACACACATTTCACCTCCAGAAGGAAATCAGATGTTTTTCTTCCACAGATGACATGAGCAATTTAGAAAATAATCTGCAGCATGAAGGCATTTCACAGTAATGCCAATAAGATTGAACAAATCTCATTAATATAAGATATACTTACTTGGAAATTACCCCAGTTCTATTTCACAATGAAACTATTGTAATTAAGTCACAGTGTGTCTCTGTTATTTAGGAAAATAAGCAATTACACTCTGCATCCTTGAGATCTACTGCTAATTGGGTTTCATTGAGCTTATACTTCTGCAGTGTTGTCTGGAACTAAATCTGATCATCTGATGTCGAGGACCCAGCTCAGGGCAATGGACTGCCTCATACAAAAGCTTTGTTAGTGCCTCAGCAACCCTGCCTGATCAACTGCAGGTCACACAGCAAGCTGACTGCTGGCACAGACTCACGGTGTCTTTGATTATGAAACACACAAGGATATTCATTCAGCAGACAGTGACTGAGGACATTCCAGGCCTGTGAGAAACATGGGCCACGCTGTGGAGCTTGCTACATAAGGGAATTATAAAGAACTGAGAGAGTTATGCAGATGACAACAGCCTTATGGCAGAAAGTGAAGAGGAACTAAAAAGCCTCTTGATGAAAGTGAAAGAGGAGAGTGAAAAAGTTGGCCTAAAGCTCAACATTCAGAAAATGAAAATCATGGCATCCAGTCCCATCACTTCATGGGAAATAGATGGGGAAACAGTGGAAACAGTGTTAGACTTTATGTTTCTGGGCTCCAAAATCACTGCAGATGGTAATTGCAGCCATGAAATTAAAAGACACTTACTCCTTGGAAGAAAAGTTATGACCAACCTAGGCAGCACATTGGAAAGCAGAGACATTACTTTGCCGACTAAGGTCCGCCTAGTCAAGGTTATGGTTTTTCCAGTGGTCATGTATGGATGTGAGAGTTGGACTGTGAAGAAAGCTGAGTGCCAAAGAATCGATGCTTTTGAACTGTGGTGTTGGAGAAGACTCTTGAGAGTCCCTTGGACTGCAAGGAGATCCCACCAGTCCATTCTGAAGGAGATCAGTCCTGGGTGTTCTTTGGAAGGAATGATGCTGAAGCTGAAACTCCAGTACTTTGGCCACCTCATGCGAAGAGTTGACTCATTGGAAAAGACTCTGATGCTGGGAGGGATTGGGGGCAGGAGGAGAAGGGGACGACAGAGGATGAGATGGCTGGATGGCATCACCGACTCGATGGATGTGAGTCTGAGTGAACTCCGGGAGTCAGTGATGGACAGAGGCCTGGCGTGCTGCAATTCACTGGGCCGCAGAGTTGGACACAACTGAGCGACTGAACTGAGCTGTGAGAGTTAACTTAGGCAGGGAGTCTAGGGCACTTTAAGGAGGAGGTGAACATTCTAGCTCATGCTTTCCTTAAGCCTTGTGCAACAATGTATCTTATCCGAGAACTGGCTTTTCTTTAGGTCCAGAGCTGGTAATCACACAGCCAGCGACTGAGCGACTTCACTTTCACTTTTCTCTTTCATGTATTGGAGAAGGAAATGGCAACCCACTCCAGTATTCTTGCCTGGAGAATCCCAGGGATGGGGGAGCCTGGTGGGATGCCGTCTATGGGGTCACACACAGTCGGACACGACTGAAGTGACTTAGCAGCAGCGGCAGTGACTTGCTCATGGAAATTCTTTTCTTGGGCTATATGTTACTGATTAAAACTGTAACAAATCTTGTCTAGGAACCCATTTCTCAAGACTTGTACCCCTGATTACACAACAACAGTATATCTTGCCCAGAGACATTGCCGAGACATTGCCTGGAACCCATTCTCCCTGGCTAATCTTGTGCTGAAGTTATCTCAGGAAGTATGCTTTGGGAAAGGGTCAGGTGAAACTCTTACAGCCTTGAGGTATTGTTTTTACCTTTTCTCAGCAGCCAGTTCAGAAGTATATAATGCCCTGCTTAAGCTAGTGAGGGTGGGTAATCTTTCTGCCCCTTTCTGATGTCTATGTCAGAAGCTTTCTCTGTCCCTTTACACTTTAAGAAAACTTTGCTACACAATCTGAGTAACAGATCCATCTTTGGTCTTAGAGTTAAATTTTCTCCTTCAGAGACCACGATTACCAGCATTGTTCACTCGATGTGTAAGCTATCAGAACCTTCAAATCAACTTAAAGATGCACCACTATCACAGAATAGGCTATTTGAGGGCTGAAAAGAATTTCACTCCAATATTCAAGGCATGCTTGCCCTTTGTGTCCCCTATCTGTAATTACTGAAAAAGAAAAGTTTTTATTTATTCTGAGTATGTACTAACCTGGTTGAACGAAAACTTAAGAGCTTCTAGGGTCTCACCTTCCCCCTACAAGGAAATACAAGAAAACCCTCAGAACACCGAACAGAAGAAGATCCTAATAATATTATCTCAATGCTTTGATCCGTGTGAATCTATCATGTGAGTTAAAGAATTGCCCCTGTGCATTAAGCCAGTTTCACTTGAGTTTCTCTCATTTGCAGTCTTAAATATATTAATAAAGCTAGAGAATAATGTGAGGTAACGCATAATTTGTTTCTAAAACATGTTGTATGTGGAGTAAAGGATAAAGTATTGAAGAGAAGGTAGAGATCAGTGTGGGTGTATCAATTAGCTATGGCTAAATAACAAATAACTCCAACAATTTGACATTAATAAGCATCTATGATCATGCTCCCTGGTCTTCATATTACCTATAGCGGCTCTTCAGACTACAGATCTGTGCATCTTTGGGTCAGCTAAAGAAGCACATATACGTTGACCTGGTCTTTTCACTCTTAGAAATACTCAGGTGTATCCAAGGAAACAGGGACTACAACATTCCTGTAAAGAACAACCCCACAGCCAAGCTCTCTGGATGTATCTAGTCCCCATACAAGGAGCCTGTTAGTGTGGCTCTCATTTCCTTTGGCCTGACATTAGCTGTTAGAACACTTTCAAATGTGCTCCTTTTTCTAATCTCTTCTGTCCTCCTTTATAATCACGTGATTTTCAAATTCATTTACTCACACGGCCTCACAATGAGCATTCATTACAATACTATTTAAATCAAGACTTTTTCTGCCTTTCTAACCCAATGCACTGGGTTTTTGCACTGAAAAGCTTTTAAAATTCTTATCACAGTATTGCAGGCAGTTTGTAAGTTATATTCTATTAAAATGATTCCACCTAAGGTTGTCACAATTCAGAGATTACAGCTTCTGCAGGATGTTTTGTTAGGAATAAATTCATATACTCACGTTGTCAGCCACATCCCATGAGTCTACATTTAACATCTCATCTGATAGCATAATTCAACAGAAAGGATAAAATAAGCAATATTTATTAATATTATGGAATAGATATTATGGGAATATTAGATAGGCACACGTTGGGATCCCAAAGCAAACTTTTCTGTGTTTCTAGCAGCACGAGCAAGGCCAATGAGGAAAAGGGGAGGAAGAGTGTTGAGGGGAAGAGGCATAAAATGTGAAAACCTGGACTTGCCTCCTGGTCCAGTGGTTAGGAATCCACTTGCCAGTGCAGAAGACGCAGTTTTGATTCCTGGTCTGGGAAGATCTCACATACCACAGTACAACTAAGCCAGGGCTCCCCAACTACTGGGCCCGCACTCTGGAGCTTGGGAGCCACAACTACTGAGCCCACACAGCACGGCTACTGAAGCCTGCACACGCTAGGGCTTGTGCTCTGTAACAAGAGAAGCCACGGCAATGAAAACCCCACGCACCAGGACTAGAAAGTAGCCCCCACTCGCCACAACCAGAGAAAGCCCTCCTGCAGCAGCAGAGACCCGGGGCAATCAAAAATAGGTAAGTAAATAAAAATTTTAAATATATACAGTTTAAAAAAATGTGAGCCCATCTCCTAATTATGGAACTCTAGTAATATATTTACTTTTTCTCATGCAATCTTTCTTATTTCTTCTAAAAGGAATGCAAAATTCATTCTCACAGAAGTAATAAACACCATCTGAGTTGTTCTCTGAGTTTGAAAACATTACTACTTGATGAAATAGTGTAAGAAAATATATGCCCCATGATACAGATATCCACAGATATCACAGTTTTGTATCCAGACATAATTTTCTGAGGGTGTAGAGTTGGAAAATCACATTTGGACTTCTCAGGCCCAGTATCTGGATCAGTAAGGCCACGGTGGCCACCTGGCAACCTCTTGCAAGTATCTTCGTTGGTCCCCAGTACCTTGCCAACTAGAACCCCTCTGCTAAATTCTAAAGATTCCCTGATGACTCATCAGTAAAGAATCCAGCTGGGACAAGGATTTGATCCCTGGGTTGGGAAGATCCCCTGGAGAAGGAAATGGCAACCCATTTCGGCATTCTTGCCTGGGAAATCCCATGGACAGAGGATCCTGGAGGGCTATATGGTGTCGCAAATAGTTGGACATGAATTAGTGACTGAACTTAGCAAATGAACAACAACGACGACGACAATCTTACTCCTTGAAAAAGATCTTCTAAAGCAGACAGACAAGACAGGAGAAGACAAGATTTGGTGGGGTCCGCAAAGATACAGCCCTACTGAATAATTATACCAGAAAAGGAAGCTCCAGCCAATCTCACATGCCACCATTCACTTGCCACTCACAAATCCATTCATTAGACAAGTATTCGCCAGCATTTCTTTGTGCTTTACATCATAAAGCTCAAATATTTTAAGGGCTGAAGAAAAAGAAAATTTCAAGACTCTGTCACAACTACACAGCTTGGTTGTTGGAGCAGGAAAGCAGCCAGAGATGATGAATCAATGAAAATGTTCCACTGTATTCTAACACTTGATCTACAAAACAGATGATGGACTGGATTTGGCCCCTGGCTGTAGTTTTTTGATTCCTGATCTAAGAAAAAGGAGGTTTTTTGCACTTCTTACATAAAGACTCCTGAACAGAAAAGATGGTGATGAATAAAATCTGTATACAGATGGTGAACCACGTCCTTTGTTCCCAAAGTGGAAAGGAGGAAGTAAAACACAGAATTACAAATGAGAGTCCTGGAAACTGAGTCAGATCAACAATAGTTTACAAATGAGCACTACAGATTCTGAACTCCATTTGGTTTGAAATGTAATTTTCCTTATGAGAAACGCCAACAAATAATTCTACAAGATCCATAGGCCTTATTAGAGTCTTGAAGGTGAGGCCCCCGCACCCCCAGTCTCTCTACCCGAACACCCCAAACTGCTTTTATCTCAATCTCAGGTGCCTCCGGGTGGTCCCATATTCCTGGCAAGAAACTAGCGCTGTAACCTTGCTTTCCTCCGTAGGCCAATCGGCTCTTGGGAACCCAGAGTTGTGGAGAAGGGGGCACAAAAACCTGGATTATCTAGGAGCGGTGGAGTGAGACCCCACAGTTGTAGGGATGGAAGTAATGAGATTTCTCTTCAACTTCCGTGAGGACAGGTTG
Source organism: Oreotragus oreotragus (assembly GCA_006410675.1). NCBI lineage: Eukaryota > Metazoa > Chordata > Mammalia > Artiodactyla > Bovidae > Oreotragus > Oreotragus oreotragus. Next base: position 13,537 of record SJYX01024767.1, on the reverse strand, counting down.
ACTGAACTAGGAGCAGGGCAGGGACCCCTCGTGTGAGGTTGAAGCAAAGTAAGAAGTCAGGACACGCCTACCCAGGACCGCAGTTTGATGACCCGGGGGCAGGAAGTTGAGAGACCATCCACAGAACCCTCCTCTTGGCCACGTCCCCTCACCGACACTGGGGCACCACCTTGAGATGCAGGAGCAGGCGAACTGGCCCCCAAAGCCCCAGGGCTCCAGAAAGGAGGCATCCATTCAGGGAGGAGGACACGCCCCTGCACTGGCGCCCCCGGGCGAACAGCCAGCTCGCCAGATCCCCCGCATAAACTCCAGGTTCAGGTTCCCTCCCCCCAGAAGCACCTGGAGGCCGGACGCTTCCCGAACCGCCAGTATCAGCGCCACAGCCGCCCGCCCTCGCCTTACTTCTGCTCCTGCGTCTCCCGCCGTCTCCCGGAACACCAGGGCGTCCCTAGCAGTCGAGTCACCGGCCTTGCTGCTTCTGCGATGTCCGCGCCCGGCCCAGTCCGCCTCCCGTCGGAAAACCAATTCCCGTACATCCAGACCCCTAGAGCGGTTGCGGGTGACCCCCAGCTCCCAGCAGCCGCTAGACTTCGCGCGCTCTGGACCAGACCGCCCCCGACACGCCCAGACACGCCCAGGTCACGCTCCACCCCGCCCACCCAGGCTCCGCCCCCAC
>SJYX01024766.1:448379-479943 GCA_006410675.1 Oreotragus oreotragus | reverse complement strand
GAAATAAGGAGTTCATGATCTGAGCCACAGTCAGCTCCTGGTCTTGTTTTTGTTGACTGTATAGAGCCCTATTTGGGATTCTCTGGGTTTCTTGGACCTAGGTGATTATTTCCTTCCCCATTTTAGGAAAGTTTTCAACTATTATCTCCTCAAGGATTTTCTCATGGTGTTTCCTTTGTCTTCTTCTTCTGGGACTCCTATGATTCAAATTTGGGGCGTTTAACACTGTCCTGGAGGTCTCTGAGATTGTCCTCATTTCTTTTAATTCAGTTTTCTTTTTTTCCTCTCTGATTCATTTATTTCTACCATTCTACTACTTCACTAATCCTATCTTCTACTTCACTAATCCTATCTTCTGCCTCCATTATTCTACTGTTGGTTCCCTCCAGAGTGTTTTTGATCTCATCTATTGCATTATTCATTATATATTGACTTTTTAAATTTCTTCTAGGTCCTTGTTAAACCTTTCTTGCATCTTCTCAGTCCTTGTCTCTAGGCTATTTATCTGTGATTCCATTTTGTTTTCAAGATTTTGGATCATTTTCACTATCATTATTTGGAATTCTTTATCAGGTAGATTCCCTATCTCTTCCTCATTTGTTTGTTTGGTGGGCATTTATCCTGTTCCTTTATCTGCTGGATATTCCTGTCTCTTCATCTTGTTTATATTGCTGAGTTTGGGGTGTCCTCTCTGTATTCTGGCAGTTTGTGGAGTTCTCTTTATTGTGGAATTTCCTTGCTGGCGGGGGGCGGGTGGGGTTGTAAAGGTGGCTTGTCAAGGTTTCTTGGTTAGGGAAGCTTGTGTCAGTGTTCTGGTGGGTGGAGCTGGATCTCTTCTCTCTGGAGTGCAGTGATGTGTCCAGTAATGAGTTATGAGGTGCCAATGGTTTTGGAGTAACTTTGGGCAGCCTGTATATTAGAGCTCAGGGCTGTGTTCCTGTTGCTGGAGAATTTGTGTGGTATGTTTTGCTCTGGAACTTGTTGGCCCTTGGGTGGTGCTTGGTTTCAGTGTAGTTATGTAGGCGTTTGATGAGCTCCTGTCAATTAATGTTCCCTGGAGTTAGGAGTTCTCTGGTGTTCTCAGGATTTGGACTTAAGCCTCCTGCTTCTGGTTTTCAGTCTTATTTTTACAGTAGTCTCAAGACATCTCCTTCTATACAGCACCACTGATAAAACATCTCCTTTCAAAAACAATGGGCTGCTTTTCTGGGTGCCTGATGTCCTCTGCTGGCATTCAGAAGTTGTTTTGTGGAATTTACTCAGCGTTTAAATGTTCTTTTGATGAATTTGTAGGGGAGAAAGTGGTCTCCCCATACTATTCCTCTGCAATCTTAGCACCGCCCCCCTATCTGTATTCTAATATATTTATTTATTGCTTGAATTCTTAAAGACAGATACTCAAACAGAAAGAAAAATGATTGGTAAATCTTTATCTGGGCTGTAAGGGCATTTCAGAGTGTTTACGTTGCCTTAGCTAGTAAAGCACATCTCATGTCATCATTTCTCAGAATTAAATAGTATTTTAACATAAGGGTATCCTGTTCTATTTCTACACTGTTACTTACTGTTTATTTCACTGATTCAGTTTATAGTTCCTTGAAGTTTTAATTTTTTTAATATGTCCATTTTTTCAAAATTAGTCATTTTTCCTGATTGCAAATGAGGCAAAACGAAACAAAGAATAAACACTTTTTTGACTTGTAGTAACTAGATTAAATTTAACTTCACAGGTTATAGACATTTTGCATTAGGTCAAAATTTTGGTCTTTGGGACAAAATTCAATATTATGGGAAAATGTGTATCAGGTATATATTAGAAAAGTAAGACTTTTTTCAACGCAACATGAATAAAAGAGACTACAAAACAATGAAGTACAGAGTTATATTTAATGCTAGGTTAAGAACTTTCCCCATTTTCTGTGTTAAAATACCTGAGGACACTAATCTTGCTTATCTTAGTACCTGTAGCACTGAGTCCATCAAGAAAACTGGCTTGTTTTCTCATACTGATCTAATTTTTCCTATTTATTTTGTGTGTGTATAAATTTCACTACCCCAGTTTATAAACAGAAAATTAATAATTTTTATATTTTTCTTTAGAGAGCAGTGCACATGGTAGTTAGTTAATTGTACCAATTAAATGTTGTTTGCTAGGAGAAATGAATACCTGTTACACTGCAAAATACTAGAACAGACAAACCTGCCTAGTGAGTCCTGAGTCCCTTACTGAGCTGGTTGTGTGGTCTTGAGTAAGTCATAACTTTGCTAATTTTCAGTTTTTTCACCTGTAAAATGGGGTTAATAATAGTTCCTGTCACATAAAGGCAGTGTGAGATTGGCATAAAAGCTTCATAAATAAAACATGGCTCGTGAGGTCTCATTTGGCCAATATTTCCATTCTATATTTCAGTACTCAGGATTATTAACTTAATGTGCTTTTAGGTCAATTTTTTTTTCCAGTAGTGGCAAATAACTGAAAATTATGAATCACCCATAAACATGGCCAAGTGAAATAAAGGCATGCCTGAAGCAACCAAAATCTCAAGTAGGGCCTCACCCGAGGTTGTCAGGATTTTAGGAGTAAATTATGAAGCACCACAGGGGTCTCAAACTGGCTGGTGTGATGGTTGTTGATTCTGTGACAGAAATGGAAAAGCAGTGCTCCAGATCACATACAAATCATTTTGGGACTTGGGGTGGGTGGGGTTTAAATGCAGGCTCTGAATCAGTAGGTCTGGAGTGGGAGCTCCAGAGATTCTGCTTTTGTAAAATGTGTTTAGTGCAATGTTTCGATGCTTTCACTCTAAAAACCGATGATAAACATACTGAAACTGTTTATAAAAGTTCAAGGTGTATAGAAAACAAGGGCCATATTTGCAAAATTATTTATTTACATTTTAAGCTCATGGTAAAATAATTCTAGGATAGAATAGCTAAGATGAAATACACCAATACGTCAATAGAAACACACATACATTTATCTTTACATGCAAAGAATTCTAGCGATGGCTATAGATGAACTCAGATTTTCCTTTACAAAACCAATGTTCCTTTCAATCATGCTGTGATAACGTCTTCCAATAAGAACAGATTTAATGTATATCATTCAAAAAAAATCTGAGAAACAAAAAGCTGACTTGGATAGATTTATTATTAAACTGCTATCCATATGTCATAAAACCAAAAACCAAAAATGTTTTACAGGGCTGAGATGTTCAAATAGGTCCAAACATGATATAATTAATAACTTTTAAGTAAGGAATGCTTTGGCTATTAGGTTTTGACTTAGTTTTGGCATTACTTGCATAATTTATATCATTTCAGTTAGTCACTTGGTAATCCGTTCAAACAAGACTTGCTTAATACTATCACAAAGCACTTAGCCTTACTTTGAGCAGGAATATCTTTAAGATTCTGACAGTAGCAACACATTTCTCTTTTCCTTCACTTAGAAAAAAAGAAATCACAAAAATAAATTCATTTTCACGTGTTGAAGTTTTACTCATTCTTAAAAAACCAAAAGTTCCTCATCATAATACCTACTCTGGGTATTGGTATATTATCAAAATGCTAGACCTGTAAGAACTCCTCCTATACCTTGAAAGCCTATGACTTTGTGATCTACATATGTTTAAGGTAAAATATAAAAAATACATTTGAAGCTTTTGGGAAGAATTCACATTTACAATAGTTTTTTAAAACCTGGGTTTATTAAGTTTTAGAAAAATAAATACTGTGGTTGGTTCTAGCCTCCCCATCTACTTTTCTCCCCTTACAAATTTGAGCTTAAGAGTTCAGGCTTCTAAAAAGCAGAAGAAAGCAAAATAGAACAACGTAGATTTTATTATTCACATTTTCCCTTTCTAAGGGTAACATATTATCATAATGGCAAACTTGATTCTCTTTCCTTGAAATGAAGATCCTATCTCCTAAAACTAATTTAAGTAACTGTTCTTAAGAAATCAAATGAATTTAACAACCAGTACTTTTAATAAACTAGGAATTAAATGACTATAAAATATATAACATGATTTTAAGGAGTTCTATTATAAAGTCTGAAAGCAAAATCTAAATATTTAATAGTTTAAATTTAATCTCTTTAAATTCTTTTAAAAGCTGTAAGCTATATTATAAATTGCCAGTTAAATTCCCACTCTAGTCTACAAAAATAATCTGCTGCACAAATATATAAATTTAAGGTAACTCTATTTCTTGTGTTGATCTTTTTTCCAGTCTTACAAGTTCAGTAAAACAAAATGTAAGCACCTAGATATTAAATTAACTTTCATTTGAGCAGCATTTTGATTTTAGATAAAGGGATTCTAAAAGTAGTCTAAAACTTTCCAGAAGTCATATTTACACTCATTGTACAGCACTTTATATATACATATAAATACAGATTTATAAGAAATAAACAAATTAACCTACACTTTTCATAAGTAAAAAATAAAGATAAAAATACAACATATGTGATCATATGGTAAGCCATCTATTTGAGAAATATGCTTGGTGTTCAGTTCTGATGGCAAAAGCCTTGAATAACTTAAAGCATATCACATAAAAACACCACAGGTGCTTAGTTTATTTATGATCTTAACCTAGGCCTATCCACAGTTTTAAGTGTTAGTCAATGCCATACAAGTAGTTGAGTTTACTAGTAATGTCTGCACTGGAGAAAAATGATTATGGAAGGTATGACAGCAAATATCAAATGTTTTTAAATATAACTATAGGGAGGGATTAAAATTAATTCTTTTCCGGGGAAGTCAGGAATTTCTGATAATAGAGCTTTCTTTAGCAGTTTTTTCACTTTTTGTTCCTGCCCATAAAGTAATGTTTGATTTTGCTTTGATACCTCTTATAAAAAATTGATGGGACTTGACTTTCCTCTAATACAGCAGAGTGAATTTTTGTGATCTAATTACTCTTCCACAAAAACAAATAGGTGGCTGTGATAAGCAGCTCTGTTTGCGTCCCACACACAGTAAGTTCTTTACCAACCAATTCCTGGCTAGAAGCAGGGATTTTACCTGGGGAAAAAAAGTTACCCAAAACATTTACTGTTCTATAGTGTTCTAGTCTTGAGACTGATTGGAAAATTCTATTTGGCACTTCTTTACCTCAGATGGCATGCCAGTTCTTATCACAATAAGAAATTCTTATGATCAGATTCAAGGTACAGAGGAATAGGAAGCATGGAAATTTTGACCCACATTATACAAGCAAATAATAACTCTTCCATAAGTTAAAAGAGGTTTTAACACTAAAAGCAAGGCCCTTTCCCCAGAAAATTAAATTAATTAAAAATGTAGAAATAAAAATCCCATTATGGCTCTAAATATACAACAAATAAATAGTCACGTATTTTATACATTTCAAATTTTTAAAGAGCCCTACAGTATTTCAGGAAGATGACTTTAAGTGTTGTTCCCTGAGTTTTTAATGCAACCCCAAATATAAGTTCACGACCTCCAAGACCTTAAAGAGAGAAGAATCCACATGGTTTGCTTCCTCTCTCTTTTAGGATTAGCTGTTTACTCCAAAGCAGTTTGTTCAGTGCTTACCCTATAGTTCAAATGCTTTAAGAATGTGGCTTTATCCATTTCTTAGAAAACAAACTCCCAAAGAAATTTCTAGGAAGGGAAAAAAAAAAAGGCTGTTTAAAGAAAGTAAAGTTTTAACATTAGTTTACAGTGCAGTTGAATAAATGAGTTTTATATCTATAATACATCAAGAGTGGTTAATACTGTCATAGGTATTAGAAGGTAGAGCTCTATGAATTCTGCCTTTTCTGACCTCAGTGGTTATTGACTCTAGTTTCTGGTACCAAACAGAAAGTCTAACAAATAAAAAAAACCAAACTACAAGAAACAGAATGACTCTTCCATATTTAAATGTATGAGAAGACATAGATTTGGTTTTAAAATAAAGATCAAAACAACCAAGTAATAATATCTCAATTTTTAAAAATCTGCAATTTACATAATAACTTGTACATAATAGTTGTAACTTGTACATAACAGTAATTTTCAAAAACTCATTCAAAACTGGGGTTTTAAAATTCTTGAATTGTCTTTATATCAGCTTCTTGATGGTTATTAGAATATTTTTTAAAAATTCAAAGCTTGGGAATAGTTCAGTGAAATAAATATTTGTTTGCAACTTCCATTACAGTCTATTTAGAAAAACTAATTCCAGTGAATAGAGACTTTAATTCTGTTCCTGGAAGTTTTAGGTTAGGCTTAACTTTAAGCCACTAAAGGTTTCTAAGAAAACAACAACAACAGTTGAGAGAACATCTGAAAAGTCCCATCCATTTCAGTAAAGTGCACAGTTATAAGTGTTCATCCTTTGGCTGGGCTATGACCTCAAGGGAGGTGTAGAAGTCAGTGGTGCTGGTGTCAGATTCCTAACTATATTACTGAGGCTGGCAATCTTCTCCTCTAGGAGGTAATTTTTCTTCTCTGCTGTTTTTTGTCGCTGTTCAGTCATTTCCAGAGCTTTCAACAACTGGGCATTTTCCACATACAAATCCTTCACTATTACATCTGCTTTAGTATTCTTGCAGAGCTGGAAACAGAACCAGAAACATATTGACTCCATTTCTGTTATTCTTTTAAAAGATCTGACATAAGGACAGTTGTTTATAAAGGCAAATGGCTTCTATCAGTTATATTCTTTTATTTTACAATACAGCTTTAATATCAGACCTGGTACCAGGTATACAAGTAAAACAAATCCACTTATTCCAGACTGCTTCTTTGCATAATTTTTTTGTAGAAGTCACTAATAAAAGAACAAATTGATATTTGAGGATTCAAAAGTGAAGGTATTTTTCAGCCTAGGTATTATTTCTTTATTCATTCTCTAAAAATATCACAATACTTTTATAATTTAAATTTCTGAGGTTGTGAACTGTTTACCTGTTATTAACAATAGAGGCTTGTCTCCCATTCATAACTACATACAACCTACTGATTATTTTAAAATGTAGCTCATGTATTATAACACAAAGATTCAGCAGTTACTTCCTTTTAAAATAAAACCTTGTCTAGAAGAGACATTCTAATCTTTACAGTTAAAATATATGGTCTTGGTTAAGGTGGGAACACTCTTCAGCAGGATAGGATAATTTGATTTTTGGTCTCCTTAGTTAATATCTTCCAATCCCCTTTCCCTTATTATACCTTTAACTCCTCATTTTATACCCAGTTTCAGGCAATGCATCTACAAGTATGAAGGTTTAAGGTAATAAAGAAAACTTAGAAAGAAAGTTCAGTCGCTCAGTCATGTCCGACTCTGCGACACCATGGACTGTAGCCCACCAGGCTTCTCTGTCCATGGGATTTTCCAGGCAAGAATACTGGAGTGGGTTGTTGTTTCCTTCTCCAGGGGATTGTCCCAACTCAGGGATCGAGCCTGGGTCTCCCACATGGCAGGCAGACGCTTTACCATCTGAGCCACCAGGGAAGCTTAAGAAAACTTAAGGCGTGGCTAATTAATTGACATAATATCATTTCAAACAACAATGCTAAAGACTATCACACGGAAGCCCAGAACCTAGGTGACTGGCAAGTTTAACATAAAACTAACATTATTTTCTATTAAACTGTTTTAGTGTATAACCTTTCCTCTTTCCCTTCCATTAAAAAACACTTCAGTGATTCTTATCCAGGACACAACAAAGTCCAAACTCTTGTGGTTTAGCACGAAGACCCTCTACTGTCTACTCTTCTCTCTCTAGTTTCTTTTGCTTCTCCCAGAACAGGATGAACTGTTAATGCCAAAGTGTTTATAGATGTCCACACTCCATGTTACCCATTGTCTTTGTTTTTGAACTGCTACTGGAAGTACTGCCAAATGGTCAGTACCATGTAGGTGAACTACACTCCATATGGGCAGGGATTTTGCTAGTATTTCTAGTACTTGGAACAGAACTTGGCATGTAGTGACTATGTGTTGAATAAATTATTAAGGGATTGGATCAATAAATGTAAGAACAGGACTTTCTCTTTCCATTCTGTGTACTAAGATTTAGGACACAGGAAAGTTCCTGTGGGACTATTTTTGGGACTATTCTTCTCAGATTCTACATGTCTAAAAACCCAGGCTGGGCAATTTCTACTCTCCTACAGCCCTGCCACAGTTTGTCTCAATCTCAGATTCCAGAGAGGTTATAAAATTCCCTAGAAAGTAGTCTTTTCTCTTATGTCTCTTCAGTGGATGCACAAATAATTTATAAGCACTCAGGCTACACCTGCTGCCAGCAGGAAAAAAGGATCAGCCTACTTGGTGGTCCTGAATTTGAGAGTCCAGATTTTGATTCAAAACAGAGCCCTTTGGGGTCTGGCTATAGCCACAAGTTAGATTTTGAGGTTGTCATAGCCGTTGCAAACAAGAAAGCTAAACTTATATTTATTATCCCCCCATTTTTGAACAAATATAAAATTTCTGTTTATTTGGGGAAAGAAAAATATATAAAAATTCAATTTGGATTGAACCTCATTAGAAATGCTTTAGAAATTCTTTTAATTTAGGAGTTTATAATAGAGTTTGCCCTTATTAGACAATACAAGTTAGCAAGTTAGTAGCAATAAAGGAATGTAAAACTGGAGTTAAAGCAGAAGGTGAGATGGGTGGGTAGATATGACCTGGGAAGCTCACTTGTTCTTTGAGCTGATTCACTTTCTCCTGAAGAAGCCTTTTCACCAATTTCAATTTCTGTTCAACTTCCAACATTCGTTCCTCCATGACAGTTACCAGGTATTCCTGGTTTCCCTGAAGGAAAAGAAAAAGAAAAAATTGTTATTTGAAAACCATGCCATGAGAAAGCACTAGTAGTTAATTTTCTCCATAAGATACCTAGAGAAAGGACAGCAAATGTTTGCTTTTGAATAGCAAGGGTGGATATCTGATGAAATGGGAGTTCTGAACACTGCATGGGTTGCACAGGTTAGAAAGGTAACCCTATCAGAGAAAGAAATCAAAGATAAAAAAAAGACTCTTACCTGTGCTACCATCTTCCCCCGAGATAAAGCAAAATTCTTTTTTTTTTTTTTACTAGTTTGGATAAATTTTATTTTATTTTAAAACCAATACTTTAAGATCTATGTGTACTTATTATAGTAAAATAGGTATCCAAAGTAAATTAAAATATGGTTATCAGCCTGTCATCTGTGATTTGGGTCTTTGCAATACTGTGGGACTTTCAACAACAAAATGAATAAAAACTGAGTTTATTCAGGATCAGCTAACATTTCCAATCAGCTTGCAGTATGTGTGTCTGTTTTTATCTTCGAAATGGCTGGTTACTGTGAGGGTGTTAGGGTTTCTAGTAGTCTCTTCCCGCTAGTTCTTCTAATTATTGGTTTCCACATTGATCTGTCAATGTGGAGCAAATACCTGAATTGGAGGATGGACTTATCATTAGAATATATTTAATTTTCTCCCCATAAAGAGCTCCTAGGTGAAACAACAGGGCAGAAAAAGGACGCTGGCTTCTCCTCCTCTATTTATACAACAGTGATGGATTAAGGTGTGTGTGGGTTTTGGAGTGCAGAGGGATTCCAGATTTAGAGTGCAACTGACTACCCCTTCTCCCGGTCTACCAAAATGTTCACATAAAGAATTTCAGATTTTAAAAGGTTCTATAAATGTTTAAACAAGACTCAGGTGTTAGTAGCTGATGGCATAACCTGTCCTTAAAAATATACCCCAAAGTGTCCTTTAAAAAGCATAAAGAATGACCAAACGTGAGGTGAAAGCCAACAGTTTGTGTATTAAATAATAGCATTTATTCAAACATAAAAGAAACAACTAAGCCATGCAACTAATTTAAAGCCTAAAAACTGTAGTAGGCAAAAGACTAATGCAGAATTTTTAAGGAACCAGGTCCTAAGAGCATCTAAAAATCCTATATTTTAAAAGGTATAATGGCTTTTTGAAATTCAAACATAAATGGAAAGGCCAGATTTCCACTTGCCTTAAAAAAAAAAGAAAAAGCATAACAAAGCAAAAAAACCTGGATAATTAATTCAAAGAACATGGGGCATGGCAAAAGAGTGGGGAAAGAGGAAAAACAAAAGCAGTCATATATTTTAAATTTATTTTATTTCATCAAAAATTTCCTTTTTCCTGTCAAAAAAGTATTATACATCTTATATAAAACAGTATAAATAATCCTGACTTTCTTCAAATTCCATATATAAAAGCAGTACCTTTTGTTAAAAATATTTACAATGTATGGAATGAGAAAATATATAGAATACATCAAGAATCTCAAATCTACACTCTTTAGATGGTATAAATAATTAAGTGTAACAAGCTGAGATTTGTGGATTTGATTCACAAAATTCACATCCTTTCGAGAATCTCAAATTCATACTCTTTAAATGGTATAATTAAGTGTAACAAGCTGAAATTTGTGAATTTGATTCACATAAATAAGAAACATAATACTGCAAAGGCTTAATAAAACTTAAAAGAGCACTTGATTCCAAAGCATTTCTCAGCTTATATCTATATTTGTGTGGTGTGTGTGGGTGTGTGCATTTGAGTATCTGCCATGGTAAGAAATGCCATCAATAACAGCCCAGTTTTCACAGGTGCCCAATCCTTCTGTAGGAATCTGCATGCACTGCTCGCTGCTCCGGTAGCAAGGCCTAGAGAAAGAAGGCAAGTGGTACACTTCACCCTGATGTCAAGATTATGCTTGTGGGGGGAATCTAAATTCACACACTTACAATGCAAACAAGTTTTAAAAGCACACATCAATACTACATATGCAAGCGAAGNTTATAAGCACTCAGGCTACACCTGCTGCCAGCAGGAAAAAAGGATCAGCCTACTTGGTGGTCCTGAATTTGAGAGTCCAGATTTTGATTCAAAACAGAGCCCTTTGGGGTCTGGCTATAGCCACAAGTTAGATTTTGAGGTTGTCATAGCCGTTGCAAACAAGAAAGCTAAACTTATATTTATTATCCCCCCATTTTTGAACAAATATAAAATTTCTGTTTATTTGGGGAAAGAAAAATATATAAAAATTCAATTTGGATTGAACCTCATTAGAAATGCTTTAGAAATTCTTTTAATTTAGGAGTTTATAATAGAGTTTGCCCTTATTAGACAATACAAGTTAGCAAGTTAGTAGCAATAAAGGAATGTAAAACTGGAGTTAAAGCAGAAGGTGAGATGGGTGGGTAGATATGACCTGGGAAGCTCACTTGTTCTTTGAGCTGATTCACTTTCTCCTGAAGAAGCCTTTTCACCAATTTCAATTTCTGTTCAACTTCCAACATTCGTTCCTCCATGACAGTTACCAGGTATTCCTGGTTTCCCTGAAGGAAAAGAAAAAAAAAAAATTGTTATTTGAAAACCATGCCATGAGAAAGCACTAGTAGTTAATTTTCTCCATAAGATACCTAGAGAAAGGACAGCAAATGTTTGCTTTTGAATAGCAAGGGTGGATATCTGATGAAATGGGAGTTCTGAACACTGCATGGGTTGCACAGGTTAGAAAGGTAACCCTATCAGAGAAAGAAATCAAAGATTAAAAAAAAGACTCTTACCTGTGCTACCATCTTCCCCCGAGATAAAGCAAAATTCTTTTTTTTTTTTTTACTAGTTTGGATAAATTTTATTTTATTTTAAAACCAATACTTTAAGATCTATGTGTACTTATTATAGTAAAATAGGTATCCAAAGTAAATTAAAATATGGTTATCAGCCTGTCATCTGTGATTTGGGTCTTTGCAATACTGTGGGACTTTCAACAACAAAATGAATAAAAACTGAGTTTATTCAGGATCAGCTAACATTTCCAATCAGCTTGCAGTATGTGTGTCTGTTTTTATCTTCGAAATGGCTGGTTACTGTGAGGGTGTTAGGGTTTCTCGTAGCCTCTTCCCGCTAGTTCTTCTAATTATTGGTTTCCACATTGATCTGTCAATGTGGAGCAAATACCTGAATTGGAGGATGGACTTATCATTAGAATATATTTAATTTTCTCCCCATAAAGAGCTCCTAGGTGAAACAACAGGGCAGAAAAAGGACGCTGGCTTCTCCTCCTCTATTTATACAACAGTGATGGATTAAGGTGTGTGTGGGTTTTGGAGTGCAGAGGGATTCCAGATTTAGAGTGCAACTGACTACCCCTTCTCCCGGTCTACCAAAATGTTCACATAAAGAATTTCAGATTTTAAAAGGTTCTATAAATGTTTAAACAAGACTCAGGTGTTAGTAGCTGATGGCATAACCTGTCCTTAAAAATATACCCCAAAGTGTCCTTTAAAAAGCATAAAGAATGACCAAACGTGAGGTGAAAGCCAACAGTTTGTGTATTAAATAATAGCATTTATTCAAACATAAAAGAAACAACTAAGCCATGCAACTAATTTAAAGCCTAAAAACTGTAGTAGGCAAAAGACTAATGCAGAATTTTTAAGGAACCAGGTCCTAAGAGCATCTAAAAATCCTATATTTTAAAAGGTATAATGGCTTTTTGAAATTCAAACATAAATGGAAAGGCCAGATTTCCACTTGCCTTAAAAAAAAAAGAAAAAGCATAACAAAGCAAAAAAACCTGGATAATTAATTCAAAGAACATGGGGCATGGCAAAAGAGTGGGGAAAGAGGAAAAACAAAAGCAGTCATATATTTTAAATTTATTTTATTTCATCAAAAATTTCCTTTTTCCTGTCAAAAAAGTATTATACATCTTATATAAAACAGTATAAATAATCCTGACTTTCTTCAAATTCCATATATAAAAGCAGTACCTTTTGTTAAAAATATTTACAATGTATGGAATGAGAAAATATATAGAATACATCAAGAATCTCAAATCTACACTCTTTAGATGGTATAAATAATTAAGTGTAACAAGCTGAGATTTGTGGATTTGATTCACAAAATTCACATCCTTTCGAGAATCTCAAATTCATACTCTTTAAATGGTATAATTAAGTGTAACAAGCTGAAATTTGTGAATTTGATTCACATAAATAAGAAACATAATACTGCAAAGGCTTAATAAAACTTAAAAGAGCACTTGATTCCAAAGCATTTCTCAGCTTATATCTATATTTGTGTGGTGTGTGTGGGTGTGTGCATTTGAGTATCTGCCATGGTAAGAAATGCCATCAATAACAGCCCAGTTTTCACAGGTGCCCAATCCTTCTGTAGGAATCTGCATGCACTGCTCGCTGCTCCGGTAGCAAGGCCTAGAGAAAGAAGGCAAGTGGTACACTTCACCCTGATGTCAAGATTATGCTTGTGGGGGGAATCTAAATTCACACACTTACAATGCAAACAAGTTTTAAAAGCACACATCAATACTACATATGCAAGCGAAGTAACACAAGGCAGAAGAAATCATATCACTCCACACACAGAGACAACATGCAGATTCTAACAACATTCTGCATTCTTAAAATTGGTGTCAGCTCAGTTACCAGAAACAAAGAGAGCCTGCCGTCAGAGCCTGCCGTCACCTTCTCGTGAGAGCAGTAAGCAGTCCACTCTGCCATCTGGCTGGAGAAATTCTCTCTCTTTTTAAGTACAAAAGTCTTAACAGTTTTTGTCTATCTAATCCTCAAGTAATTGAAGTAAAGGGATACTTTTTACTTTTAAACATTGGTAGGTGGGTTGGGAGGAGCATGTTTTAAAAGTAGTATACATGAGAGAGTAATGAGTAGGATCTTAGTTTGATCATTTGATATAAAATGTCTATTAAAAACTGAGGTCAAGATTTATGATTCACTTCTGTAATGAAGGGTTGAAGCATCTGTCCAATACCTACCATCACAATTTTACTTCTGGAGTTAACTTTTAGTATTTGGAAATTGAATGTAGGAAGCTTCCAAAAACATGGATTTTAAGCCTTTGTTAGAAACAATAGATGATGACTACATCATGCAAAAGCATAGATATATACTAGTAGGCGAAGAAAACAAAATTGCTCTAATGTACAATTATGGTGCTAATATGACTTAGCAAAGCCACTGTGACCAGATTACAGAAAAAGAGTTGGGAAATTCCTTGTCAAATGTCACCTGAGAGGCAAGGTACATTTTGAAAACAGAAGAGTTATTCAAACTAGAATGAACTAATCTAGAATTCTGCAAATTAAGGAGTGTTTTTAATTTTATTCGTAATTCTGAGGAAGAACTAAGAGACTTCTGAAAGAAGAGAATCACGAATGAAGCACTAAAAAGAAAATTTAACTATTTGAAAACTTAGGTAATATAAAATTGTGTCTGGTAGTGAGCTGGGATAATGCTAATTCAAAGGGAAGAGGAAGAAGATCTTTATTTTCTTAAAAATAATAGTTTTTCAAACTAGATCATTTAAAAAATAAGTTAAATGAACTATGTCAACTTAAAAAAGTCACCGATGACACATTGTACTTTAACAGCTGTGAAAAGTCCCCATTTGTGAATTCCAAGGAACTCAGGCAGGCCACACCCTCTAGTACAAGAAAACCCAGGATGCTTTGTTAGTAATACATATCCTAGAGTTGCACTTGAATTCTGTAATATTTTTGGTATCAGAGAAGAATGTTAGGTCAATTGCACAGTATGCTCAAGTGAGCCTGACACTTCATCGCTTAGCAACTTGCATGAGACCCAGAACTCTTAATTACCCAGCTTAGAAGCTGAGAGTTCAAAAGTAGCACTGCAAAAACCAAGACCAAAGCCAAACAGCACTGCAGTTCTGTGGATTTATAATACAGGTAAGGTGTAACTGACAAAAGATTGAGGTTCTTCATCCCCACCTTTGAACTGGTGTAACTTCCAAATGGGTAAAATTAAATTAGGTGATCTGCATTTACTATTAGAAAAAGATCGTCATACCTGTGGTGTGTTGGTTTCAGAAGTCCTATTTTCAAGTTCCTCCTGCAGGCACTGGTTTATCCTTTCTGCCTGCAGCAGCTGGTGTTGAAGCTGCAGAAACTGCTCCCTGGGAACCACTGGACAGGCTTGCTGCTGGAGCAGTTGCAGTTCCCAAGCATGAGGGGATGGGCTAAGCGTCACAGTGGATCTCAGGTGCTGCATCTGGAGAATAAGAGCAAAGCCCTCGTCAGCTACCATGCCTTCAGTCACAGAGCTGCCTTGGAAGTAGCAGGCAGAGAGAAAGGAAGTCTACGGATTCATTAATGGCCTCTCAGACTCACTGATAACTTGAAAACAGGCAGCACATGATCCCAAGTAAGAATAAAAAATCATTTTGCTTAGGAGGTAATACATTTAATGAATAAGCAGGCCTTAAAAGTTTTAGACTTAAACTATACTTCCTCAATCTTAAGCGACAATAAAACATGAGGTAAATGGTGCACATATGTCTGGATTTTCCTTTTTTCTTCCCACACTAGAACATTTAACTATCCCTCTAAAAAAAAAAAAAAAGGTGGACTAGGCAAAGGGCAGAAAGAGGTTATACTCTAAGTTTTGCCACTTACCAGTCATAAAGATTCTTAAAAGCAATTCAATGACTACTTTTTTTCTAAGTTAGCAATTTGTTTTGAAAATCTCATCTTGCATCTCAAATTATTTTAATCTATCTTAGTTTATCAGACAGACAATTCTGGGATGTAAGGTGATATTCCAGAATATTTGGGAATTGAAGTACATGGAATGAAAGGATTTATTCAAGACAATGAAGAAATAGTATGTGTATCACACGCCAATCAAATGTGGGGCAAGGGAAAGAAGGCACTGCATTTGGTCAGTGAGGCATGCTACTTCACACCTGTGGACACATTCAGCAGACACAGAGCTTAATGGAAGACATGCAACAAATACGACCAAGTACTAAACTCATGAGGAAGCACCCCCAGGCATGTGAGAAGGGAAAAAGGCCCTCTAAGACACAACTAGAATTACATGTTATCATGAAACTTCAGAGCCACTATCCATTTCCTTAAATTTCTGAGGTGGGTTATTAGCCATTTTGAAATATTTCTAGTTATAGATTTAGAAACCTCACCACTTTATGATCCCCTGATTTTTGTATCAGTGGGATGATTTTCTTTACTATGTCTTTAAATACTGAGGAAAATCCTGATGGAAATGTAAACAGATGTATTCCAGAGTTAAATGAATTGAATATTGGCTCTTAAGTATTTATTAACTGTCATAGTAGTAGAAATGATTACATGAAAAAGGGGTTTAATGAGATGTCTCCATGCTATGAAATTCAATGAAAGAGAATGTTCTACCTTCACACACTATCTCAGGCAGAGAACTGCACCCTTCTCTGCTAGTTCCAACCACAGAGTTCTAGGTACAGGTTAGCCACAGATAAAACAAAAACAAAAGAGAATTACAGGAGTTAGAGAAAGAAAATATGAGTTATAAAGAGAAAGAACAGTACAAAACAGGGTATATTATATATCTTAACACATATGCTCCAGTCAGTAGGAACTTAAAAAGATCAACATTTACATTTCTCTGTATATAAATTTTACAGATATTAAAATGTCAAACAGCTCTTAATTTTGCAGCCACTTCCTCATCTATTGTAATTTGGTTAGTTTATGAGCTTGCTGCTTTACCTCAATTCATTCCAATATAATAATTCAGAAGATTTCAAGTACAGTGTGAAATAGACCTGATGTTAAATACCTTGCCCTGTGGAGATGCAGGATATAAACCACAAAACATTTTTATTGTTCAAGTGTCTGAACTATTGGCTATCAGAGGTACACATCAGACTATAAGAACTGCTAACAGTCTTTAACTTTTTAAGTGTTCAAAACATTGTTTATGGAACATTGCCTCATATAGTTAAAAAAAAACCATGGAGTGGGAGGCAAATTCTTCCATTTCCTTGTCTAATAATTTGGGATCTTTAATTGCCCTGGGGTAAGGGTATGTGTTATATTAATAATGATTTTAAACTATCATATAGGGATGAGAAGAAATTCCTTCCCCCAAGGGAGTGCATACGTCAGATAGAATCACCTAGAAAGCTTTCCCTAAATTCCTTGATACCAAAGATTCTGATGTAGGACTATCTCCCTGCCTGCCTACTGCCCCTCCCCTAAACCTGGTAAGAATCCATGCTGGAGTGAGAGGAATGTACCTATCCCCAGGTGAGCTGGGCAAAAAAAATGGTGTGAAACACCACTGTACATCCTGAAATTTGGCCTAATCTTTAGATATCACAGCTTAAATAAAAATCCAATTTATAGGCCCAGTGGGAAGGGAAAATGAAGAGTTATTGCTTAATGGTTAGAGTTTCTGTTTGGGGTGATGAAAAGGTTTTAGAATTAGTGGTGACATTGTGAATGTAATTAATGCCAGTGAATGCCACTTAACAAAATTTGCCATTTTAATCACTCATGTATATATATTTCTGTATCATTCATGTATATATATATTTCTATATATATAATACACACTTAGTATAATTTAAAACAGAATGTCATATACCCAAACTGCTGAATTAGACCCTTTAAATGAATGAATTGTGTAGTGTGTTAATTACATTTAATAAAGCTGCTAAAGAATTATATGTCTGCACAGAGTCCACAGCTCAGTCTTATTTCAATGGAAGTTTCATTAGAATAGTGTATGAGGTGTTCCAATTAAAATTTCATGCTTTTTCTTTTTTTAGCTCCAGTGACAAGAACACTCAATTTCCCTCATCCATTACCAAATATTTACTACTAGATCAGGGAGAAAAGTAATGAGGGGAAATTGCTTATGATGATTAATCATATAAAGTATGATTGGGAGAGAAGAGGCCTAAGAGAGCAGGTGGAAGACGACTCAGCCTGCTGGAAGAGCATTTGGAGAGGATCAAACAGTGATTAAGTATACCCTGTTACTTTTCAATTGGGTACTAGACATGTCATATGTGGCTTCAGATATCTCATTCATTAGAGTATATAATTATTTCATCAGAAAAGCATATCTACATCTAAACACAGCCTGCAGCTCAAAGTTTTAATAAATACATTTATTATATGCAGAAGGAAAAGCAAATATGGTTTGGATTTCATTCTTTATGGTTTCACTAATCTCCCTATTAGTAGATAAATCAGAGAACATAAAATTGACAGAAACCTTGGTGGTCACTTAAATATAAATGTGATATGTTTGCCCATATTTCATATTTAAAAACCAAGCATCTATTGAAACATAATTACCTTTGCATGTGTCCAGATTCACGAAAGAAAATATTTACATATCTCTCTTCCTATAATTTTGGCTTTAAAATATTTGTATACACAGAACTTTTTTTTTTNTATAAATGTGATATGTTTGCCCATATTTCATATTTAAAAACCAAGCATCTATTGAAACATAATTACCTTTGCATGTGTCCAGATTCACGAAAGAAAATATTTACATATCTCTCTTCCTATAATTTTGGCTTTAAAATATTTGTATACACAGAACTTTTTTTTTTCATTCATTCATTTCTTTAAGTGTCTTCATGAGCCAGACACTATTCAGATGCCTTATTTGACATATCAACATTTACAATCTATTTGGATAATAATTACACCCTTTCTGATTTAAATTTCTTTTCTTCTTTTCTTTCTCACTTGTTTCCAAAAATACAGCTGAGTTGGGCTTTAAAAAATGAAAGTTCAGTGCTTCCCTGGTGGCTTAGAGGTTAAAGAGTCTGCCCCCAATACGGGAAACCCGGGTTCGATCCCTGGGTTGGGAAGATCCCCTGGAGAAGGAAATGGCAACCCACTCCAGTACTCTTGCCTGGAGAATCCCATGGACAGAGGAACTTGATAGGCTACAGCCCACGGGGTCACAAAGAGTCGGACACGACTGAGTGACTTCACTTTCACTTTCAGTTCAGTTGCTCAGTCGTGTCCGACTCTGTGACCCCAAGGACTGCAGCACGCCAGGCTTCCCTGTCCTTCAGCAACTCCTGGGGTTTACTCAAACTCATGTTCATTGAGTCGGCGATGCCATCCAACCATCTCATCCTCTGTCGTCCCCTCCTCCGCCCGCCTTCCATCTTTCCCAGCATCAGGGTCTTTTCAAATGTACACAGAACTTTTTAAGAGCACAGAAAGATTTTCTACCTGTACCTCTCTACCTTATATAAATGTTACAGGTCATCAAATGCTGGACTAATATTTTTATTACCCAAAGTAAAGTATCTCAATGAAATTTTTACTTATTAAGGAAGATTTAACATAAATTGTTTTATATCCTATAATTGCACTTGGTGTTCAGAAAGCAATCTATTAGACTAGAAACTCAATGTCCAAGCTGACAAGGTTTACAAATCCACTTTTATATTTAACAGATGTACCTCTCCCAAGGCAGTGCTGAGTTACAAATGTAGAAATGAACAATGGCAACACTTGAAAATTAAATGTCTAAATGCTAATGCTCTTAAACTCCCAGAATGTACTTCCTAACCGAATAGGTTGTAACAAAGCACATCACAACTATAAAACACTACATTGGGGGAGGTATCAGGAAACTATTAAAACCACAGCATTGGCGAGAGAGCTCTGAGGCTCTTGGTCAGTACTGGACAGAGTTCCTGCCACTTGAATTTGTTGAGGCACAGGTCCTTGCATTTTAGGATAGTCAACATTATGATTATTATTCCTTCTTCTGTGAAGCAGTATATATTCCTATGGCCATGTAATTAGCAAAAATATCAAACTTGGTAAGACCAACCAAAGAGTCCAGCTTGGCAATGTACTTAGATTTTCACTGTTTTCCTAATAGAAATTTATTGCTATGCTAGCCTCTCTCAACAAATGGGTCATTCATGGATTAAAATATTCTTCATAGCTAAGGTCATTTCCCTTAAAAACTTACCTCCATTAGCTGTTCATCCAGTTTTACTTGTTTCTTTTTCAGGCCTTCCTTTTCCAAATGAATTGTTTCTAATTCGCGTTCAAGGGATTTCATCTGATTAACCTGTTGAAAAACATAAAACTTCGTTAAAAAAAAGAAAGCAACCTGAATTACTCAACTTTTTGGACAAATTTACACTAATCAGAAACCTCAACTGTTGGAAGAAAGCTGAGTTCATTCATCAAGGGAAAACAACAAATAATTCAGTGCACTGATTATACCTCACATAGAACAGAGTCCTAAGGCAGGTAGCTTTCAAACTTCAGTGCCACTCACTGTGCGAAATACATTTTATCTTGCAACCCAGTACATCCACACCCCCCCACATGTATATATACATGCATAATCAGTTGTAAGTATACATCACTAAAAGAAAACGTCCATGAAATAATACTTATCCCTACTATAAGCCATGTACTTTGATATTTTATAGTATATTTTATTAAAGATGCTGTCACAACATTGTAAAGAAACTATAATAAAAAATTTTTTAAATGCTGGTATTTCACTAAACTGAATTCATGATCATCTACTATGGATCTGCAGTAGGGGAAAACGTCTGAAAACAGAGTACACAAAACCTGATTTATTTAACTCTTTTCTCAATTTTAAAGAAATTTGAAAATTTTATGAGGATCTACTTTTGGAATTCTCTTTGGTATAGAATCTTATGAGAATCTAATGAGCTAGAGGACACTCAAGGATTCAGAATATTGCTAAGTAGAAAACTTATGACACAATTCTAGAATGCTGATCTTCGCCTCCATTAAAAGAGCTGAGAAGAGTAGCAAGAACTGTTAAATGGAATTTGGGTGTATGCTTTCCAGGTACACTTAAATTCATTGTTATTTTAAAACCTATCATTAGACTTTCCTCTTGGTGAGCAGCTGGATGAAACCCAACATTTTTCTGAAAAGTTTTAATGAGCTAGAGGACACTCAAGGATTCAGAATATTGCTAAGTAGAAAACTTATGACACAATTCTAGAATGCTGATCTTCGCCTCCATTAAAAGAGCTGAGAAGAGTAGCAAGAACTGTTAAATGGAATTTGGGTGTATGCTTTCCAGGTACACTTAAATTCATTGTTATTTTAAAACCTATCATTAGACTTTCCTCTTGGTGAGCAGCTGGATGAAACCCAACATTTTTCTGAAAAGTTTACTTGAATATAACCTAGACTTTAAATGACATAATTATGGAACCATAATTTTATTTGCACTGGGAAACAAAAATTTGTGTGACTCACTTTACTGTGGTTGTCTGGAACTGAACCCAGAATATCTCCAAGGTGTGCCTGTAGTGAAAACCCTTGAGTTTTAGTTTAGAAAAAGAAAGAAAGGAAAACAAATACCAAGAACTCCCACAGTAACACTGGTCTAGAACTCAAACTTAATGTAACAGAATACAAAGCAAAGGGAATTGTGTTACAGAGGTTTAACCATGTGGTAGCCAGCCTCTAAGCAGTCTGAGCGATCCCTATCTCACTCCCTTGCCTGGTCCCCTGCCCCCCACTATACCTGAGTTAGTCTGTGTGACCTACAGAATACAGAAGTGATGTTGTGTGACTTCTGAGATTGGTTTATAAAACATATTACAGTTTCCATCGTGGTCTTCTGGAATCTCTCTCTTGTATCACTCATTGCCACATCCTGAGAAAAGGTCCAGGTAGGGAGTACTTGAGCCTCTGGCAATCAGCCAGCAAAAAACAGAAGCCTCTTCCTAACATGTTATCTGATTAAGTCTGGAAGTAGATGATTTCTAGCACCAGTGAAAGCTTCGGATATTGCAGCCTCAGCTAATATCTAGACAGCAATCTCAGGAAAGACCCTGAGCCAAAATCTTCCATTAAGCTGCTTCCAAATTCCTGACCTACAGAAACTGAGACATGAATGTTTTGTCTTTTTATTATACAGCAGTAGTTAACCAAATTAAAATGTTCCTAATATTCAGGTATATATGTTTTACTAACTTAGAAAGGTTTATATACTAATGAAGATGATTAACCATCTTCTTTATGAAAACTTAAATTGCTCCTTTTTAGCAATCATTCAGTCAAAAAGAATTATGATACTGCTTTGACAAGATGACAAAAGTGCAGATAAAAGGGAACCAAAATATGCCATTAGTCATTTCTTTGGAAGCACACAGGGGAAGAAACATACATTTAGAGATGCATCAGAGTTGGCATCTAACCACGTGGTATTAACTCAAAAGCTCACCTTCCTATTAGTAGGAGATCGCTCCTTTTGAAACTGTTCACATTCTCTCTTTAAGCTCAACTTCTCCTGCTCTGCGGGCTTCACAGTACCTGATGAATTTAGATGTTTTTGGTGCTTAGGAGAAGGAAGGTTGGGTTCCAGCTGACGGACCTAACAAGAACCAGTATAAGGGGAAGAAATGCTAATATAATCACCCAGCCAGGAAAAACAAAAAGCTAATATAATGAGTTTTTATTCAGTGCTTGGGTTTTGCTGTATTAAAAAAGCTTTTTCCAGTCAAGTCTGCCAATCTTTGAAGCTTACTTTTTTGGATTTCCAAAGATCCTTTCTAGGTTAATCTATTTTTAGCCTGATCCAATACTAAGCATCAGGGAAGAGGGGACTTCTGGCTCAGCCAAAGCACTGGGAGTCAAGAGAGCAATGTGGCCCCCAAGCAAACAGATGTAATCTGTAGGCACCTGTGTGCCTGACATGAGCATAACTTTTAGGAGTGAAGGGGGTGACAGTTCCTCTGACTCTGTATTGGACTGTTCACACCTGAACAGTGCATTTACATCAGCTAGGTTCCATGAAGCCAGCGACCATGTTTAGTCTTGTTCAACACTGCAACTTTAGTGATAGTAGCTTCTGGCACAGGGTAGGAGTTCTACTGAATATCTGTGACTCCTAGGAGTTCTTTCTCAAAAGAGATATTCAAGCATAGGTTAAAAATAGTTGCTTGTTCATATTGATGTATGGCAGAAACCAACACAATATTGTAAAGGAATTATCCTTCGATGTAAAATAGCTAGCCAGTGGGAATTTGCTGTATGACACAGGGAACCCAAAGGCAGTGCTCTGTGACAGTTTAGAGGAGTGGGAGAGAGTTTCAAGAGGGAGGAGTCATATATATATACCTATGGCTGATTCATGTTGATGTATGGCAGAAACCATCACAATATTGTAAAGTAGTTATCTTCCAGTTTAAAATATAATTTTTTTAAAAATGCAAAAAATAAATAATATCTCAATTAAAAAAATAATTTCTTGACTACTCAGCAGAGGTAAAGAATTTAAACATCAGCTGAAAAAAATGATCTTTAAATACCATTCTAACCTTGAAATGCTGAGTCTTTAAAGAGGGGCAACTTTTCCTCTTACAAGGAGTTAGATCAACAAGATTTGAGTTTAGTTTTGCCATTTTTGTACTACCAGTCTTGGTGGCTAGCCTATTTGAATGGGGACTATATGATTAACATAATTTCCATTTATAAAATCACAGATTTAATATAGAACTGCTTATACAAAAAATAGTATATAAACATATCATGATAAAATTATATTGCGAGTAAATGATAAATTATACATTCTTAAAATAAGTCTGCCACAGCAGAATACTCAAAGCCATACTCTAGAATCACTGCAATCATATCAAACACTGACTTACAAACCTAGGCTACCACGTGCAACTTTTCAAGTTACCTTCTCCCGGGAGTGTATGAGTTCTGGTTTGGTATTCTGTACCATGGTTTGGACTCTCTCATTCTCTTGCCAAAGTAGCTGTTGTTCCTCATTTATCAGGTGATCCAGCTTGTCCCAGGACAGCCTTTGCTGTTGGTTATGGAATCCTGATGGATGGGTGCCTATTTCTGGAGCCCGGTTCTTAAGGGAGAATTAACAGAGTTAAGCCTTAAAAAACAAGCTGATTTCTTGTTTGAGTGTCTTCTATACCTGTGAGTGAGTACAGGTATATATAGATAAAAGTAAAACAATATTCTTGAGTTTTTTATTTAAAAAAAAGGTTTGGAAATTCTGTTTTAAATGATCTTTGGCAAAACAGCTCTATCAGATCTAATAGCAAAGCTGATTGTAGGGCAATGCCAGGTTCCACATAGGACCCAAGTGCATAGAGACTAGTGTCCTTAAAGATTACCTCATTCTTATGAAGTTATGCTTTGAATGCATATAAACATTCTGATGGTAAACATAGGACACAAAGAGAACTCTGAAATGCAGAGCTAACTTGAAAGGGTTCACATGCCGAACTCTAGTTTCATTTTCACATATGCAATCATATCTTTTTTTAGAATCCAAAGCACGTATCATCCATATAATTGAGACTTGAACTCAGGAATATGCTTTAAGCTACCACAGTGATTTTTGTTTTTATCCTGAAAGATGCTTTAAAAAAAATTTTTTTTAAGTTATCACAACTAGATAAGCCTTTTGCTTTTCAAGCCAAAACATGAAAAAGAAAAAAAAAAAAAACGGTACAGTCTCATTTTGAAAAACATTTCAGCCCCAAAGTCATTTTTAAAAATGGAAACTATTATTTAAAAAAAAACAAAACACACAGTTAAAAATAAGTATCAGCAAGAGATAAAGTAGCTGAATTCAGCACCAATTTTTATAGTAGGACAAAATCTTAACATCTACCCAAGGCTGACATACATCAATTCAGTTCAGTCATTTAGTCATGTCCAATTCTTTGCGACACCATGAACCGCAGCACGCCAGGCCTCCCTGTCCATCACCAACTCCTTGGAGTTCACTCAAACTCATTTCCTTTGAGTCAGTGATGCCATCCAATCATCTCATCCTCTGTCATCCCCTTGTCCTCCTGCCTTCAATCTTTCCCAGCATCAGGGTCTTTTCAAATGAGATAGCTCTTCACATCAGGTGGCCAGAGTATTGGAGTTTCAGCTTCAGCATCAGTCCTTCCAATGAATATTCAGGACTGATCTCCTTTAGGATGGACTGATTGGATCTCCTCGCAGTCCAAGGGACTCTCAAGAGTCTTCTCCAATGCCACAGTTCAAAAGCATCAATTCTTCGGTGCTCAGCTTTCTTTATAGTCCAATTCTCACATCCATACATGACTACTGGAAAAACCATAGCCTTGACTACATGGACCTTTGTTGGCAAAGTAATGTCTCTGCCTTTTAATATGCTGTCTACATATATTGTTCTTAATTTATTTGCAAACAGATGAAGCAGCACTGTGATATTAAAATGAGACACTTTCTATAATATCAAAATGTTTTTACCCATGGTCTTTTGACTTGCACAATATAAAAAATTACCTTGTCACTATGGTTCCATTCATGTGAAGTTCAGAAACAGGCATCCCTAACCTATGGTGGCAGAAGGTAGAGAAGTTGTTCCCTTGGGGTTGTCAACTGAAGAGGACGGAAGAGAGCTTACGGGGTGCTGGAAATGTTCTTTATTTTGAGCTAGGAGGTGGTTACACAAACATACATACACACATTTCTAGGGGAAATACACATTTATATATACATATATATGTGTAAAAATAAGTTATAAACTAAAACGGTGTGCATTTTACTGTATCAAGTTATACTTCAACAAAGAAAAGGAATTACCTTGTCACTGGCATTCTGAAGTTGCTTGTGTAGAGACATTACTTCTTGCATTAAAGCCTCCTTTTCCTGCTGAGTCACTCGTAGATCAGATTTAATTCGGGACATTTTTAGGTTTACATTCTGAAGAGTGTCTTCTAGATTCTGAACCTACATCAGAACAAATGACAAATCCTCATGGCCTCAGCTATAGAATGTGCATGTATGAATGAATGAACTAAGACACAGAACTTAGTCCCTTCTGTTTCTACTTACTATATCCAGCTCTTTTCAGTTGCTCAGGGAAAACCAGGATATTATGTATCTTTACAGGATGTTACATTATATTTAAGAGAATAATGAAATATACCTTGAGCAAGGTATTGCTGGTACAGTCATCTGGTGTATTACCAAGTGATATCTTACAGAACCAAGGAGTACCAGCGGGCGTCACAATACATAATTTTACTGAATTTTGTAGAAATTACATTTTAGACTGTGGTGTTGTTTTGCAAAGGATCTCTCAGTTTAAAATAAAACCATATCTTTGTAGAACCCTACTCCATGCTAATATCTCATTTATATTTCAATTTTTAAAATTTTAAATTGGTAAATGGAATGTCAATAGATATCTTTAACTATAATAGGGCATGAACCTGCTTTAGAAATCCTAATTCTAAATTAGAAATAAGAAGTCATTTTTGTGCACTATTCTTAAGCTTTCATAAATAAGTAATCTCACAGTGATAAGACAATCTCATGATTATTTCATAATAATGAACTTTGGAGGAAACACTGTTCAACTTATTTTATTATACTGTAACATGTGTCAAATATTAGTGAAATTGAACCATTCTGAACCCTTTTAGACCACATCCACTTAGAACATTGTTTCCACTTGGAGTTCTGCTGGAAGATATAGGAAAAAATTAACTATATGGATGAAACATATCTTTTCCTGTCCACATACCTTTTCCTGTGAAGCCACTAGTTGTGACTTTAAGTTTTCACTCTGGTGTTCCCAAGACTTCTGTTCTTGCTTCATAGTAGCAATTCTGTGCTCTAAAAGACTTGATTTTGCCAACTGTTTCAGGAAAAGAAAAGAGGTAACAGCATTTTTGCAAACATGTCTAGCGGCAATTCATATGCCTCCATTTACACTGAGAAGATCAAGTACCATTTCTTTACATAGTGGACTGGGGCAAGGTATTTTGAAGAGTCTCTTTTCTTTGGGGATTTCCAGTTTTCTTTCTTGTTGCCTCATGTTTTGTGGGTGAGACATGAAGGGCTGGAAGGCAATTAGAAATCCCAAGAGTGTGCCATAATAGGAAAACAGAGTGTGTCTATTAAGGCAGATGTAACAAAAGCAGTGTTTCTGGATTTGGCAGGGAAAATATAGTAGAAAAAAAAAGTATGCAACAGGCTTCAGACTGTTAAATACATAATATTCACGTTATATGTAAGCAAACTAGTGATATATTTAAGTAATATATATTAAGTAGCAATGATTATTAAAATGAGACAATATTTATATTACTGTATTTAACATTTATTAAACAACTAATCTAGGCTCCTGTTAAAATCATGGCTTCAGCAATCTACAGATTTAATGTGATCCCTATCAAATTATTGATGACTTTTTTACACAGAACTAGAATAATCCTAAAATTTTTATGGATTATAAATACACATGTGGTATACATATATACCATGGTATATTACTCAGCCATAAAAAAGTGAAATAATGCCATTTGTAGCAACAGGGATGGGCCAAGAGATTATCATAACAAGTGAAGTAAGTCAGACAGACAAAGACAAATATTACATGATATCACTTATATGTGAAATCTAAAAAATAATACAAATGAACTTATTAATACAAAACAGAAACAGACTCACACATGGAAAACACACTTACAGTTACCAAAAGGGAAGAGTGGGAAGGATAAATTGGGAGTATGGGACTAACAGATATAAACCACTATATATAAAATAAATAAGGATTTACTATATAGCACAGGGAATTATATTCAATATCTTGTAATAATCTATAATGGGAAAGAATCCAAAAAAAAGAAGTACATACACACACACACACAGCCAAATCACTTTGCTGTATACCTGAAACTAACACAATATTGTAAATCAACTATACTTCAATACAAGAAAAAAAAAAAAAAATGGCTTCAGGAGCTCTAAGGTCACAAGATGCCAGCAAAATGCTGTTCCAGGAGACTTTTAGGCTAACACAGTGGGTCCATATGCCACTGGCATTATAGAAATGTTCATTACGGTACATACCATATGATGATGGTAAAGTCTTATTTTTATTACCTTATCAACACAGATATTTAATTCTTCACTTAGAGCTTCCTTTTCTTTCAACAGTTTTTCATTGTGGCTTAGAATACTAGAAATTTTTTGCTGGAAGTCAGAGAGATCAGGACATCTGCAGAGCTGCAAGGGATAAACAAATGAGCCCACCTGTCACATCTCTTGAATGTATTTATAGACAGGACATTTTCATGGCTGTTGCCATTTCCCTATCTATTTCCAAGGACATATAAACTCCAGGGGACTATAATTAACTTTGACAAAAATCTTCCCTGCTTCTCTCAATTCTCCAATTGACTGCCGAAATGTCTGCTCAGGAAAAATCTACCAGACATTGTGAAGTAATGGTTCCAGCCTTCTGTTTTACCTTTAGGATAAAATAAATAGCATATTGCCATTCTGTCATCAATTTAACTTGGGTACATATGACAAAACATTTTCCTCATTCTTTTTTAACTAGAAAAAAAATCTTTTTTCAATCAAGAATACAGGGTTGGCATCAACCACATATAATGTATCAACCAACACAAAGGCAAGTTTAAAGATAAATCAATCAGTCTTTTTCAGCTCATTTTACATACCCTTCACTTTGGGAGATGCTTAAATTGACTGGCTTAGGAAAATGTTGCTGGTATGGACACACTTGCTTCTTCCTCTGCATTTTATGGAATCACGATAAACCAAAAACTTTTTGTTCCTTTTCATCAACTTTAGCACTACTGACCCTCAGAGCCAGGTAATTTCTTGTCATGGGGGACTGTCCTACGCACTGTAGGATGGTTGACAACATCCCAGGCATTACCTATTAGATTCCAGTAGCACACAATCCTTGCCTCGTATACCCAGTGTGGAAACCAAATGTGACCCCAGATACTGCTAAATATCTTGGTGTGCAGGAGCAGTCTCCACCCTCCCCACAAACACTGCCTTAAAGAGACTGATTGTTTCTTACACTTTTAGAGTTCATATGTTTCCCTCTGCTTCACCTGGCTTTCAATTTTCAGTTATTTACTGTCATGATTTTATGGCCACCTTTAATGTTTTATCTGAAGGTCTTTTGGAACAGTATAACAAAACAGACGTTAAGGATTGAAGCTGGCCTTAACTGGCAACAAATTCAGCATAATTTACAAATCTAGACAAGTCAGAAAGATGAAGGAAAATGTATGTACCTGGGCACTGGTTAATAAAGGACTTTTCTCCTTTACTTACTACCTTGCCTCCCTATCCCCAGACCCTCACAAAGCCTGGTACCATTTTGGGTGTCTACAGACTGTCATGTGACTACTGCTGGTGCTATTCATGTTTCTTTTCAGTGCAACAGATAATACAAACAAAACTGTTTTGTGAACAAGAAATTATTATATCATACAGAGCAGCATGTGCTTTCTAGGTCCAAGCTGTATGGCAGCAACAACGTGCTGACACCCTCCTACTCCTGTGATCCAAGAGTCCAGGGACCATGAACAGCTTCCTACCAAAAGCAAAAGGGCTCACATGCAAGAAAAATGTGCCAAAATGATGTCCTGATTGTGTTGCTTTACTCTCAACTCTGCTCCTTTTCTTTCGATCCATAACTTGGCAAAATCACAGCACATACATTTCCCATGCTTGGACATGGGACCCATCATTATCATCCGAAAGGTTGAACAACAGAAAAAGAAGAAGGAGAAAATTATGCCCAAGTTAATTAGGATACATTTGGTAGTAACAGTCCTGGAATACTTATATAACACAGAAGGGCCTTTTAACTTCTGGAATGTTTATATGGGCCAACAGCTTCTGCTATGGCAGGACAGCTATACCTTGCATAGCAGCATCTGACTGGAAAACGTTCTTATAAAGCACCTATTAGATACCCGCACTCTATTAGGCACTGGAAGAGATACAAATTCCCTGAGTCTAACAATCTTATTAGGAAATCAAGACTTATGGGTGTCAATTAGGGATCAAGGCAAACGTAACACACCCAGTGGTACACTCTATTTCAGCATTCAGAGGACACCTTTATGCTCATAGGCTGGAGAGATACAAGAGAATTTTATAATCTAAAGATATCATGGTATTAAAGTCATCCTTTGGTGAAACAAATAAAATGGAAAAACTAAATTCTCCTATTATATATCAAGATTGCATAAACTGAGAAATTCATGTACTCACTGAAAAGTTCAGAATAAAGAATAAAATTGGACAATGTTCAGCATATAAATTTTAAGGTGGACTTAAAATTATACTTAAAATTAGGTCTTTGCTTGAAACTTTGAAATATGCTTTTTAAAGCCAAATTCATAGGTGAGACTACATCCCTCATAATGCTTTACAATCTATTCTTCTGCCCAAGATAGATGCCTCAAACTCACTATGAGAAAAAGGGAGAACCTGGGTTTCACAAATCTGGGTGAATAGTTATTAAAGTTATTAGCAAGAAAGTCACCAGTTTTTTAGGCAAATTTATATTACCTTAACATCTGGCTGGGCAAAGGTAGAGCAACACATTTCTTCAACTGGTGGCTGGGATTCATTTAGAGTAAATTAATAGAACGTTAGCCTACAACACACATAAGTTATATAACTAGAACAACATTTGGAGAATTAGTGATAGGAGCTCTTATAAATTAGATTTGTACTGCATGCCCTGAACTTCACTAAGAATAAGCTAGGTAACACGATTCAGTAAAAGGGACTCTCAATGGCTAGAATAAAAAAGACAATCTGGTACATGTTATTCTATGACTCCCACACATATCTCCTTGCCCCCACCTAAGCTGCACACAGTCTTACTTGTTTCATTTTCTCCAATTCATCTTTGAGAAGGAGGTTTTCCTGTTCCACGATGTGAGTCTGTATTTTAACTTCAGAAAGTTCTGCCTCCAAAGAAGACACTAAACTGGAAGACTAAGAAAAAAAATTAAAAAGTCAAATAACACACTCATTTAGCCTAGGGAAACTTAATAAGGTCACAAAAGGCAGCATTAAGGAAAAAATAGTACATACTCAATGACACACTGTTTTAAGATCATTTGTACTCAATGGAACTAACCAAAACTATCTTTTAAAAAACTTTCCAGCTTTTCGAGGGTGCCGGCGGTCGTGGGTAGAGCGCCATGAAGGCCTCAGGGACGCTTCCTTCGAGAGTATAAGGTGGTGGGGCGCTGCCTGCCGACCCCCAAGTGCTGCACGCCGCGCCTCTATCGCATGAGGATTTTTGCACCTAACCACGTTGTCGCCAAGTCCCGCTTCTGGTACTTCGTGTCTCAGTTGAAGAAAATGAAGAAATCCTCGGGGGAGATCGTCTACTGTGGACAGGTGTTCGAGAAATCTCCCCTGCGGGTGAAGAACTTCGGCATCTGGCTGCGCTATGACGCCCGCAGCGGCACCCACAACATGTACCGGGAGAACCGGGATCTGACCACCGCCGGCGCTGTCACCCAGTGCTACCGAGACATGGGCGCCCGGCACCGAGCCCGGGCCCACTCAACCCAGATCATGAAGGTGGAGGAGATCGCAGCCAGCAAGTGCCGCCGACCAGCGGTCAAGCAGTTCCACGACTCCAAGATCAAGTTCCCACTGCCCCACCGGGTCCTCCGTCGCCAGCACAAGCCACGCTTCACCACCAAGAGGCCCAACACCTTCTTTTAGGTGCAGGCCCTCTGTCCCCGGGTCTGCCCCAATAAAACTTGGTGGGAAAACCGAAAAAACAAAACAAAACAAAAAAAAACTTTCCACTAAAATCGTATAAACATGATTTCTTTTTTCTTTTTTGTCATGGAACATGGGGTTTATTTAGTGGATCCCTATTGACTCGGTCTGGTCCGGTCCGATCCGGTC
>SJYX01024766.1:430303-445461 GCA_006410675.1 Oreotragus oreotragus | reverse complement strand
GCAACCCCCCACCCCCGTAAACATGATTTCTTAAGTTTATTTTTGAAGATTCTCCACTGTAAAGTTACTATCTTTCTCTGGGGGGCAGATGCTTTGAGACCATGCAAACTGTGTTTTTTCTTAAGCATTTGCTTATTAATTTTAGTGTCTATCAGTGGATTTTATCGAAAACAATTACTACTTTGGTATTGCTTAATGAAGACTTGCTATTTCCTTCCTTCTACATTTATTAATTGGAATTCTATTGTAAGGAAGATCTGTTATTTCTCTCCCCTTTATTTACCTATTCCATCATAACAGTATGGACCTATAGATATTCATTTCATTCTATATTTTATAATTATGCTTATTTTGTGCTATGCTTTATTTTGTTGATCAAATTATTTCAGCTTTGGCCATTAGGAGCTTCTTCAGGTTGTGTCCGGTCCTTTTGACATGCCCCATTTTTTTCGGGGGCACCCTGTTCTTTCTGGCACCATGAGATGTTCCAGGCTCATTCTGAATTGACCCTTCACCAGCCTTGGGATCAATCACCTCTCCAAGAAGCCCAGGTTTCTCATATAGGAGAACAGTGTTCAGAAATCAATAACTGGGTGCTCCATTCATATACACACATCTACATTTCTGTATCTGCCTATATACTAAACAAATAATGAGTTTATTCTATTAACTCAAATTCCAATCCAACATCAGAAGGTTCACTTTAGCCTTTCTAGTTTCCCCACTTCTAACCTCCTTGTCCCAAAATGAGAAACTCAGTTCTTACTATCTACAATACATTTACTTATTTGTTCAATTCTGGTATACACAGAGTAGTTTCAGAATCACTAACATACACCCTCATGAGAAACACATTTAGTGACTATTGTAGCATTTATGTACACTTCCTTTTGTCTTAACCTTACCATGTACAGTCAAGATACTCATTTCTAAATCACTTATTTTCTTCCACATCATGGTTATGTTATCCACTCATAACACTGTTAGGTTCACTTGTTAGTGTCTGTGTTCCATTTAGTTCCCCCCTACCCTGATCTTTATTTTCTGGATTGGTTTTGCTTGTTTATTGGAAGGGGGTATGTGAAGAGCATGTGAAACATGACTATGGTTCTAAGCATCAGACTATATGAAAAGATTCTCAGAAGTGTCACTCCCGTCCTCATCCCTGCTATCACATTCCCATTCCTCTCTTGCATTCCTTTCCCATTTGCCCCCTATACAGAACCATCTCTTTAGTTACCTGGTTTATCATTTCTGTATTTCTTTTCCAAAAATTCTGTATTTCTTTTACACAAATACATGTGTATTGTCTAATATCCCCTTCTTTCTTACATGGTTGGAGACATACTAGAGAGACTCTTAGATATGCTTTTCAGCTTTTCCTTTTTCACCTGTTTCTAGTGTGCCCTGGAAATAATTTCATACCAAGAGATCTTTCTCATTCATTCTTTTTCTTTTTTTAAACCTGTATAATACTCCTCCATGGTGTGACTCCATCCCATTTACCCAACAACTCTCCTATGTGAGGGCATCTAGGTTGTTTCCAATTCTTTGCAGTTACAAACAATGCTGCAATGAATAACCAACCCTGTGCATGTGAATTTTCATATTTTTGGAGGAATATCTCTAGGGTAAATTCCTAGAAGATTGCTAGCATACAAGTAAATACACATATAATTTTGTTAGATATTGTCAAATTTCCTTCCAGAAATATGGTACCAGTTTATATCCCACCAGCAATGTATGAAAGTGCCTGTTTTTCCAAACTTTTGCCAACAGAATCTGTTGTTATATTTTTAAATTGTTGCCAATCTCATAGGTGAGAAATGAGATATCAGTGTTGCTTTATTTGCATTTCTCTAATTCTGAGTAACTGAATATTTTTTCATAGGTTTGAGAGCCATTTTTATCTCTTTTTCTTTGTGTGTGACTATTTTGTTCATGCATTTTTCCCATTTTGCTATCAGATTTTGATCCTAAGTCCTTTGATTTTTAAGAGTTCTTTACATAGTAGGAATATTAGCCCCACTCTTTGTGGCATATGATGCAAATATTTTTTTCCCCTGTTTATGAGCTGTCTTTTGACTTTAATTCTGAATGTCTACTGAGTTGTCCAGGTACCACTTATTAAAAAGTCTACCTGTACCCCAGTGATTTGAGAACCCATCTTTGTTATATACTAAGTTTTCATTTGTTATATACTAAGTATCTGGGTCTAGTTCTAGACTTTCTATTCATCTCTCTACTCATGTGCCAACACGACACTGTTTTAATTCTTAGGACTTAAATGCATATGAAATTAAATATAAGCATTTCTTTTTTTTTATTGGGATTTCCTCCAGAAAGGCTATAGAGTAGCTGTAGACCATACCTGCAATTTACAGTGTTCCAGTTCTTCTTTGAGATTAGACTTTTCTTGTTCCCATTCCTCACATGCACTGTGTCCTGGCTCTTTGTCCTTCTGGCTTAGCATTTCTGCCAGACGTTGATTAAGTTCTTGCAGCTCTTTCTGATTCTGAGAGTTCTTTTGGCTAAGCTCCATATTTTCCAAATCCAACTGCTGGTTTTTGGTTTTTAATTCTGAAATCTAATTAAAATTGAAATAAGTGTTTAAAATTTGTTATCCTACTTCTGCTAAAAAAGCTCATTTAGAGATTGTTTTACCCTCTCTGCTGCTGCTGCTGCTAAGTCGCTTCAGTCATGTCCGACTCTGTGCGACCCCATAGACGGCAGCCCACAAGGCTCATCCGTCCCTGGGATTCTCCAGGCAAGAACATTGGAGTGGGTTGCCATTTCCTTCTCCAATGCAGGAAAGTGAAAAGTGAAAGTGAAGTCGCTCAGTCATGTCTGACTCGTAGCAACCCCATGGACTGCAGCCTACCAGGCTCCTCTGCCCATGGGGTTTTCCAGGCAAGAGTGCTGGAGTGGGTTGCCATTGCCTTCTCCATTTACCCTCTCTATGTAGATAGTTTATATATATATATATATATATATACACACACGCACATACACATTTAATAGCAGACACAATTCATATTCATTATTACAAAGTCAGTTAGACACTTGTCCAATCCCACTCCACAGGGGTAGCCACTGTCCACAGCTGTTATATATATATATATATATATACACACACGCACATACACATTTAATAGCAGACACAATTCATATTCATTATTACAAAGTCAGTTAGACACTTGTCCAATCCCACTCCACAGGGGTAGCCACTGTCCACAGCTGGATGCATCCCCCTCCAGATTGTTTTCGATGCATATACAAACCCATATGAGGGCTTCCCTGATAGCTGAGTTGGTAAAGAATCTGCCTGTAATGCAGGAGACCTGGGTTCAATCCCTGGGTTGGGAAGATCCCCTGGAGNGTCCAATCCCACTCCACAGGGGTAGCCACTGTCCACAGCTGGATGCATCCCCCTCCAGATTGTTTTCGATGCATATACAAACCCATATGAGGGCTTCCCTGATAGCTGAGTTGGTAAAGAATCTGCCTGTAATGCAGGAGACCTGGGTTCAATCCCTGGGTTGGGAAGATCCCCTGGAGAGGGGAAAGGCTACCCACTTCAGTATTCTGGCCTGGAGAATTCCATGAACTGTATAGTCCACAGGGTCGCAAAGAGTCGGACATGACTGAGTGACTTTCACAGACACATGTACACATAGCGTTTTTCTTTAGATTGAAAATTTGCATAATTTCAGATGTTTAGATACTCTGCTTTCTCCACTTATAATATCTTATAGACTCTTATCTTTCCAAATCAGTGCATTCAGAAGCTGCCACATGCTGTATTTTTATGTGGCTGTGAGGTATTCCATGTAGCAAGACATTCCATACTGCATTTATCCATTCTCATATTGATAAAAAAACAATCTTTTGGAAAATTTGTTTATACATGGTGGCATTTAGTATTTAACATCTCATTTTTGGAAGTGGGGCTGCTGGGAGGTATGCATATATATTACTGTTTTGACTGACATACCAAAATGTGTTCTTCATAGCACTACCAACTTATAGCTCTTATGCATATAGAAGATATGCATATATATTACTGTTTTGATTGACATCCTCAAAATGTGTTCTTCATAGCACTACCAAACTTATAGCTCTATCAACAATGTATAAGTAGATTCACTTTCTCATTCCCTTTTAATACTAGATGAGATCAATCTTTAATTTTTACTGATCTGATATGCAAAAAAAGGAAACATTTAATTTGCCCTTCCCTAATGAATAATGAGACTAACTTTCTTTTTATATGTACTCTTTTTTCTGACTTGACCATTCATATCAGTTATCCATTTTCAATTGGGTTTTGCAATTTGTAAGAGTACAAAATATATTTTGGATGTTAACACTTTGTCTATTTCAAATGCTGAAAATACTCTTTTCCCAGGATGTTCTTATCTTCTGACTGTTTCAGACTGATTTTCAAATGGCCTTTCTTCACACAATTGCACATTATTGAGATTATATGAATTGGGCATTGAATGGCACACACTATCTAAATAAATCATAATTCTGTGAAAATATACATGGACTAACTAATATTCTATATCTGTAAAATTCTATTGTTAACCTACTGCTTTTAATCATGCTGAAGAAAGAGAAAGGGGCTAAACTAAATGAAAATCACATGAGGAGCTGTAGTCCTTGAGAGAGTATGGTACTGGCACAAAA
The DNA here is from genome assembly GCA_006410675.1 of Oreotragus oreotragus. NCBI lineage: Eukaryota > Metazoa > Chordata > Mammalia > Artiodactyla > Bovidae > Oreotragus > Oreotragus oreotragus. The sequence goes on along the minus strand of SJYX01024766.1, from coordinate 440,769 downwards.
ACAGATATATAGACCAATGGAGCAAGATAGAGAGCCCAGAAATAAACCCAAGCACCTATGGGCATCTTATCTTTGAAAAAGGAGGCAAGAATATACAGTAGAGAGAAGACAGCCTCTTCAATAAGTGGTGCTGGGAAAATTGGACAGCTACATGTAAAAGAATGAAATTAGAACACTTCCTAACACCATATACANGGAGCAAGATAGAGAGCCCAGAAATAAACCCAAGCACCTATGGGCATCTTATCTTTGAAAAAGGAGGCAAGAATATACAGTAGAGAGAAGACAGCCTCTTCAATAAGTGGTGCTGGGAAAATTGGACAGCTACATGTAAAAGAATGAAATTAGAACACTTCCTAACACCATATACAAAAATACACTCAAAATGGATTAAAGACTTAAATGTAAGGCCAGAAACTATAAAAATTTGAGAGGAAAACACAGGTAGTACACTCTTTGACATAAATCACAGCAAAATTCTCTCTGACCCACCTCCTAGATTAATGGAAATAAAAACAAAAGTAAACAAATGGGACCTAATAAAACTTAAGAACCTTTGCACAGCAAAGGAAACTATAACAAGATGAAAAGACAGCCTTCAGAATGGGAGAAAATAATTGCAAATGAAGCAACTGACAAAGGGTTAATCTCCAAAATATATAAGCAACTCATATAGCTTAATATCAGAAAAACAGCCCAATCAAAAAATGGGCAGAAGGCCTAAACAGACATTTCTTCAAAGACATACAGATGACTAATAAACACATGAAAAGATGCTCAACATCACTCACTATTACAAATGCAAATCAAAACTACAATGAGTTATCACCTCATAGCAGTCAGAATGGTCATCATCAAAAAATCTACAAACAATAAATTCTGGAGAGGATGTAGAGAAAGGAGAACCCTTTTGCACTGTTGGTGGGAATATAAACTGATACAGCCATTATGGAACACAGTATGGAGATTCCTTAAAAGACTAAATCTACCATATGACCTAGCAATCCCACTATTGGGCATATACCCTGAGAAAACCACCATTCTCAAAGACACATGTATCCCAATGTTCACTGCAGCACTTTACAATAGCCAGGACATGGAAGCAACCTGGATGTCCATTGACAGACGAACGGATAAAGAAGTTGCGGTACATTTACACAATGGACTATGACTCTTGACAAAAAAAGGAGCAAATCTGAGTCAGTTGTAGTGAGGTGGATGAACCTAGAGCCTCTTATACAGAGTGAAGTCAGAAAGAGAAAAACAAATATTGGGCATTAACACTTATATATGGAATCTAGAAAAATGGTACTGATGAACCTAGTAGAGAATGGACTTGTAGACACAGCAGAAGGTGAGGGTGTGATGAACTGAGAAAATAGCATTGACATACAAACACTATTATGTGTAAAACAGACAGTAGGAAGTTGCTAAATAGCAGGGACCCAGCCTGCTACTCTGTGATGACCTAGAGATGTGGGATAGCGGGAGGGAAGGGAGGCTCAGGAAGGAAGGGATATATATGTATATATAAAATTATGACTGCTTCGTGTTGCTGTATGGCAAAAACCAACACAAAATTGTAAAGCAATTTTCCACCAATTAAAAAAAAAACAAACACATAAGGGATAGAGCTAGTTTTTCATAGGTTTGGTTTAGAGGTTATCATCTCCCCATTTCCACTGATTATATGGCTTGTACTAAACACCTAGAAGTCTAGAAATAATGTACATACATTTTGAAAATAATAAATATATTTTCAAAATATAGAAACTGAACTTAGAATTAGCATAAGGTAAGTTTCCATTTTGAAACGCAGAATTACAACCTTACCATTATTGGCTACGTTTCCAGGGGCATGTGCTATAAATTTCAAATTAAAAAAAAAAGACAATTTTAGAATCAGGAAACATTGAGAAATACCTCTTACCTGTTTCTTTAAATTTTCAACCATCTTCTGAACTGAAGCTTTTTCCTGTTTTACAGTTTCTATTTTTTGCCTAAAGGGACAGTGAAAATATAACTTAAGAGTTAGGCTTTAAACACTGAAGTACCACAGTTTTAGTCCTTGCAAAAATGCCTTTAGAATATTTAAGTATATATCTTACCACATTTCTTCCTCAGATCCACTTAATTTCCCTAATTTCAGGTTAGAAATGCTGTCGTCTTCATTTAAAGTAGTAATTTCATTTCTCAAAATAGAATTTTCCTCTTGAAGCTTCTCAGATTCATATCTGCAGTACAGAGATTTTTAAAATAGTTATAAAAAGGCCATCATCTGGCATCTTTGGAAAACACTTTCTAGTAACTTCCAATTAAATCCATATTCCATACCAGTTAAAAAGAAAAGCCTAAATTAGTAGTCTTTTGGTACTTGGAAATCAAGCTATGACAGTGACTCATTTCTTTTGGGAAGTAAGAATTTTACTATAAGACATTAGGGAAGTGTGACTAAAACACTTAAGCACTGAGACACAAAAGAGACTCAGTACCCATTCCACTTGGTGACTTTCTCATATTGCTTTGAGCAAATAACTGTATTTCAATCTCAAGTCCTGCCTGCTCCTCAAGGACAAAAGCCATATCACTAAGCTGTATGAGCTTTAGTTTTAAACCCCAAGGTACTTAGAGAAAGAAAATTCACTACATAAATGAAAGGGACATATCAAAACATGTACACTAATGGTTACCTTCTAATTTCTTTCATCTCATTATGATTTTTGGAACTAAGAACTAAGAATTTTGGAACTAAGAATTCTGGGGTCTAAAAAAGAGGAAAGACTACACCTAGAATTATTGTTTTTTTTTTCCCCCCATATCATTAAGATATTTCAGACATGATGTAAATTCTACAATTTTTTTGAACCAAATTTGTTAGAAGACTATTGTTATCATATTTTATAAAGTCAAGTGAGCAGTGGTTCAAGTTAGTATATTTGTCTTTGTTCTTTCAGCACATTAACATCTGATAGGTCCTCAAAAAATTTTATGTTCTAAGATGAATTTCCAATATCTATAGAATATCAGCATGCACTTTAAGTGATATAAGTGAAAAACTATAAGCCAAGAAACAACATTTTTCCCCATATTAGTATAAGAAGAAAGTTCTTATCTACCAAGTGAGTTAATAATACACAAAAGGCATTCATTCTCATAGAACTTGTTTCATCAAAATGAGGAAAATAACATTTAGCCAAAGGAAAAAAGTCTGTCCATCCAAATGAAGTGCTAGAAAGGAGTTAAAGACGACATACAATGATGATGCACATGGTTAAACAGCGAACACTCTCCATTATGAACTTTCAGCCCCCAAGTGAACAACATTTATTTCCTATAGAGGAAGGAATGCCTCCTAGGCTGGGTTATTCTACTTGTTAATACAACACAGAAGCAGAAGGGAGTCTGAAGTACTGCTCTCTTTTGGAAGACTAACAGGTTAGTTTCTCTAGGCACAGCAAGCAGCAGAAGTTAGATGTGGTGAGGCGCCCTGTGAGACTCCGTGAAGTGCAGAAGGCACATACATTACCTCAGAAGCTCAACTTTCTGCTGCATCTCACTGCACGCGACTTGCAGCTCATGCATCATTGCCTTCAGCTCTTCCTCCTTTTCTCCTTGAGAAGGTACAGCTTTTTGCTTGACTAAAGCAGTGACTCTTTCCCTCAACTTTCTCGTCAGCTCCTGCAGCTTTTTTTTCTCCCGTTCTAACTCTGCGATGGTGGCCTGGTGCTGAAAATGCTTGTCTTGAAGGCCGAGGAGAGCAGTGTTTTCCTCCAGTATAACTCGGTTCTGTGCTCCAGGCTTGTCTCGATGGGTCTGGAGTGTTCCATGTAGCCAGGCAATTTCATGTGCTTTTACTTTCTCTACGAGCTGTGTATTCTCCTGTTCTAGGTGCTGGTTTTCTTGATACAAATGTTCTTCGATAATATGATGCACACTCATAACGTTTGGTACACGCTCATCCAGTGTTTGGTTTAGTTCAAAGACCTCTGCATCAGGTCCGACTTCCAGGTTATCTAAATGGGCTTCCCGTAAGGAGGAGCAGTCACACCGCACTGCCGCTCTCTCTTGTAGCTTCTCAATCTTGCCTTGAAGTCTCAAAACCAGAACATGCAGTTTCTCATTTTCTCTTTTGATCTCATTGTAACTCTTTTCCAGGCTAAGGAATGTGTCAGTCATTTCTTCAAACTTCTTCAGCTCATCCTGTAATCTGAACATTTCTGAAGTGAGCTCTTTGTTACTTTCTAGTGCTTCGTCGTAGCGCGTCTCCATCATCCTCAACTCTTCCTGAAGACATTCGTTTTCTCTACTGGCATCTTCGTATAACAGTTTATACTTGGGGGAAGCCTCAGGAATTCTTTCAAGCATCTTCAGTTTCTTTTTTAGCACAGAAACATCAAACAGTAGGTCCTGTTTCTTTTCAGACGCTCGATCGCAGTCTGCACGTAAGATCATTAACTGTTCCCGAAGCTGGCCGACCTGATTCTTCAGGTCCCAGGTTTCAGTTCTGGTCTCCTCACTATTTTCAAGCTCAGAAAAACTCTCTATTGATGCTTCAGACTCCTCCACTCTGACCTGTCTCTGACCAGAGCTTGTCCCTGTACTTTCGAGGTCACGGACCTCATCACCTTGTAGGTCACTGTGAATATGCTGCGTGGTTCCACTTTCTGCTTGTTTGATTCCGTTTGGCTGTAAAAATGGCTCTGTTTGTTCCACTGAATTTCCAAAGAGCCCAGAAGCTGGTTCACCTAAACAAGAAGACATTATTGACTCTGGTTCTAATTTTTGCAGCCTCTGCTGCAACCTAGAAATTTCAGTTGCCATTTTCACATTTTCCTTCACTGCTCGTTCATGGGCTCTTTGCAGGCTTAAGAGAACATCTCCATTCTCTTCCAACAGCTGTTCTCCTTGCTGAAGCAGGGACATGGCGCCATTTTCTTCTGCCTCCTCCCCTCCTATCACCTGACAGCTATTCTGAAGCCTGGAGGGAGGAGACACTACCTGCTCCATCTCCTTGATTTTACTCTGGAGCCTGGAGATTTCTGTGCTCATCTCAGCCCTCTCTCGATCTGCTTTCTCACAAGTTGCTCTGTGGACACTCTCCATGACCAGAAGCTTGGACATCATTTCCTGCCTCTCCTGGTCATGTTCGCTTTGCAGCTGTTCAAGCCTTGGGCTGACCAGCTGCTCTGAGGTGCCTGCCTGGCACAGGACCTGCTCGCGGTCCTTCAGCTCTCTTTCACGACTGCTCTTCAGCTCAAGTATCTGCTTGGACAGGAGACTTTGCTGACTTTCAGACACGTTTCTCAGATCTTCCAGGTCCCGTAGTAGCTGCTCTCTCTCTACAACCATACTATTCAAATGCTCCTTGTATGTTTTCTCCAGCATCTCTCTCTCCTGGGTGAGGACCAAAGAGGTTGCTTTCTCCCTCTGGAGAGTCTCTTTAAGCTGCTCCTGGGCTTCCGCACATTCCTGGGTGAGCTCGTCCTTCTCAAACTCCCACTGGGACCTCTCCTCACGTTGCTGATCCAGGAGCTCCTTCAGCTGTTGTTGGTAGTGCACCTCCAGACTCCGCAGGGCGTGTTCGTATCTCTCAGTGACTTTCTGACAATCAGCCTGAAACTGGGCTTCTATCTGAGAGGTTCTTCTATTACACTCAGTTTCCATTTTTTCCCTAAATGTGGTCAACATACAGCATTACTGAAACTGTCATCAACTCCAGAAGCAAACAAAAAAAACACATTTTCCCATGCACAGAAGAAGCAGTCAAGCAAACAATGTAGATATTTTCTAAAAAATGGTCTTCACTGATGTCTATGCTCAGACGGGATCTCATTTCTGAGCGCCAAACAATGGCAGCCATAATTAATTTAAAAGACTCACTTACCTCGCTCTGCATTTAAAAAGAAGATTTAGGAACCAAATTCTCTGGCATATTCCCAGATATTCATGGAGTTTTAGCCAAAAACTTACAGTGCTTTCTCATTAAATGTTCAAATACATATTACCCTAAACCCTAAATAGGAAATACATAAAATTCTTTCATTTTAATTATGTATACCCTGGTGCCTCAGATGGTAAAGAATCTGACTGCAATATAGGAGATCCAGGTTTGATCCCTGGGTTAGGAAGATCCCTGGGAGAAGGAAATGGTAACCCACTCCAGTATTCTTGCCTGGAGAATTCCATGGAAAGAGGAGTCTGACAGGCTACAGTCTGTGGGGTCACAAAGAGCTGGACAAGACTGAGTGACTGTCTGTTTATATGTAGTTATATAAACCATACATATATGTTTTGCTTTCTATTTAATGAAGTACCACCGAGATAAAGTATGAAGCACCAAAGCCCTCAAAAACATCTGAGGTTTCACATGAGGAGAGTAAGCACAAAATAGTGTTTCATAACTCTGGGAGGAAATGTAACTTTGTCTGAATCTAATAACTTAAAAAAGGCCTTTCTCAGAAAACAACAGGACTAAATGAAGAAGAAATCACATTTGTGATAATCTTATCCTCATCTGGAACCTTAAAAAGTATACATCTGATAAAAAAAAAAAAAAAAACTTTCCTCTTAAAAAAAAAAGTCAACAATCCCAAGGTAGGCTTACGTCTAAACAAGGACAAAACAAGTTGAAAAACTAAAAGAGAACTCTAGTCAGCAAGCGGGTTCTTACACCTTCCGGTTTTTCAAAGTCTCCTTTATTAACTGGGACTTGTGGTGCCCCTGAGGACTGGTATCCCCTCCTTTCCTTCCCCCACTTTCTTACCTTCCCTCATGTAGTTCCCTTTGGTGTTTTTCCAAGAGCTCTTTTTGCAATTCCTCTTTCTCAAGAATGTGTTTCTCCACCAGGCTTTTCAGCTGCTCCTGGTGAACTTGTTCTAGTTTCTGAGTCAAGCCCCTCACCTTCTCCTCTGTCCAGGCGCCATTTTGAATGAGTTTTTCCCTCTCTCTGTTAAAGCCTTCCTCCACCTGCTCCAGCCTAGCCCTGAGTGCCATCTCATGTTCCAGCCGCAGCTCCTCCTGCATGTGAGCCTTTTCCTCATCCCACTTCATTTGCAGCTGTTTTTTCTCCTCCTCATGTCTGCAGATAGCCACGTGTTGTGCCTCCTTGAGTCGCTCTGTCTGGCCCTGAAGTTCTGCAACTTTATTTTTAAGGTCACTTATTTGTTCTTCTAAGGCGTGTACTTCATTTTCACACTTGAGCTTCGTGTTCTCCTGCTCCTTTTCAAAGGCAACTTTGGTTTCATCTAGCTGCTTTTCATAATAGTTCACCTAAAGCCAGAAAGTGAAACCACCACAGTGTTATTCAACTCAAGGCCATGGAAAGGCGATGGGGCAGTCAAGACTCTTTTCTTACAAGACATTTCTCAGTTTTCCTATTTTTGTTTTAAAGTAACAATTCAAAACACATTAAATAAGATATTTTTAAAGTCAGGCATGGTTTGATTTCCTTTATAAACTGGTTGAATTTTATTAGTTTCTAAACAACTCTGTTAAAACTAACTAGACCTTCACATAGACACTGTATTTCTTCACAGGCATCCTTTCCAACTGCAAACTGAAAGTCTTAACATAGATAATTATATTCAAGTATTTATTTAATACCTGTCAGGTACTCTGCCGGGGAAGGCAATGGCACCCCACCCCAGTACTCTTGCCTGGAAAATCCAATGGACGGAGGAGCCTGGTGGGCTGCAGTCCATGGGGTCGCTAACAGTCAGACAGACTGAGCGACTTCACTTTCACTTTTCTCTTTCATGCATTGGAGAAGGAAATGGCAACCCACTCCAGTATTCTTGCCTGGAGAATCCCAGGGATGGGGGAGCCTGGTGGGCTGCCGTCTATGGGGTCACACAGAGTCGGACACGACTGAAGTGACTTAGCAGCAGCAGCAGCAGGTACTCTGCAGGCTTCATGGGGACACAAGTTGGATAAGACATAGCCCCCTCTCTAGACATGGTTATGACAAATATAAAGAAAGTGTACTACCAGTTAGAATCAAACATTTAAAAACATGTGTAGGAAAAATACCTACGGTGTAACCTGGGGACTCCAAGGAGGTGAAAATCATGTTTGGTTGGGAGAATTCAGGGATATAAGAGGTAGCGTTTGATGTAAACTCTGAAGGTTAAGTAGACTTTAGAAAGAAATAATAGCACGTAATAGCATGGGCAAAAGAGGATAGCTTGACGAAGGGCAGCAAACTACCTGGCCTGCTGGAAGATGAAGTAACTCAAAGGATCATAAAAGAGAACAACCTAAAGCAACACGGTGAAGGGTTCTGAAACCAAGATCCAGAACTTGTACCTAATTTAGGAGGTAATGCTATATCAAAGGACTTTTTGGGGGTTTTTAAAGTTTATTTATTTATTTTTAATGAGTTGGAAATAATGTAATGACCTTTAAGCTCCATGCTGGCTAGGACTGAAGATATTCCATTTTTAAGAATCTCTCTCCTATGAAGAAGAGCCCTCAAAGGCCCCTTGGCCTGTGAAAGCATTGTGAGGAAGAGAGTTCCTGGAAGCCACCCAGACGCAAGAGGAAATGTACAGAAAGCGCTGCTCTGGGAGAAAAAAGAATGGAGAGTGTCGTACATGCAAAAGCTTGTCGGAGCTCAAAGAAATCAGAGAGCAGGACTGAGAAGAAGGTCTTACTTTATCTTCAAGCTCCAGTCTTAGGTGACACAAGTCCCTGTGATGTTGTTCTTTCATCTGTTCGATGACCAGCTCTGCCTCGATGCTCATATTCAGTGGATTGCATTCTTCAGAACCAAGCCCTGAAAACACATGGGATCTGTTGACCCAGCTGCAGGTTCTTTAATAACACAACTGGCATTACTTATGGAATCCTAAAGTGCAATAGATGATATCTACTAGGAAACAGCAGAATCCAAGAGTGGTCTCTTGTTTTCAAGCGTTAAGGGAAAATGAGAAAAAACAAAGACAACAGATTTTTCATGTGCAGGCAGTGTATCAAACCTTAATAGAAGTCAATAGGACAGGAGGTGGGAGCAGATGGGGAAAATGTTTCTTAAAAGTGACCTCCTGCTAATGAAAATGCTGCAGACTGAGGCAGTATGATCAAACCAATCAGCCTTCTTCCCATACAACAAATACTGGGTGAACAAATAAGCAGAAGGGAATGTGGCAGGAGGATGAATGGCCAGCATACTTGCTATGCTTTGAGGTGTTAACTTCATGGATCAAGATATCCAACCCACCACTCAACATTATAGAAGACTGAGCACTACAATGCTAACTTCCTGTAGTGCAGGTGGGGCCTCATCTTAAATTATCAGCTAAAGTTATTTAGAAGAATAGAGCATAGGTTAGGAACCCAGATATAGGCAGATTCTGTAGAAAATTATCAACTCATTCCATAGGAGTTCACCTCTGCAACTGCCCACAGTGGTGACTGAGACAGACATTGAAATGTGAAGCATAAGCTGAGGGCTGAGCTAGTACACAGATGAAACGATTACATCTAATACTAAGGCAGGGGACTAATATTAAGGCAGGGGACTCAAAAAACATTTTTCATGTGGAGGGACACAGGCAGATGCAAGAAATAGTGTGAGTCTAACATCTGGAATTGACGATCTTTGGGCTTTCTCTACATCTGTCATGGCATTCCCCATCTGAGAAGTGATACCCGGGGTGTAAACCATTCCAAGATGGCACAGCCTCATGTACCCATGATTAGAACTCCCAGCCCTTGGTCATCTATGGAAAAGCCCAGAAAAGCTTCTGAGATATATCCTATCAGTTGGGCTTCATCCTTTTACCACAGTAAGGCTACAGAGCACAGACTTAGAGGAAAAGTATTCAAGCCTCTTCCTGTTCCCTCCTCACTCCCTTATTTACTGTAGAATAAAAAGGTAAGGAGAAGAATAAACAACCATTGTGAGAACCTGTACTCCTGTTCCAAGTAGCAGTGGGGAAAACGATATATAATGAAGAATTTACTATAAACCCTTCTGAAATTCATATTCAACACACTGGAGGAAAGAGGCAGCATATGAGGAGGGAGGAAAAGAGCTGATAATGAACATAGGAGGGTTCCCAAACAGCTCTGCCTTCCATCTGTATTACTCAAAATCCTCCCCAAGGCATAGGCACCAACATTTATTTATCTTATTTGTTGCTTTGCAGGCATTTAGTACAACCAGCATAAGGAAATCAAATTCTGGGGTTTCTGGCTGGCTCACTCTCCAAAACATTGTCATACCAGTTAGGCACTCTTTTAGAAAGGGAGGATTCAGCAATAACTCAGTGACTGAATTCTAACACTCCCAAGGCCTGGATTTGCAGACTCATAGCCAGTTTTTTTTTTTAATATCCTTGTGGTTTGATTTTTCCATTTCTTTGTTGATGTGTATCAAAATCAGATGGAAATATTCTCATAAAGACTTCAGGACAAATGAAAAAAACATACCACAAGTGAAACAGCTCAAGAAAATAGCATTGCCA
>SJYX01024766.1:382103-430123 GCA_006410675.1 Oreotragus oreotragus | reverse complement strand
TGTGTCCATTTTTTTTTTTTTTTTTTTTTTTTTTTGGGGGGGGGGGGGGTGGGGTAGTGCTGTGGGGGCAGAGAAGGCACGGTTGCCAACATTTTGCAATTTTACATTCAACCATGGTTTTACAATCAAAGGTCAAAGGCACAGACTCTGAAAAGATAGTGTCTGAACGGCCTACCCTGGTCAGGTTTGATGCAACCACTGTTAATATCAAGTTCTTCTGACAGTGAGTTCTTCAAGGGAAGCCTGAATACTTTGCCTTGTGTACGATATTCTTGCAGTTCAGACTGGAGTTCGTCTACTTGGTCTTGTAATAGCTGGAATTTAAAAACCAATATAAATCTTAGATGTGATATCAAAAACAAGCAATGGAAGAAAAAACAGATATACTGTACATCATCAAAATTAAAAACTTTTGTGCTTCAAAGGATACCAACAAGAAAGTAAAAAGACAACCCACAGCATGGAAAAAAAGTTTTTGCACCATATATATCTGATAAGGGACTTGTATACAGAATATATAAAGAACTATTACAACTCAATAATAAAAAGACAAATAAAAACACATTTAAATATTCAGCAACAGATCTGAATACATTTCTCCAAAGAAGATATATTGACAAGCACATGAAAAGATACTCAATGTTATTAGCCATCAGGGAAATGCAAATCAAAGCCACAGTGAGATTCCACTTCATATCCACCAGGATGGCTAAAATAAAAAAGACATACAGTAACAACTGTTGGCAAGGATGGAGACAAACTGGAACTCTCTTACTGGTGGGAATGTAAAATGGTGCAAATATTTTGCAAACAATTTGGCAGTTCTTCAAAGGTTATGCATAGTGATATGATTCAATTCCACTCCTCAGTACATACCCAAGAGAAATGAAATCATATGTCCACACAAAAGCTCACACACAAATTATTTACAGCAGTCCATTATTCACAATATTCAAGATAACTCAATGTCCATCAACTAAGGAATGGATAAATAAAATGTGGTATGGCTATGTTATGGAATATTATGTAGTAATAGAAATAAACAAAGTACTGATACATGGTACTACATGGATAGAGCTCAAAAACAATATGCTAAATGAAGGAAGCCAGTCACAAAGGTCAATATATTGTATAAATCCATTTTTAGGAAATGTTAAAAACAGGCAAAACCAAACAGACAGCAAATAGATTATTAGTTGCCTAGGGCTGGAAGTCATGGGAGAGATTACAGCTATGTGGACTGGGAATTTCTTTGCGGGTGATGAAAATGTTCTAAAATTTATTATGGTAATGGTTGTACAATTCTGTGAATATACTAAAAGAGACTGAATTGTATACCTTAAGTTGATGAATTGTATGGTTATGAAATGCTATTAAAAATATATAAGTGGATGAATTTGGGGAATTTTTGGAGGTGAAGCTGACAGATTTTACTGATGAAATAATTGAAAGCATAGAAAAAAAAATCTATATAACTGAAAGCATAGGAGATTAGAGACAAGAGCCAAAATGTATTTGTAAGAGTGACAAATATTTCATTTCTTTTCTCAAAATCTGCGTGTATATTTTCTGAGAAGGCAGACTATGAACAACCTCATAAAGAGGGGATTGTTTTCTTCATTTTTGCCCAAGTACTATGTTCACCTAAAGCAAGCTGAACTCAATTATGCTCACCATGTTAAAATACACAAGTGTTTGTGGTTTAAGAAAAAAAAAAATCCCAGATTCCTGAGCTTAGAAGAGTTACTTTTCTAAAACAGTCAAAGATTCTTACTTATGAGGATGTTTTTATGTCCTCTAGTAGTAATGACTTGCTACTTAAAGACTTGAGTGGTTTCTGCTCTATTTGCATTTTGTAAATAAAGGAAGGAATGTATTCAGGAAAAAAACCCCACAGAACAAAAACAAATTATATTAGAGTAGCCCTGCACTCAGGAAAGGCTGGTTTTGGAATAAGCATATCAACATGACCACAGTTTCCTTCTCTTAGAATAAAACTTTATTTTCCTCTATTTACTGGCAATTTCTGACCCAGATAAAACAGACAACGGCAGTTTGCACGACTCTCTCATATGTCAGGATACTAAATAATAACATTAATAGCAAGCACTTAGGTTAAGTGTTTTCTGTGTCTCAGTCTTTGTTCTATGCACTTCAGGTGTACTTCCTGACTCTCCAGGATAACCCTATTTTGTGGGTTCATTTCTTTTTGTCACCTTGTAGATAAGGAATTGAGATACCCACAGGTTACGTTTATCAGTCACTTGGCTGGTAAATGGTGAAGCAGGATCTGAATCGAGGCACTCTCCACTTACTCAGTTCTCTTCTGTCACTCACCCGGCACTGCTGCTCATATTCATTTCTCATCTGCGTCAGCCTTTCTTCTTGCATGAAGAATTCAGCACTGCTGGGATCAAGGTCACCAAACTAGAAAATGGAAAGTGCAAAGTTGTCATTTTTCCCAAGTATCCTTCTTTGACTTAAAAAATACCAAAGGCCCCAATTTCTAGTGTTCATTCAGTCTCCTGAGTATGAAAGGAATGTGACTTTTGAACAGAAATACCATCCACTGGATGATGGAAAGAACATTCTAGAGTGATGTGTTCAACTAAAGCAGAGATCCTTTCTCAGTGCCATGCAAAGTTTTCCTCGTATAAATTAAATCCCTGCAAAAGTTGACAACTTCCTTTAGTCACATAAATAATTCCATAATAGACATTTTCTTAGTGGCACTGCTTCTGGTCTTTTGAGTAAACTACATTTCGGGGTTACCTTTCAGGAAATCATTTAAACAGATTTACCTTTTCTGCCAAAACATTTTCCAAATTTCGCTGAAGTTTGTTTGTCAGACTCTCATATTCTGCCAACTTCTCTGTATTCTCCAGAAGCTCATTTTCTAGACGACTGTTTTCCTAAAGAAATTTGGGGAAATCACGTGGATTAAAAAGGAAGCTGTTGTACTGTTTTATTTCATGCATAAACAAATGCTCTAGATTGAGAAAGTTTCAGTACATTAGAGGAGAAAAAGTAAATATTAAAAAAAACACCAATGTTTATCTTATAACTCCAAAGCGTGCCTCTTCTTTTTCTTGATCCTACAGAACCAGGCTATCCAATAGCAGGCACTAGCAGTCCCAGGTAAAGGAGCTGTGAGTGTGAAAGACTCACAGATTTTAAGAATTTAGAACGAAAATGAAAAAAAGCTCAATAACAGGTTTTCTATATTAATTACATATCAAAATGATAATGTTTTAGAGATTACAGATTATGATTTAACATTAAATTGATTTAACATTAAATTCACCTGTTTCTTTTTACCTTTTAATGTGGCTGTCTGAAAATTTGAAATTACATATATGACTTGCATTGTACTTCTATTTGACAGCTTTGCAACTGAAAATTTAATGACATGAAAAGCATTCTCATTAGGATGTCAAATGAAAGACTGATTGCAGAATAACCACGTTTATCTGACAGCAAAAGAGAACTCAGAAAAACTACAAAAAGAATAGCTCCAACAATTTTCATTTAATGATGATATAGACATGGTTTACATTTAATTTACAATTGATTTTGGTTTAAAGATATAAAAGCTATACATACAGTTTTTTCATAATTTATGTTTAAATTATGATAATAACATGTTAACCTAAGTCCACAAAATGTGGGTTTTTTTCTGTGTATTTTCAAAGCATGCTGCTGCTGCTAAGTCACTTCAGTCATGTCCGACTCTGTGCGACCCCACAGACGGCAGCCCACCAGGCTCCCCCCCATCCCTGGGAGTCTCCAGACAAGAATACTGGAGTGGGTTGCCATTTCCTTCTCCAATGCATGAAAGTGAAAAGTGAAAGTGAAGTCACTCAGTCATGTCTGACTCTTAGCGACCCCATAGATTGCAGCCTACCAGGCTCCTCTGTCCATGGGATTTTCCAGGCAAGAGTACTGGAGTGGGGTGCCATTGCCTTCTCCGTTTCAAAGCATATCTTGCCAAAATATAGAGATGATATATTTCTTTTTAGAAAACTTTTTATTTTGTATTAGGGTATAGCCAATTAGCAAACAATGCTGTGGTAGTTTCAGGTAAACAGCAAAGGGATTCAGTCGCACATATACGTGTATCCATTCTCCACCAAGCTCTCCTCTTATCCAGATTGCCACACAACATTGAGCAGAGTTCCATGTGGTATACAGTAAGTCCTTGTTGGTTATCTGTTTTAAATACAGAAGTGTATACATGTCCATCACAAACTCCCTAACTATCCTTTCTCCCCATCCTTCCCACCAGCACCCATAAGGTCATTCTCAAAGTCTGTGAGTCTGTTTCTGTTTTGTAAGTTCATTTGTATTAATATCATTTCTTGATAGATTCCACATATAAGTGATGTCACAGGATATTTGTCTTTCTCTGATTTACTTCACTCAGTATGATACTCTCTAGGTCCATCCATGTTGTTGCAAATGGCAACTATTTCCTTCTTTTCAATGGCTGAGTAATAGTCCACTATGTATATGTACCACATCTTTATCCATTCCTTTGTCACTGGACATTTAAGTAGAGCCAATATGTTTTAAATATATTCTTGTTCACACCCTTATACGGTTAACATGGAGTGAAAAAGTATGTGCTTGAAGTGTTTAAAAAAGAAAACTACCTACCCCCCAAATGACAACTCTAGAATTCTAATCTTTCAAAGTATGTCTAAATTTAGATGTTAAAACAATCAGGAGCAATCTCTATGAACTGGGCCTGTGTTGGTTCTTTGGAAACTAAGAAGTCAGCTTCTGTTGCCGACCACAGGGAACACACAATTGGGGCCATGGCAGGGGAGACAGATATGGATACAATTACCTAAGATGTGATAGAAAACATGCTATCTTCTGGCGAGAAAAAAAAGTTAAGTGTAACGGGAACGAATAAGCAATTTGGCCTGCAGTGTTGGAGAAAGCAGTGAAGGAGCCTAAAAGCTCACCGAGAAATGGAAATCACTGACAGCAGGTGCAGCAGAGGTCAGGCGTGGGCTTGGGGGTTGCTGTCAAGGCCTGAGATTAGGAAGGTAGGAGCATGAACCCCTTTTCAGAGCCCTTCAGGCTGCCATGCTGTACTTTTACAAAGGGTATAGCATGATTTTTAAGTGTTCTTCAGTAAGATGGCACCCCACTCTTGCCTGGAAAATCCCATGGATGGAGGAGCCTGGTGGGCTGCAGTCCATGGGGTCGCTAAGAGTGGGATACAACTGAGCGACTTCATTTCACTTTTCACTTTCATGCATTGGAGAAGGAAATGGCAACCCACTCCAGTGTTCTTGCCTGGAGAATCCCAGGGATGGAGGAGCCTGGTGGGCTGCCGTCTATGGGGTTGCACAGAGCCAGACACGACTGAAGCCACTTAGCAGCAGCAGCAGCAGCAGTAAGATAACTCTGGTGACCAGGCGGAGGGAGGTTGGATAGATGGAAGAAAGGACGCACGTAAGTCAGTTGAGAAACTGTGATGAATTCTGAACCTGTTCAGAGGCTGTGGAAATGGAGAAATGGGATAAATCTGAGAAGCCTTCAGAGCATCAGCAGGACTCAGAAAGTGAGAATCCAGGATGACCAGGGACGGTGACTTCTATGACTTACAGCACAGGGTGGTGATGGAGATTAGGGTGAAAATTCAGGAGAGGAAGCAGTTTGATGGTTAGGGAGGGAGAATTGGCTCAATTTCTGATTTGTGGAGTTTCAAGAACCTTTCATAACCTCAAGAAAACTAACTATCCCATAGGTTCTTATTACTTTCATATACTGTATATGTAGCAACTCACTCAATCTCCATATCAATGCTATGAGGTAGGTATTATAATGGTGACTCTCCTGTACATTAGGAAACAGGCTTGAGTAACCTGATGAAGGTCTTCTGTAAGTGGTGGTATCCAGATTGGAACCAGGCTGTCTTGAGTCCAGACTCCTCCCAAGAACTGAGAGGGTCCCGCCCACCTTCAGCTCCAGCTGACACTGTCCCACATTACCCGGTGTCAGAGCTCCATAAAGAGAAGGATCACTTCCTCTACTGAGGCACAGAAAAGAGGAGGATGTGCAAGGGAAAAGGTAGATTTGGGAGCAGAGAAGCAAAGTGGATGGCCTCGGTGTGGAAGGAAAAAAAAGCCATCTGCTAAGGATGAGGAAGGGGACAGCATCAACCAGGTATCAAACAGCCCTGAGGACTCACTGCAGCTTCAGCAGGTAAGAACAAGATATGCTGTTGGCAAACCAGAAGCCTGGACACCCCTGAAACCTGGATCCCAGTGGGGGCTCTACCATGTCTGGGTGCTGACCCAGACTTATGAGCCCTGTGCAGACCTGTCCTCTTACAGAGCTGTGGTTTTCCACATGGCGTTCCCAGAAGGCACACAGACCACATAACTAAGAGGATAATTACCTTTAAAGAGAGTGCGAGGCGGTCCCGGATATAATTCTCTTCTGTTTTTGCCTTTTCGATCTCTTGCTCAAGTTCCAAACGCTGTTTGCCCACCTGCTGCAGGATCTGCTCTCTCTCCTTTCGAAACTCATTCTTTAAGGCTGCTATTCGCTCCTTGTACTCTTCATCCAGTTTCCTGTGAGAAGGAAAGACTGACAGGCTGCCATCAAGTCCCTCAGGGATCCCTCTGCAGAGCCACCAAAACCAGAAAGAGGCATAGAGATGGGAAGCTCCTCGAGAAAGTGTCCAGTGAGCCCTGCTTTCCTGTAGGCTTGGCCACACCTAAGTCACCCCAGCCAGGTGTGGCCAAGCAGGCGGGCAGGCAGGCAAAGCCCCACTGTTCTGGGCCAGGGTGGGGGGAGAGGAGGGCCCTGGCCCACCCGTCACACCTGAGGTTGTGCTCGTTCCGCCGCTCTAGGGCTGCGTGGTGGTCGTCCACCTCTGAGGCCAGGAGAGACTTCAGCTTCTCCGCTTTGTCCAGGTCAGACCGCAGCTTCTCTTTTTCTCTGAGCATCTGATCAACTCGCTCCCTAGAATCAAAAAGAAACAAAGTTATAAGGGAGACTGTTACTAAGCAACAAGTAGACCCAAAAAGCTCTCCTCTGGCTTACGCCTCTACAAAAACAAAACCAAGACAACCAACCCTTCCTTAGCACAGACATTCCACAGCCCTTTTCAAAAGCCTACATGCAGATCTAAGCTCCACCTCACTTTCACAGAAGTGAGATGATAGGCGATTGGCCTCCACTGCCTTCAGGATGGAAGAAAACACGCCACAGGCATCTGAAGCGCTTGCTCAACAAGTAGCAAAGGGAACAGAGCAGGTAAGCTTTCTGCTCAACTCACAGCAAATGCCGAATCTCAGCCTTAAAACTGGCCAGAGCTGCCTGGTGAATGCTGTTCTTGGTGACCAAAAGTTCGTTTTCAAGAGCCAGTGTCAACTCTGTCAAGTTGACATTTCCATCAAGGCTAAAATCCAAGGCCTAGAAATCAGAACAAGTTCAAGATAATCACAAGTTCTGTCCTCATAAAGCAGAAAATGTGAAGGTTATACAGACCTGGGGAACTAAATTTATAATCTACAAACTGGATGTTTACATTTCTTTAACAATTGCTTCGGAACAATACTCAACTAAGGTCTCTCTAAGGAAAACATGATTATTTACATCTTTTTAAAAAAATGCCTTCTGGCATTGTAAATAAACACAATGGCAAAACTCTAATCTTTACCAACCAGAGATCAGTTAAGAAATTCCTTGTCAATAATTTAGGGGTTAAAAACGTGAAGTCAGCAACACTCCTGGTTAAAGGGGGTAGCAAAAGTTATCTCTTATGTCTGAGATCTTGTGAACAGAAGAATCATTAAGGAGAAATCAAATCAAATCAAATCACAAACAGAATTTTTCAACCCTTTCCAATTTGTCATTTGCCTCGCATTTCAGTTGCCACACCTTCAGGATCTCCTGGCTGTTTTCAATGCCTTCTTCCTGCCAGGTGTCAAGTATTCTCTCCACTGATGCATAGCCCATCCCATCATCCAGGCAGGAGAAGACCCGAAAACCAATGGTACTCATCATTGCAGATGGGGTGGTGGTCCGTCGTCCACTCTCATCAAAAGACTAGAAGAAGAAAGAGACTTGAGCAAGCTCAGGCATTGCAACATGACATTGGTCAAGACCAAAAGCCGTCAGTCCTGCTCACAAGGGGCAGAGGCATGCTTCTCTCATTTATACTTTAGCCCATCCCATCATCCAGGCAGGAGAAGACCCGAAAACCAATGGTACTCATCATTGCAGATGGGGTGGTGGTCCGTCGTCCACTCTCATCAAAAGACTAGAAGAAGAAAGAGACTTGAGCAAGCTCAGGCATTGCGACATGACGTTGGTCAAGACCAAAAGCCGTCAGTCCTGCTCACAAGGGGCAGAGGCATGCTTCTCTCATTTATACTGCTAGGAGAAAAAGCCACGGAGCCCCTTTGATCTTCCTTTCTCATGTCAGTCAAGAATGCAAAGCTGGTCAACAGCTGACCTGGCAGACAGATCCTGCACACAGATGAGATGCATCTCTACTTAACATCAGGTTCCTCTGGCCCACAGCTACCATGAAGGGGCATAATTAGTGGTCTTCCTACTATAATTCATGGTCATTTCTCAAACCCAACTTCCTCAGTGGTTTAGTCTTTCTTTTCTGCTCTTCTTTTGCGTCTCTGTCTCCTCAGTATTTTTCTTCAGACAGCAGATTAACTCACTAGAAATTATTCAAATGGATGTTAACTTTACTCCCAAAGAATCCACTTCCTATGTATTTCTTACCTGCATGGAGATGTGCCTTTTCAATTGTCTATATGGGGTAGATGCTGATGGTGTAAGAGGTTTTCCGTTTTTGAACAAGCCATAGAAAAAATCTTCTACACTCATCATACCATCAGGATCAAGATTATGGAAGACTTCTTCAAGCATCTAGAAAAGGGTAAACGTATATCTTAACTATTTCTCTCAAAAAAACCCCATGAAGTTCAAAGTACACTTCTAGTCCCAAGTGGCTCAGTGGTAAACAATTCCCCTGCCAAGGAAGGAGACGCTGGTTTGATCCTCAGTCTAAGGAAATGGCAACCCATTCCAGTTATTCTTGCCTGGGAAATCCAATGTACAGGGGAGCCTGGCAGGCCCATGGAGTCACAAAGAGTCAGACATGACTTAGAGATTAAACAACAAAGCCAATAGATACTGGCACCACTCTTGATTCCAGGACTCCAAAAATATGACATGTCCCTTTATTCTCACTTCACTAAATATATTTTCCTTTCTAGTAATCTGTCCTTCCCCCTCACATAAACTAAATAAAATTCATTTTCAACATCTTCATAATTTTATGCAACTTAGAAATTAACTGTTTTCTCTTTTGCTCATACTCTTAGAACAGGTTATCTTTAACATTGCTATGCATTATCTTGTGAGTTAAAGAATTACTGAAAAATATAAAGATATAGCTTCCCAGTGTTGTTACAGCAGAAAACAGACATTTGTTAAGCCATTATATTACGGTGACTCCACATGATATTTTGCTTATTTGAAATTTTGGAAACTAGCATAATTGGGTCTGGGACAGACTGCAATGATTTAAGAGCTTGGGTCTGAAACCCATGCCTTGGAATTTAGAACATTACTTGGAACCACACTGTGGTGTTTGGGGCTTTTAATTTCTTTTAATGCTTTTGCACAGCCAAAATGAGGACTGGATAGGAAGAATTTCATGTGTGTGCAATAAAAGTGTTCCGAGAGATGTGAAGAGAAGGAAATTCTGCCTCACTACTTTGCCCTCTCTGACAGTAATCAAGTGGTCCTCATCATATGGAGTCCCTTCTAGAGGCATGCCTGGGAGATGGTTTGTTCCCTAACTCACAGAGGAATGGAAAAGGGAATAAAGCAACATGAGTCACAGACACCACAAAATAGGGAGGGAAAGCAAAGCCCTCCATTCTCTCAGTCAGCTTCCTATTTGGGGGGCTAAACTTTTTCTATAGGACATGACCCCAATGTACAAAGCAGAAATCACCTGAGGATCTTGTTAAAGGGCAGACTCTGATGTAGTTAAATCTGGGGCTGGGGCCTGGGAATTCTACATTTCTAACAAGATGTTGCCTAATTTGCTGAGTAGCAAGAAACCAAATAAGCAACAAACTTACCATTAGTGCCTGCAACTGGGTCCCTTCTAACAAAAGCCTCTTTGTAACAAATCCTCAGTTTTTCAATATTTATTTCGTAAGTCTGGACTATTGCTAGGATTCCTGTCATCTCCTAATTGTTGATTTTATCCCTCAGCTAAGTCCTTGTGGCATTTCTTTTATCTTGAATGCTTTTTTTTTTTTTTTCCCCAATTCATATCCAATGGGAAACATCTGTCTCTATTCTTATTTTTCTACCACTTCCTCTGGAGAGGATTCCAAAACAAAACCGTTTTAAAGGGTGGAAATCTTTGGAAGAAGCAACAGTTCCTATAGAGAATCACATGAAGAAACAGATGGAAAGATATTTGGGGCAAAATTCAGAGGTTGCCAAGCTCCCTTAGATTCTCTGTCTCATTTTTATCAAACAAAAGAACACTTTCTTAGAGGACTAGGCTTTCAGGACTGTCAAGCCAGAAGTCACAGTAAAATCCAGCAGTGAGGACTTAAGTTAACCAGCATATTTTGCCTTTAACATTGGAACATCCCAACATATTTGCCTTTAACATTTTGCTCCCCATCGGTTAGCCCTGTTCAGTTCAGTTGCTCAGTCGTGTCCGACTCTTTGCAGCACGCCAGGCCTCCCTGTCCATCACCATCTCCCGGAGTTCACTGACTCACGTCCATCGAGTCTGTGATGCCATCCAGCCATCTCATCCTCTGTCGTCCCCTTCTCCTCCTGCCCCCAATCCCTCCCTACTGTATCAGAGTCTTTTCCAATGAGTCACCTCTTCACATGAGGTGGCCAAAGTACTGGAGTTTCAGCTTTAGCATCATTCCTTCCAAAGAAATCCCAGGGCTGATCTCCTTGCAGTCCAAGGGACTCTCAAGAGTCTTCACCACCACAGTTCAAAAGCATCAATTCTTCGGCACTCAGCCTTCTTCACAGTCCAACTCTCACATCCATCCATGACCACAGGAAAAACCATAGCCTTGACTAGACGGACCTTAGTCAGCAAAGTAATGTCTTTGCTTTTGAATACACTATCTAGGTTGGTCATAACTTTTCTTCCAAGGAGTAAGCATCTTTTAATTTCATGGCTGCAATCACCATCTGCAGTGGTTTTGGAGCCCAAAAGAAAATAAAGTCTGACACTGTTTCCACTGTTTTCCCATCTATTTCCCATGAAGTGATGGGACCGGATGCCATGATCTTCGTTTTCTGAATGTTGAGCTTTAAGCCAACTTTTTCGCTCTCCTCTTTCACTTTCATCAAGATTACAAGGCCCTCTTTAATACCCTTCCCCCACCCCTCACTTTTGCTTCTGAATCTCTCCACTTTCCTCTCATTCACTGGGCTCTAGTCTAGCTTGTCTTCTCTCAGTCCTTTTTTGCATCCAGTTCCTTCTTGACTCTGGTTTTGGAGGCTTGGCCCTCAGCCTGTGATGCTCTTATGCTGCCTCTTCATCTGGCTAACTCCTACCTATTCTTTAAGTCTCAGCTTAAATATTATTTCACAGAACTGTTTTCCCTGCTCCTCTGACTCAATTAAATACCCTGTGTGTTTCTTATTTTGTATATTTACTATTATTGAAATATTTATTTGAAAACTTATTCTTCTTTGGCTTTCCCAGCTGGAGTATAAACTTAACGAGGTAAAGAAAGACCACGTCTGTCTTGTTGACAACTGCATGCATCATGCCTAATATAATGCCTGGAACACAGAAGATAATCAATATCTGTTAAACGAGTAGAAGAGACAGATAACTTGCTCAGGGTAATATTTATTTGAAAACTTATTCTTCTTTGGCTTTCCCAGCTGGAGTATAAACTTAACGAGGTAAAGAAAGACCACGTCTGTCTTGTTGACAACTGCATGCATCATGCCTAATATAATGCCTGGAACACAGAAGATAATCAATATCTGTTAAACGAGTAGAAGAGACAGATAACTTGCTCAGGGTCACAGGATTTGAACCCAAATCTCTCTGTCCTTAAGTGCATTCTCTTTGAAAACCTTGCAAAGCAGAAAAGAGGACTTTATAAATTCAACATATCATAATCAGTTTTAGGGATGTAAATTTCCCAAGTCTCAAAGTACTGACTGACTGAAATGGATGGATGGATGGATGGTTATATGGCTGAAAGGAATGGGGCCTGGGAGTAAGGTAGGATTGGGAGGAAACTACCTCCCACAGTCTATGTGACATAAAAACATCTACCGACCTTCATGAGTAGTCATAATAGAGAAATGAGAGTATGGATGAGAGAGGGGAGATCATTAGAGATCGCTAAGTTGCTACTGCTACTGCTGCTAAGTCACTTCAGTTGTGTCTGACACTGTGTGACTCCATAGATGGCAGCCCACCAGGCTTCCCCGTCCCTGGGATTCTCCAGGCAAGAACACTGTCATCTTCATAATTTTATGCAACTTAGAAATTAACTGTTTTCTCTTTTGCTCATACTCTTAGAACAGGTTATCTTTAACATTGCTATGCATTATCTTGTGAGTTAAAGAATTACTGAAAAATATAAAGATATAGCTTCCCAGTGTTGTTACAGCAGAAAACAGACATTTGTTAAGCCATTATATTACGGTGACTCCACATGATATTTTGCTTATTTGAAATTTTGGAAACTAGCATAATTGGGTCTGGGACAGACTGCAATGATTTAAGAGCTTGGGTCTGAAACCCATGCCTTGGAATTTAGAACATTACTTGGAACCACACTGTGGTGTTTGGGGCTTTTAATTTCTTTTAATGCTTTTGCACAGCCAAAATGAGGACTGGATAGGAAGAATTTCATGTGTGTGCAATAAAAGTGTTCCGAGAGATGTGAAGAGAAGGAAATTCTGCCTCACTACTTTGCCCTCTCTGACAGTAATCAAGTGGTCCTCATCATATGGAGTCCCTTCTAGAGGCATGCCTGGGAGATGGTTTGTTCCCTAACTCACAGAGGAATGGAAAAGGGAATAAAGCAACATGAGTCACAGACACCACAAAATAGGGAGGGAAAGCAAAGCCCTCCATTCTCTCAGTCAGCTTCCTATTTGGGGGGCTAAACTTTTTCTATAGGACATGACCCCAATGTACAAAGCAGAAATCACCTGAGGATCTTGTTAAAGGGCAGACTCTGATGTAGTTAAATCTGGGGCTGGGGCCTGGGAATTCTACATTTCTAACAAGATGTTGCCTAATTTGCTGAGTAGCAAGAAACCAAATAAGCAACAAACTTACCATTAGTGCCTGCAACTGGGTCCCTTCTAACAAAAGCCTCTTTGTAACAAATCCTCAGTTTTTCAATATTTATTTCGTAAGTCTGGACTATTGCTAGGATTCCTGTCATCTCCTAATTGTTGATTTTATCCCTCAGCTAAGTCCTTGTGGCATTTCTTTTATCTTGAATGCTTTTTTTTTTTTTTTCCCCAATTCATATCCAATGGGAAACATCTGTCTCTATTCTTATTTTTCTACCACTTCCTCTGGAGAGGATTCCAAAACAAAACCGTTTTAAAGGGTGGAAATCTTTGGAAGAAGCAACAGTTCCTATAGAGAATCACATGAAGAAACAGATGGAAAGATATTTGGGGCAAAATTCAGAGGTTGCCAAGCTCCCTTAGATTCTCTGTCTCATTTTTATCAAACAAAAGAACACTTTCTTAGAGGACTAGGCTTTCAGGACTGTCAAGCCAGAAGTCACAGTAAAATCCAGCAGTGAGGACTTAAGTTAACCAGCATATTTTGCCTTTAACATTGGAACATCCCAACATATTTGCCTTTAACATTTTGCTCCCCATCGGTTAGCCCTGTTCAGTTCAGTTGCTCAGTCGTGTCCGACTCTTTGCAGCACGCCAGGCCTCCCTGTCCATCACCATCTCCCGGAGTTCACTGACTCACGTCCATCGAGTCTGTGATGCCATCCAGCCATCTCATCCTCTGTCGTCCCCTTCTCCTCCTGCCCCCAATCCCTCCCTACTGTATCAGAGTCTTTTCCAATGAGTCACCTCTTCACATGAGGTGGCCAAAGTACTGGAGTTTCAGCTTTAGCATCATTCCTTCCAAAGAAATCCCAGGGCTGATCTCCTTGCAGTCCAAGGGACTCTCAAGAGTCTTCACCACCACAGTTCAAAAGCATCAATTCTTCGGCACTCAGCCTTCTTCACAGTCCAACTCTCACATCCATCCATGACCACAGGAAAAACCATAGCCTTGACTAGACGGACCTTAGTCAGCAAAGTAATGTCTTTGCTTTTGAATACACTATCTAGGTTGGTCATAACTTTTCTTCCAAGGAGTAAGCATCTTTTAATTTCATGGCTGCAATCACCATCTGCAGTGGTTTTGGAGCCCAAAAGAAAATAAAGTCTGACACTGTTTCCACTGTTTTCCCATCTATTTCCCATGAAGTGATGGGACCGGATGCCATGATCTTCGTTTTCTGAATGTTGAGCTTTAAGCCAACTTTTTCGCTCTCCTCTTTCACTTTCATCAAGAAGCTTTTTAGCTCTTCACTTTCTGCCATAAGGGTGGTGTCATCTGCATATCTGAGGTTATTGATATTTCTCCCGGCAACCTTGATTCCAGCTTGTGTTTCTTCCACTCCAGCGTTTCTCATGATGTACTCTGCATATAAGTTGAATAAGCAGGGTGACAATATACAGCCTTGACGTACTCCTTTTCCTATTTGGAGCCAGTCTGTTGTTCCATGTCCAGTTCTAACTGCTGTTTCCTGACCTGCATACAGATTTCTCAAGAGGCAGGTTAGGTGGTCTGGTATTCCCATCCCTTTCAGAATTTTCCACAGTTTATTGTGATCCACACAGTCAAAGGCTTTGGCATAGTCAATAAAGCAGAAATAGATGTTTTTCTGGAACTTTCTTGCTTTTTCCATGATCCAGTGGATGTTGCCAATTTGATCTCTGCTTCCTCTGCCTTTTCTAAAACCAGCTTGAACATCAGGGAGTTCACAGTTCACATATTGCTGAAGCCTGGCTTGGAGAATTTTTGGCCAAATCAATGTACAGCTTCCTGACTGCCTAAACATCCATCACCTGATCCATTCCAAGTGGTGGAGTAAGCAAGTCCTGCCAGTTATTAGACATGGGGGTGTGGGCAAGTGGTGAGTAAATGAATGCGCATTCGGAAGAGGACAGATAAGAATGCAAGTCAGTGGACAACTGGGACACACCCTGCAGCCTATGCAGGAGCTGACTCTAGAACCCTGAGGACATTCTTCCTCCCTATCACCAGCCAGGTCTTGGACGGCTGATTTCCCAATGGGTAAGTTGGGAAATAGCCAGAGGGGCCAGGAAGGTGATATAAATGAATGAGGCAGCATGGTCTTGAGACATTTAAAAGGCTACTTGGAAGCGTTTTAAAGCAGTGAACGGAACATTTGCGTGCATGCCCTGTCCAAAGGGGCTAGCTGTTTCTTGTTACCAGAAAAATAGAGCCAAATCTTCTGATTTTCAGAAAAAAATCTCCTGATTTTAAAAAGCAAAGCAAATAGTTCAATTTTTAAACTCTGTGTAGGTCACCTGGCCTTTGGGTCATATCTGGCCTCTAGACTTCCCAGGTGGCTCAGTGGTAGAGAATCCTCCTGCCAAGCAGGAGACCCAGATTTGATCCCTGGAGAAGGAAATGGCAACCCACTCCAGTATTCTTGCCTGGAAATCTCCCAGACAGAGGAGCCTGGTGGGCTGCAGTTCACAGGGCTGCATGAGTCAGGCATGACTTGGTGACTAAACAACAAGGGTGATGGTCTGCCTTCACTGCCCTGCAGCCGTCTTGGCTTCTGGAAGGCAGGGCACTAGCTTCAGCTATAAGTCAATCCAGTTTCCCTTCATGCTGATGGCAACATGCAGCAGTGACCTCTTTTTTTAATCTATAAAATGTGGGGTGACTAAATCTAAAATTGCTTTCAGTTGTAAAATTCTAGGATTCCAAGCTGTGTGTCGGTGAGATCATCATGAACTTTCAGCTCCACTGTGGTCTAGAGCTAATAATACAAAAGCACTATAGTATTTCATGATTTTGGCAAGGAGGAAAAACACCAAGTAAAAGCTACATTCAATTAGCAATCCTTCACCCACCCTCACAGCAGAGGAGAATAAATGTGCTGCTTCTTTTCCTGGATTCTGGAAACTCCACCACAGAAGAGAATGCAACTCCCCATAAACAGCTACAGTTTATCCCAAGATTTGTTCTGAGATAAATAATCCAAGTTTGTGCAATATTTCTCGGCAAAAACAACCCAAGGTTCTGTACACTGCACTGGTTTATAATTTAGGAGGACGAATTTAATTGTATGACTCAACAGTCACCACTGATAAATAAATGACTGTGGAGCCATTAAAAGGTAGTCAGAGCGTGTGCAACGGTCACATACACAAGGGAGGAGGAGGGAGAGCTTTTCTGCAAGCTAGGCTACTTGGAAGCTTTTGATAATAAATCTCATTCTGGTTTAGGAAAATAATACCACTTATCCTCTGAGCAAGCAGATAACATGGTTTCGAATATCATTATAATCAAAGTTTCCCAAAGCTTGTACAACTGTCACCCTAACTTCTAAGTCCCTTCAATCCTTACTTTCAGCTCTTTGAAAGATGTATCTTGGAATTAATTACATTCTTCTGTTTCATGGCTGTTCATGCACCCAGTCCTGCCACCCCTCTTAATTTTTTAGAAAATGTAAAGTTGAGAATTTTACCAAGCAAGAGCATCTTGGGGGCTTTTTCAAGACTCTTTTGTTGCACGTTTTCAAAACCACCAACCTACCCTTTTCCATTTCCTCATGACCAGATTATTGTGATGACTCCTGGCTGGTGTCCTAATCTATGGCTCTCTTTACTCCAATATACCCCATAAAAGAAGTTCAGACCACCCTTAGCAAGTAAGTTTTTCCAATGTATTATGTAATCTGCTAAAGAACTCTGGGATGATATAGAGACTGTCTCTCCAAAGACTAAAGTCATCAGGCTGGGCTTCAAAGTATTCCCGCAACTCAACCCTCCCAAACTCTCTGCCTTGTCCTGCCTCCACACCTTTCTCACCTCTGACTCTGTGAATGCCACACCTACAAACAGACTGACATCATGGCTACACTGAGCTGGGGTCTGACAATGATGTGGGGTAGCATGCTTAGCACAGTGAGGCACACACAGTTTGGGTTCAGTAATTATCAGCTATTGTCAGTTCTTTCTTCCCATGACGAACATGAGGTCCTCAGAGACAGAAACTTGATGGCTGACTTGCCAGGAAAAAAAGAGAATGGAGTCTCTGTAACTTGTGGCAGAAAACCAAAACATGGCTGTCTCCAGCCTGTGGCCAGGTTAGCTTGTATCACGACTACTATCCCTGAATAAAAATACAATGCAACGCTCACCTCTCCATCGACATTCTGCAAACCATACTGCTCGCAGATGGAGACCAGCTTCTTTCGGTTTAGGTGACCATCACGAGTGATCCCCAAATCTTCACAAACCTCCTGCAGTTTCTCTTCTATCCAGTCTTGGGGAGCCAAAGACCCACTCTGTGAGGCTTTCAAATCATCTGGGTTCCAAAATCTTAACTGGCCTAAAATAAAAGCATATATTATATTGTCCCTAAAAGAACTGCACAGAGAGAGCACCTATACTCAAAGGAAAATATGCTTTTTGAAAACAAATGCTATAAAAAGAGACTACCGAGTGTTGATTTGATCCAGAAGTTCAAATGAAGTAGGACCATTGGTTCTCAGGCTGCATCGAAAGCCAACAGGCCCTTTTGTTCACTGGCAGTTATACCCCATAAAAAATGTGCTGGTGCAGTCACGTCAAGGTTCTAGGTTTGTTTATTTCAAAGAAAAATGTGCACAAGCTTAGGCTTTGGTGTGACTGAAAGAGCAGGCTGGTTGAGAGCCATTCAAAAGAGCTTTATATGTCCTACCTCAACTATAGCTACCAGACCTTATTATCTCTACTCTCTTTCTAGTCTAAGCACTGTTTTACTGAGAAGGAAATAATTTCATGGTAAATACCATTAAATAATGATAAAAATCTCAAGAGTAGCCTGTTTCTAAATCTTTACACATGAATATTATAAGCAACCTAATTAAAAAAATAAATGGTTGCAAGTTATTAATTATCTGTATATTAAGGATAGTTGATTCCCTGGTGGCTCAGTTCAGTTCAGTTGCTCGGTCGTGTCCGACTCTTTGCGACCCCATGAATCGCAGCACGCCAGGCCTCCCTGTTCACCACCTCTTGGAGTTCACTCAGACTCATGTCCATCGAGTCCATGATGCCATCCAGCCATCTCATCCTCGGTCGTCCCCTTCTCCTCCTGCCCCCAATCCCTCCCAGCATTAGAGTCTTTTCCAATGAGTCAGTGGCTCAGTGGGTAACAAATCTGCCTGCAATGCAGGAGACCTGGGTTTGATCCCTGGCTTGAGAAGATATGCTGGAAAAGAGAATGGCTGCCCACTCCAGTATTCTAACCTGGAGAATTCCATGGACAGAGGAGCATGGTGGGCTTCCATGGGGTCGCAGAGTCAGACACAATTGAGCGACTAAGCACATATTAAGGATAAATTCTATTTGAGGATACAAGGATCAACCTACTTATTTAAAAATATATATTTATTCTCTATGAAAAGTTCTCACTTCTAGTTAAGATTTCTACTTTCACATTAGAGATTCTGCCATTACTTAAACATGAGCTAATTATTGGCATGATACTGTGTGCCTCCAAGAACCTTGGAGGGTTGAGAAGAGTATTTAGTGCTACCCCTACTATTTATTAAAGACATTAAGCCCATTACTGCTGTGTCTTTACAGGTTGGAGACCTAGAGAATTTGTAATTAAACTTAAGTACAGCTAATCCATGGTAGGCTGTGAAGTGGGTGGAGATCTGTCAGCTGAACCACAGTGCCATCTGCTGGTGAGGAGATCACCATGAAACTTGTCAAGGGATGCATTTAATCACTAAATCGTTTAGGATGGTTTATAGATTAATGTGAAAGTCTATATAAGACAGTAATTAACCCATAAGTGAATTCCACATCTCAGTTGTCATATCTTGCGTGATGTTAAATGCAATGATTTAAAACGATGAGCTATCAATTAGGAGTGAATTTTTTGTTGCCGTTGTACTTCAGGTTGCTTCTTAGCTGGCCTCCAGCAGGTAGGGCTGTAGGAAGAAGGGAAGGGCCTTGGGAAGGGGTTGTGGAGAATGCCCTGTGAATGCAGCCCTTCCCTTCCAGGCCAGCCCGGCACACCCTCCGTTCCTACCTTCTGCTTCATACTCCTCGCTGTGCTGCGTCTTCCAGTGCTAGAGGAGGCAAGAGGAGGAGGTTAGTGAGCTTCAGAACTAAGCCTGCTCTTCCAAGACCAGATCACTCTCTGGCTCTGATGTCATCATCTGAGTAAGTCACATGATTCAGGACCCTCTAGTGCATTTATCCAGGCAGGCTCTTCTCAATCAGTGAGCCAAGAGAGAGCAGATGACTAAGAAATACCACACAGCCTTCTGCAGCATCTCACCAAGGATTTGCCCTGTGAGCTGACGTCACTTGTTCAATAGCAAAAGCTAGCACAACCAATAAAATCAGGCCAAAGCCAATATTCAGAATCCATCCACTGAGAAGAGTTTATACACATGCATTTATGATTTTGTTCTTCAGTAAATGTTTAATAAGTGTGAGGT
The DNA here is from genome assembly GCA_006410675.1 of Oreotragus oreotragus. NCBI lineage: Eukaryota > Metazoa > Chordata > Mammalia > Artiodactyla > Bovidae > Oreotragus > Oreotragus oreotragus. The sequence continues at coordinate 410,318 of SJYX01024766.1, read as the reverse complement.
ATCATGCTACATCTTTGGAAAACAACCATGAACAGGACAAGCATAGTTCTTCTCTCATGAGGTTTATATGCTGACAAAGTCATGCAGACAAGAAAACAGAAAGAACAATATTGTAGTGTATTAAGTGCTATTGTGGAGGAGTTCAAGAATGGGTACCTAATTAGGGTATCTGTCAGCCTTGGAAGTTCAGGGTAGACTTCCTGAAAGAAGCAAGATCTGACTGAGACCTGAGGGGTAAGCTGGAGACAGCCAAGTGGAAAGATAGGAGCAGAGACTGTTTGCTGACCCACGAGACAAGAATGAGACAGGTGTGTTTGTGGCACAATGAGAAGACAGAGGGCAGCCCCAAACAGGTAGATGAGAAAGGTCAAGTTAAAATGTACATTATCAGTGAATTACTACATTAAAAACAGTGAAACTGATCTGTACTGGATCATTTTGCCCCTTATCATGCTATGGTCTACTGAGTCTTTTCCAAGTCACAGAATACAGGAGTAGTTTGTATATTACACAAAAGCACCCAGCCCAGGGCACCCATCAGAACCAAAACTCAGCCCTTGTTCCATGAGCCAAATCTGCTTCCAACCAGTGGCCACGAGTAGGTACACAGTGATCTTTGGCCTCATCAGCAAGCTTCCTAATTACTCTTGTTAGGAGGTTCTACAACCACCACAGTCAGGTAACCCCATTGAGAAAAGTGTACCCCCCTTTTAAAACCTCCTGCTGTCTCAGCAAAGATCCAGCTTTATGAATGAAGCTACCTTTGATAACTGATGCAAAGAGTCAACTCATTGGAAAAGACCCTGATGCTAGGAAAGATTGAAGGCAAAAGGAGAAGGGGGCAGCAGAGAATGNCATTGAGAAAAGTGTACCCCCCTTTTAAAACCTCCTGCTGTCTCAGCAAAGATCCAGCTTTATGAATGAAGCTACCTTTGATAACTGATGCAAAGAGTCAACTCATTGGAAAAGACCCTGATGCTAGGAAAGATTGAAGGCAAAAGGAGAAGGGGGCAGCAGAGAATGAGATGGTTAGATAGCATCACCCACTCAATGGACATGACTTTGAGCAAACTCCATAGTGGAGGACAGAGGGACCTGGCGTGCTGCAGTCCCTGAGCTCACCAAGAGTCGGCCACGACTTAGTGCCTGAGCAACAGCCTTTGATAACACATAGATAACCAGTCCACTCTCCTTGGTGGCTGAACTGCATAAGGGGAACTTACGTCTTAGATTCTTGAAATGAACTCAGCAGGAAAACAAACCTAATTAACTCTCATCTCCAGAGCTTGGATTCCTCATGGCAGACAGTGCACAATCTAAAATTCTTCGGTTAAACGTTGATTTCTTTTAGAAACTTGTTCACGTTGATACGAGTTGAAGTTCCTACAGCCAACCTAGGCGCATCTATTTTGTTCCTCTCTTCTTAGAAGGATAACCATCTACCAGGATTTCACAGCTCCATATTTCACTCAGAAGATACTGCATAGAGCACCGATTCAAAGAGCTCACCAAGATTTGTCACATAACCTGAAACCCCGAACTGACAGTGCTAAGTTATTCTTGCCACAGAGAGACATTCAAAGGCTATAACTCAAAATATAAAAGCTCACTACAACTCACAGATTACAACTCGAAGTCACTAACACGGATGATAAGTATAGGGACTGATAAGTATAGGGACTGTGGCACAATGTGATTTTTACTTGATTGTGATTACAATTTTATTGGCCCACATTTCCACACCGCAAATCTGATGAATGGATGATGTGTTGGGGGTTGGGGAGGGAGCAATGGAGGAAATAGACCTCCATAGATTTTTCTTACACTATTGTTTCTAGGCAGAATTCAATTGTTTTTATTTGCACAGTATACATTTTTATGCCTCCTAATAAAAGCATCCTGCCTGTCTATCCCTCTACATTTATTTCCTCAACCAACAGAGCAATTGCTCATATTATTGCAGCACCCAAAATGGTGAAAATTCATCATTCAGCATGTAAGTTGGAAAAACCCTAAAATGGAATCTGTTCAGTCCACCTGAAAAAAATATAGTAGGTTTCTGTGATCTAAGAACCATTGGTCAAAATAAAACCTATCGAATCACATACAGGGGATGATTTTTTAACAGCAGAAATGAAATGAGACATGGCAGAATAGGGATCACTGGACAAGCCGCTGCCGGGACAATACTTGGAAAAACGCAAACATACCCCTTCAAAAAATGCTCGGCAACAATTCCTAACACAACACAGCGTGTGTCTTGCTATAGAAAAACGTATTTCTTACATTTTCTCACTTATCAACTCATTAAAAACAGTGAACAATTAATTAGTTCAGAGGAGCAAGAGGCTTCAATGTACTATTTCTAAAATCGCATGAATCTATGTAACTGGGCACCTCATCTGATTCCCGCTTCCCTGCCACCCCTCCTCCCCGATTCTCACGTCTGACTATCGAGGGTGGGAATCAGACTGCCACCTGGCTCTGAACCCAGGCTTACCTACTGGGTTTAAGCTTGAACAAATTTCTTAATCTCTTTTGCCTCAGTTTCTCCACCTATAATATGGAATAAAGTAGTACATATTTCACAGAGCTGGGTAAAAATGCCTAGAATTGTGCCTGGCACTAAATAAGCAAATAAAATTTGATATTATTTTTGTTGGATATGTGTTTATGTAGTACATGTTTAATTTATATTTGCAGTTTCTTTTCATTATCATGTTTAAACTTAAAGAATTAATTTGATTTCCCTTGGGAGGTACTGGTTATTTATAAAAGTTTGTAAGAAAAATGCCAAATCTCCAGCAGATATGCAAAGAATACAGACAAGTCACATAAGAGGCAACCCAATTAAATATGGGGAAAGGTTCATTTCAGCAGCATTCAGAGATGCATAAATTAAAACCAAGCAATCATTTTGTTCCCACTAAATTAGCCAAGTATTTAAGATATGACTCCTATTACCAGCAAGGTTGTGATTTAAAATAGGCCTGTTTGGGAAAGAAAATAAAATAGACCTATTAATGTTATTGGAAACAATACAAATGGATATTACTTTTTAGTGAAGGAAATGACTTTATGTATCAAAATTCATGAAAATGTTCATGCTTTCTGATCCAACTTCATATGATTTCTGATGGTAAAAGTAAAATATTGAAAACAATTTAAAAACAGTGGGACATAAAGTATAATAACACATAATATAGTCATTATATAATTATAAAACCATGTTGGAGCATGAAATACATCTGATGAAATGTTAAATGAAAGACCACAACAAAAATACCATCAACACTAGGCCACTGGAGAAAAAAAACAAACATTTATACAATTAGACAAAGACTGGAAGGAAACAGAGACAATAAATATATATTTAGTTGAGGCAATGTGGGAACCAATTTCATTTCCTTTACTGTTATAAATGTTGTTTATACCATATAAACAGGTACAACTTCACTACTTCTTTTGCCCACCTGCCCTTGAATTCTCACTGAATGAATTCCCTGTGACCTGGGGGCGGGGGAAAGGGAAACTTCTGCCCCCTGGGTATGTTCCACTCTGCTAGTCAGCAAGGTCCTCCTGCATGATGACTTGTGATCAAAAGAACAGGCTCAGTGGGAAGCCCAGGTGCTTCCAGGAGGGTAAAAGCTGCTGGTGCCAATGCCTCCTAAATTTAGCAGAGTGTAGGAAGATCAGGGACACTCATCTGAGGCCTGCCTTGGGGGCTGTAACTAGAGTTATCCGAAGAAGCACCCTTCAGACAGCCTAACCAATGGCATCAGGTACAGCAATTTAAGTGATTTCACGCAAACTCTTAGGGTGGGTGGTGACAAGGTAAGGAATAACCTATTTTAACATCTCCAGGGGTAACGATTTTCCATGCATTTCTCTACAGCCCTGTGTAAGAAGCCCAGATCCAGCTAAGACCAGCCGTTAGAAGGGGAAGCAAATTTATCCTAAGGGCTATATTTTCATCCCAAGACCACTTCAAATGGAGATTGAGTTTATCACCCAGATGTTTTGCTATGCTTCTTCCCATAGGTCTGTTCCTTTAAGGGGGCTGGGAGGGATTGGGGGCAGGAGGAGAAGGGGATGACAGAGGATGAGATGGCTGGATGGCATCACTGNGCTATATTTTCATCCCAAGACCACTTCAAATGGAGATTGAGTTTATCACCCAGATGTTTTGCTATGCTTCTTCCCATAGGTCTGTTCCTTTAAGGGGGCTGGGAGGGATTGGGGGCAGGAGGAGAAGGGGATGACAGAGGATGAGATGGCTGGATGGCATCACTGACTCGATGGACTGGACGTGAGTCCGAGTGAACTCCAGGAGTTGGTGATGGTCAGGGAGGCTTGGCATGCTGGGATTCATGGGGTCGCAAAGAGTCAGACACGACTGAGCGGCTGAACTGAACTGAAACACGTCACATAGTGGCTGAATGTTTGTTATTAAATTGCAATTTCAGGGGGTGAGGGTGGAAGGGAGCAGATCCAATTCATTCACAGCTCATTTATTTTCATTCTCACTGCCTGGAACCAGTACTTCCAATTAAAAAGCAGGGGGAAAGAAAGAGGAAGGCAGTTTAGAAAGTGGGGGAGAGGAGGGTTAGATCTCTGGACTACCGGAATACCACCAATAAAAACAGCCATCACTCTGGAACCAGGTCCTTTAATTGCTGATGCTTTCCCCAGCAGTAAAGCCTGGCAGGTCGCCTCCAGACACTGGTCTGCCCTGAGTGTTGGAAGGGAGGTAATCATGAACACCTCTGGAAAAGTGGGAGAGGAAGGGGTGGCAATTGCTGGGATGTGTTCTCCATACTAATTAATGAAAAAGGATTTTCAACTTCTTTCCTTGAAATCTTATAGTAGCCTCTCCCTGGAGAATGAATGGATATTAATAAATTAAAAAAAAAAATCATCCCGTGGGAGCCCAGCTATTCCAGACTCTGGAGGCAAAATGGTAGCTGGGGGAGACTGCCAGGGTGAAGCTCTGCCTGTCTGCAGAGTGGGGCTGACCGCCCCCTCCCATAGAGACATGGAGGCACATGCCAGGGTCTTAGGAAATGTTAGCTCTTGTTAATATTTCAGCAAGAACAATGATGTGGTAAAGGGTTTAGGCTCCAGAGATGGAGTCTTCACTTATGGGCTATGCAAGCCTGGGCCAGTTACTTAATCCCTGCATGCAGTTTCCCTAGGGGTAAGTGAATACCAGTACCTACTTTTGAGAGTGTGCTAGTATTTGGAAAGCACTTAAATCAGTGAATGTTACAAATTAAGTGCTAAGTGTCTGTTAAGTAAATAAATGTTATAGTTATTATTCCTACGACCTGGGTGTGCAACACTAGGACAAAGGCAGAGGAAAGAAACAGCAGACAGACCAGCATCAGCTTTAAGGACAAACCCAGGAGAAACTGTAGAAATGACAGCTTTGAGCGTGTTAGTTGTCATGACGCAATCAACCTTTGATTCAGCATGGGAGCGAGGCCTCCTTGGGGGGCCTCCGCACTCAACAGTGTCCCCACAGCTGGCAGGGCTGTCATGTGCTAGCCAACAGCCTCCGTGAGAGTGGACAGAGGGGAGATGGTCCGAAGCAGCCTGGCCCTAAAACAGCTGCTGCAGAAAGCAGCTCCCCCCACCCCACACACCCACTTAAGCAGACAAAGGGAGTCTTGCACCTACCCTGTGGGCTGCGCAGCTCAGTCACGCTGGTCATTGTGGTCAGCTCTCAGGCTGTCTTACAGCTGGACGAGGGTGTCCCGCACATGTGGGCCATACAGGCGGCCCTGCTTTCAGGAATGTTTCTTTTGGAAGGACACCTGCTTTGCTGGACTGCGGAGCAGATGGCCTGAGCCTCTGGGATCCTGGAGCTGCTAGCCCCGAGGCTGGGCCAGCATCTGCAGCCCATGGGCCTGGCGTGGCCCCTGGCCACAATAGCCCAACCTCAGCCCCCAGCAGCCATCTGCTCGAGGGCAGACCTCTGTGCCCCTCAGAATGTATGGCTAATTAAAACGATTATGGCGCACACACGGGGCTATTCTTTCCCAGCAAAGGTTGCTGAGCTGAGCTGATCTCAGCAGACTTAAGCAGATTTTTTTTTTTTTTTGGCAGCCCCACACTCTAGCCTCTTAACCCAGGGACAAGCTGCTCAGTCGCAGGGCTGTCACGGCTGGAACGCAAGTCAGTTCCTTATCTTTAAAAGCAATTAGAAGCCACAAGTAAGTGCTGGGGATAAGAATTAAGGTATGATTTTTAAATGCATGCACATTTAGATAAGTCCTGCTGCAATGCCAAACAGCCTGTGGTACTGCCAGAGTGAAGAAATGCTGAATTTAAAGAGTCTGAGCCTTAAGCCGTTTTTACCAAGTTTGAGGACTGGTTTCAGTTCACTGGATTTTAAAGTCCTTAAAGGAAAAGGATTCTTTCATACATCTGCTTGTGGTATCCTGCTCATCCAAGTCACTCTCAGATAGTGGATACCGCTTTTCTATTTGAAAAATACTTTCTAATGCTATCATTGGAAAATTGTTACTATTATCACTTAAATTAACTTGTTAATTTTTCTTTGAAGTGTTGTTGATTCTGTTTTCTAGTTAGAAAATAAGTATTAGAAATTGTTGACCTGGAAAGAGGTGAGAATGAGGGCTGGATTCCAAAGGAACCTCCTCTGTGATGAAGTCAGGAGGACTTACCAGCACAACAAAACCTGAAAATCTGAGAGCTGTGTCTATGTTAGAATGAAAGCATCTTATTAGCTTTGAAGGGGTGTCTTTATATCACTTTTATGATCTATATTTGCATCTTGAATGAGTGTTTCATCTCTGAGAATAGCCAGATGATCTAATAATACTCAAGAAATATGAAGGGGATCACTGGAATTCCATGAATTAGGAAACCTCTCCTGATAATCTCACATCATTTGATGGGAGCAAATGGCATCAGTAATGAAACTGCTTATTTTATCTAAGACTAGAACAAACAATGTTAATAGGCCAGGAACTGAAAAATAGGTTTGACTACAAAAGCTCTTAGCAGAACTTCTCTAAGTTACTAAGAAGTTTGCTCCAAAATTAAATATCTGCTCTATACAACACAAATGAATAATTCATGAAGTTCAGCTACAAAGTTATGCATATATGAAAATGAACATAAGGAGAATTTAAGTCAGTTTTGCACTTCTTGAAGAAGCTTGATTTTATGGAGGGTAGTAAAATTAGCGCTGGGGTTCTTCATTTCTGTTTTTGGTTTTAAACAACCACCACCACTCATTCTCCCGCTCCCACAGTCCTGACACAAAGGCTTGATTTCGTGTCCATTCTTGGCTGAATGAAGCAATTGGCTTTAACTTTTCTCTCAGGTCCTCACTTAAACTGCAAGGTTTTGACTTACACTCCTATTGTCTGCAATTGAAGAAAGCATTGTTTAAAGTCTCTGGCTCATGATAAGAATCTTACTAGACCCGATTTATACCCTGTGGAGGAAAACAGTTAACAAGGTGTCCCGTGTTTGGAATGAGGGCAGAAAGCAAAGTGGCCCTGGTCCAACTGTATTCATTGTCCACCTTTTCCACTACATCTGAATAATACAGAATAGAACCAAGAAATAGTTTTCTCCCCCACTTCCAGCTACTCTTAGGAGAAAAGTGAATATAAAATTCAAGGTTAGTTCAGTAGCCACTGCATCTGTGCATTTAAGGGGGGTGGGGTGGGTATGTACTCTTGGAATCTAAAAACTAACCTGTTTCTTCACAAAGTAAAGCAAAAACTTCCACCACCAAAACCTTCTCATTAATCATACCTTACGCTGGAATCAAGAAAGTGCCCTTTGTTAGTCTGGATTAATTCAGAATAGAATGTCCAACTGAACTGCCTTGAGTGAAAATGATCCTACGAACAAAGAAAAGTCACCATTTTCCTTTCAGTACCCTAGAAGAGAGGTCAGACTCCCAAGGGATCTATTTTTCAGATAAACACACTAAATTGAAAGGTGACTGCACATCTCAACCTGATGGTGGAACCTACCATCACTTGTGAACTAGCACGTTTTGCCTTCAGGGTTTCTAAGTGAAATTCTAAAATATCATTTTAGTGTTAAAAAACTTAGCAGGATTACAGTGGTCTTTCCCTATGCAATGGCTTTATGGCCTTGTAAAGTAAACCTGGTAGGGGAGGCATGCTTAACAGTTAGGTTAGGTATTTTCTGCTTCATCAGGAAGGAAAGAAATTGCCTGAACAAAACTGGGGGAGGGTAGGATGGAGATGATTAAAATGTTGACCATTTATGTTAGGGTTTTACCTTATGTGAACTTAAACAAAAGTCAAACACAACCCCAAACACTCATAACAAGGTGTTATAACTCACAGAACTCATGTATTCTATTCAAAGGATGAGGCCAAAATGTTATCCCATAGTCATAACATGGGTTCTCACCCAAGGCACAGCACACAACAGTTGGTGAGCTATGAATGGTCATGGGGGCAATTTGGATCTTCGCATGTAACTTATATTAAAAAATTTACGTGCTTGAAAGCAATCTCTACCATAACATCAGGCTTCCCTGGTGGCTCAGACCTTTAAGAATCTGCTCTCAATGCAAGAGACCCAGGTTCAATCCCTGGGTTGGGAAGATCCCCTGGAGTAGGAAATGGCAACCCACTCCAGTATTCTTGCTTGGAAAATTCCATGGACAGAGGAGCCTGGCAGGCTACAGTCCACGGGGTTGTAAAGAGTCAGACTCAACTGAGTGACTAACACACACACCACAACATCACTCTCGCTTGCCAGCATTTCTGTGTTCTTGGGTGGGAGGAAAATGGTGGAGTTACAGGGAGACATCAGAGACTTGTGGCTACTGAGAATTACCTATAACGTGTTGTACATATGGGAGAAGGCCTTCCAAATAAGGATGCTAAAAGGACACTGTGCATAACTAGACCAAGAGCCTAGGAATTAAATGTCCACCCTCAGCAACACCCCTACTCTGGAACAACCCTAGAGGGAAACTCTGTGTGTGCGTGTGTGTTTGTGTGTATGTTAGCTGCTCGCTCCCATGTCCATGGAATTCTCCAGGCAAGAATGCTGGAATGGGTTGCCATTTCCTTCTCCAGAGGATCTTCCCAACCCAAGGATTGAACCGAGGTCTCCTGCATTGCAGGCAGTTCTTTACCATCTGAGCCACCAGGGAAACAGGGTAGGGATTTTTGTTTATCCCTTCAGATGACTGTTTGCTAACATATCTCTACAGGATGAGTTCCTAGAAGGAAAGAAGCTACCCTGAGGCTAGCATTTAGAGGTGACTTGTGACACCACAGCTTTATTGACTATGCCAAAGCCTTTGACTGTGCGGATCACAATAAACTGTGGAAAATTCTTCAAGAGATGGGAATACCAGACCACCTAACCTGCCTCTTGAGAAACCTATATGCAGGTCAGGAAGCAACAGTTAGAACTGGACATGGAACAACAGACTGGTTCCAAATCGGGAAAGGAGTATGTCAAGGCTGTATATTGTCACCCTGCTTATTTAACTTATATGCAGAGTACATCATGAGAAATGCTGGGATGGATGAAGCACAAGCTGGAATCAAGATTACCGGGAGAAATATCAATAACCTCAGATATGCAGATGACACCACCCTTGCGGCAGAAAGTGAAGAACTAAAGAGCCTCTTGATGAAAGTGAAAGAGGAGAGTGAAAAAGTTGGCTTAAAGTTCAACATTCAGAAAACTATGATCATGGCATCCGGCCCCATCACTTCATGGGAAATAGATGGGGAAACAGTGGAAACAGTGGCTGACTTTATTTTGGGGGGCTCCAAAATAACTGCAGTTGGTGACTGAAGCCATGAAATTAAAAGACGCTTACTCCTTGGAAGGAAAGTTATGACCACTCTAGACAGCATATTAAAAAGCAGAGACATTACTTTGTCAACAAAGATCCATCTAGTATAGTTTTTCTAGTAGTCAGGCATGGATTGGAGGGTTGGACTATAAAGAAAGCTGAGCGCCAAAGAATTGATGCTTTTGAACTGTGGTGTTGGAGAAGACTCTTGAGAGTCCCTTGGACTGCAAGGAGATCCAACCAGTCCATTCTGAAGGAGATCAGTCCTGAGTGTTCATTGGAAGGAATGATGGAAAGCTGAAACTCCAATACTTTGGCCACCTGATGCGAAGAGCTGACTGATTTGAAAAGACACTGATGCTGGGAAAGATTGAGGGCTGGAGGAGAATGGGACAACAGAGGATGAGATGGGACTCAATGGACATGAGTTTGGGTAAACTCCGGGAGTTGGTGATGGACAGGGAGGCCTGGTATGCTGCAGTCCATGGGGTCACAAACAGTCGGACACGACTGAGCGACTGAACTGTGACACCATTCCATCCTACTGCCCACCTCTCCGAACTCCTTAAATAAAGAGGATTATTACTTGATTCATCCTAGAGCTGAAAACTATTCTCCTGTTGGGTAATAACAGCTGGACTTCCTCATTATTGAACTTCTGATAACAGATTCAGGTCCTGTGGTCTTCATTAAAAAAAAAAAAGAAAAAGAAAACTCTCAGGTCACTTTAGAAGGAAAAATGAGGCTTGTCTGAGGACAGGAAAAACTTCAGTCTACGGGCAAGCCAGGAACCCCTGAGCCAGGGTCCAGGAGTCAAAGAAACCTAGAACCAAACCAAGCAGACTTGTCTGGAGCTTCCCATCTGACTGCTCCTCATGAAATAGTCATGGCACAGGAGACCCAGCCCGCTCCTGCCTTTAATACTGCAAAGCCACATGGAAATATGAGTCCCTGATAACAAACATGCCCAAGGAAGAAATTCTTAACACCCAAGGGCAGGAGACAAAAGGGCCAGAGGCAACCAAAAGGAAGAAAAAAGAAACCAGCAGCACAATAAAGAACTCCTGAGAGAATGGCTATCATCAAAAAATCCACCAACAACAAATGCTGGAGAGGGTGTGGAGAGAAGGTAACCCCCCTACACTGCTGGTGGGAATGTAAACTGGTACAGCCACGATGGAGAACCACATGGAGGTTGCTTAAAAAACTGAATATAGAGCTACCATATGACCCTGCAATTCCAACCCTGGGCATATATTTGGAGAAAAACATCTGAAAAGAAACACGCACCCCACTGCTCACCGCAGCACTGTTTACAAAAGCCAAGACACAGAAGGAACCTCAATGTCCATCGATAGAGGGAGGATAAAGAAGATGGGGTGCATATATACAATGAAATATCACGCAGCCATTGAAGGAGTGAAATAAGGCCATCTGCAGCAACATGGGTGGACCTGGAGAGTGTCACGCTGAGTGAAGTAAGTCAGACAGAGGAGAACTGTCCTGTGACATCCCTTATGGGTGGAATCTAAAAAGAGATGATACAGATGAACTTACAAAACAGAAAGAGACTCACAGACAGAAAAGCAGCTCATGGGTGCTGGGGGGAAGGGACAGTTAGGGACTCTGGGAAGGACATGTACACACTGCTGTATTTAGAATGGATAACCAATGGGGGACCTACTGCATAGTACATGGAACTCTGCTCAATTGTATGTGCCAGCCTGGATGGCAGCAGGGTTTAGGGGAGAATGGATACATGTATATGTATGGCTGAGTCCCTTCACTATCCACCGAAAACTACATTTTTAACTACATTGTTAATCAGCTATACCTCAATACACAATAAAAATTTTAGTTTAGAAAGAAGTGATTCGGTAGCTTGAGATGCAATAAAACTCCTTTATCCATGCAGAAATCTGCAATCAGGCTATTTGTATTAAAAATAAATAAATAAATAAAGACCTCCTGACAGATACTGAACTTGTAAGTTAAGAATAAATAAATCCAAAAAAAAAAAAAGAATAAATAAATCCCACAGTTCATCTTCCCCACCTGAGGGCCACTCTAGAATAGGGAAGATGCCCCAGTACTCCAAGGAGCCCTAGACAGCTTCTGTAGAAGAGACAAGGGTATCTAGAGCAAGCCAGTGCTACCCAGAGCATGAACTGAGTTGACCAACAGAGTGGATTTCGATTGCTGAAATGACTACAGAAACTGGCCAGGAAACCAGAGTGCCACCTTGACACAATCAGATGCAGTTAAGACCAATGGTGACGAAACTACGCTGCAGATCGTCCACAGCCAAGGTTACTGCATGAAGCGGAGGCCGGCCCGTCTTACTGCCAACAGGAATATCAAAAACCTCATGCATCCTGCTGTAAATGTGATGAATCGATTTGAAAACCAACAGGCTCCATTCAGTTCACAAAACACTTCATTTTTAGACAAGAAAGCAGCTGGATGAACTTTGAGTCCACTTTTAGCGATAAACAAAGAGGGTGGTAAAAACGTGTTATCTGATTTGCTACAAGTTTTCTGGTTGGGCTATAACAGTCTCGAAGTCAAGTCAGTAGAGTCCTTGGGGAGAGCAGACAGAGACAAATGCCATTCTCCAGCCCTCTATTTGCTGCTCTTTGATGGTGGGTTGTTACACCAAAGCTTCTATACAGTGTCAAAAGGTTACACCTAAGAGGTTTCTAGAGGAGTTAGGGAAGCTGAAGTTTATCAGGGGTGAAATGATTCTCCCAATATACTCTCATACTAAGTATAAGCAACAAGATTTTGCCCAGACTCTGGCCTTAACCCTTAACTTTATTTACACATAAAGCCAAAGTCGCACTTTTTAAACAGTAAATCTCACTGGAACTCAGTAGATGAAATTAAATAAAGACATAAGAAATATCCTATATCCTACCAGCAACAAAATCAATTCTGCCCAAGAACTTTCTGGGTATCCCCAGGTGATAATTAGAAACTCACCTCACAAAAAAATAAGTAACCATTTAATTTCTTAGCACCAAATAACAGTATCTCAGTACTGAAAACAGTTGGAGAAAGGAGATCCTACACTTCAAAGTGTTTTCCAGATAAGAAAATCTTCCCCCATCAAGTGTGGAGCCCTATTTTAACCAATGATGGTTTTCACATAGAAATGTCTCAGATACATTCCACACTAGTTAGGGCTAGGAAACAGGTTTAATGTTGCAATTTTGATACCCTTCCTGACAGCAAGTACAAACACCACACTAACTGAAGTATGCAAATTACTTGCTTACCTGAAATAGTAAATGGAACACTTGTGAGTGAGAGTCTACGTGTTTTACTGTAGAAAGGGCCCGATCTAAATTCTCAAAGTGACCCAAGAAAGGGTAGGAAACCTACGAGTGCTGTGATCTTTTAGTAGCATCCTTGTTGCTTCTCATAGTCTTTCTATTTTTAGCCATCACCTCCCACCCCCACTATTCACACCACTTTTGTGGCTTCTATCTATCTTACCCCCTTTAGCTGCTTTTCTTCCTCTCTTCTCACTCGCATTTCTGCCACTACTCCTTCACTTCTATTGTGAGGACAGGTATCACTTGATTCTAGAAAGCAGTGTGAGCCTCTTCTGGTTAGCAGACCAGTCACATGTCTTCTAAACTGCAGCGCTTGTGGTTGGTCTCATTTCTTCTCAATACTGGGACTCTCTCTGGTTACCTTTGGGTTTGTAGGTATTCTAGAAAGTTGAAGATGGGGCATCTGCTTGCAGGGGACATTATTGGAGCAAGCTTCTCATAGATATATCAGCAAGCTGACCATGAAAGTTAATGGCAACAAACACTCCCTGCTTAAACTATGATCTACAGATGACTTTAAGGAAGTTGAGGCTCTTTGTTTCTTTTCCAGCTCATATGAGCATCTGAAATATCTGCATCCCCTGACTAAGCTGGGATTTGCAAGAAATATTTAGAGCTTGCTCAGCATGGCACTTTCAATCATGTTCTATAAATGGGACGCTGGTAAATGAGCCATAAAGAAAAAAAAAATCTTCATCAAGTGGCTCGATGACGGTCACCTCTGCAAATTCCTCCACGGATCCTTGAAATTCAGGTAAAGATCTGCGTCCATAACGCTTCCCACCTCTAACATATTTGGGCTGAGCTTCGAGAGTGCAGTCTGGGCAAGGAGACAAGAGTTGAGGCCACATTACAAGACAATCTCAGTCCCTATTTGACAACTCCCAGCCTTTGGACACAGCCTCTTATATACCAGCCCCAAAATAAACCACCACCATTTGCCAGTTGCAGTGGATGTGGGCGTCCATGAGCCAGCAGGTCAGATGCACAGCACAGCTTCTAATTCCGAATGATTTATAGTGCCCGAGTAGATCTCAGCATATGGTGGGAGAGATGCAGAGCCCACCGTGAGGAATTTGCTTAAAATTATGGAATTAAGATCAGGACAAAGCAAGCAGTCATGTTTGTTCTGTTTATCATCTCTGTTTACAGACACAGGGGAAGGTAGAGGGAGGGATCATACCAGCAAAGAGACACGTCGGAAAATGATGGTAAAATGAACACTCTATCAGCACTGTAAAGGTAGCATTCACACCAGTTAGTCTGGAACACACCCCTCAGTCACCTCAGTGACTCCTTTGTTAACCATCCCACTTTCTGATCCATCAGATAAGCAAGATGAGAGAACAAAGAGACTGACACAGTGCATCCTAATCAATTAATGACAGCTCATTGCTTCCACGAAACTTGGCATCAAAATCTCACTATAAAATTAAAAACTGTGGAACAAAACAGCAATTGCAAAACTGTATTAAGAAAATTATATATATTTTTCTCTTCATGAGCGTTGTGTATTGCAAAATAAATAAGAATATGCATATAAGGGGAGAGTCATCTCCTGACCTTGAAGAAGGGCCTCAGCATTCTGCAGAACATGTCTCAGGTTCAACCTTCACCACCTTCACCATCATCACCACCTTTACCACCACCACACCCACCACCACCACCATCACCACACACTAATCTTCCTCTACAATGGTAGCTTTAAAGCAATAATACTTCACTCATTACAAATGTCAAATTAGAGATAGACTTTTTCTTTTAGCATCCTGAACAGAATTAGGAGAATAAAATATTCCGTTAAATATAAGATTGGCAATACTTTGATTTCAGTTCTTATCACCCATACAGACATACTGTCTCTCTCTGGAGAACATATGTGTTCTGTTTGCAGATGACAGTCTTAATGAGGTATGTCTGAACTCAGACATGTAGATTTTTAGGTAAGATTTTTTTTGCTGTACACATATCAGCAAAACTAGGGTAGATGATTAGATAAGAACTAAGAAAATAAAACCCTACTCCTTAACATGAAAAGGTTAAGGGGTAGCCATTACTTTGAAGCTTCCCTGGGAGGACGGGTGATCATATGTGACTAACTCTGTCCTCACTCCCCCAGGCCCTTTTCCTGGGATAAGCTCTGATTTCACAAATGTGCTCAGAAACATCCTGAAAATGCTCAGCAAAGCTCAGAGTGAAGTATTTATGCTTGCTCTATAAATTCTAGCGATATTTATATCTAGCTCTTTCAAAGTCCCAGCCAAGCCACTTTATTAGGTCGAGTGATTCTCTTACAGAAAGTGTTCAAGCATACAAAATTTATACTGAAAGGCACATGCATATTTGAAGGTACCTTTTTTCAGAAGAGAGTGTGTCAGCTTGTGAGCATTCAGGAGCGGCCCAGACACCCGAGCTGCTTGTTGGCAGCTGACACCCACAGATGCTAGTCAGATAAGAGGCAATGTAGAACCATCCTTAATTTATTACATATTCTTAAATTTTAGTGGAGGACAACAAGATATACCATTTAGTGATGATGGGGGCTTAGAAAGAATTAAAGGGAAAATGTAAAACATCAGAAAATAGAACATGGGCTTTTCCCACTGTGAGAAGACAGTCACAGTCTGGGGAAGGAAGTGACAAAGGAACTCTTAATATATGCTGTACTTTTTCAGAGGAAAAAAAGCAGTGGGACAAAGCCACTGTTTCAAACAAAAAAAACAAAACCCAAAAAAATCCCACTGTGATTTAATCTAAACCCATCTGTGGATAAAATGGTTCCCTAGTTAGTGAAAGTGTTAGTCGCTCAGTCACGTATGACTTTTTGCGAGCCTGTGGACTGTAGCCTGCCAGGCTCCTCCGTCCATGGGATTCTCCAGGCGAGAATACTGGGGTGGGTTGCCATTCCCTTTTCCAGGGGGATTTTCCTGACCCAGGGATTGAACCCCGGTCTCCTGCATTACAGGCAGATTCTTTACCATCTGAGTCAGCAGGGAAGCCCTAGTTGTTTACCACTAAACATCTCATGCTGTGTAGGGAGCAGTGGTAGATTTGAAACAGTTTTTCTCCCTACACAATGAAAGGTAATACGTAGATTGTGAAACACTCGGATCCTTTGGTATTTTATTTATATACGTACTTATTTTTGCATTGCCAGAAACTTTAAAGTTAATTTTTATTTTAATTATAAAAGCCACTTCTGAGTAAACTCTAAGTTAATATCTTTCACAGACTGTACATATATCACAAAGTCAATTTCTAGAGAAATCTATTAAAATATGCACTGTTTTAGGAATAAAGATATTAACACAGCACAGGAACAATGAAGTATTAAAGTTTCCTCATAAGAAATTTCACAAATCATACAATAAAGTATCAGACTAATCACATCAATTAAAAATAGTTACATTTTAGACTTACATACTCACATATCCTTTTTCCGTTTAGAGCATCAACCTCATTGTATTTACAAAATAAGAAAGGGAAGAGACATTAAATGTAAGGAGGTCTAGAGAGAACATTCATGGCCAACAGTCATTGCTGTGTTAAGGGTTTGAAAATTCCAATATTCTCCTTATTTATCTCAAGCAGGGCTTTAGAAGTGTTCAGCAGCAGTCCACCAAAAAGGAGGCCTTAGTGGGGGTTTCAAGACATTCTTGCTCACTGAAACTAAAGAACACCTTGCCCCTTTCCTTACCTCGCCCAAGAAAGCCTTGCCAAACCACAGCTCTGGGGCAAAGTTTCTTTGCTTTAGGAGCACATCTAGATGTAATGTACATAATCTTGTCTATGTCAGATGATACATGGTTATTTAACCTATTAAGAAATGAAATTATGTACATATAGCTTCCTTTAACCTAAGTGTAAGTAACTGCTCCAATCATGAGCTCTAATGAGGGACATGAAATATCAGTGCGGGGGCGGCGGGGGGAATAAAGGACTGCTTTTACTTTCAGTCTTTCAGTTCCTTGAGTGTATATTTGTGATTCTACCTGGAATGTCAAGCTTGTGAGCCGTTTTCCCTTCTTTCCTATTTTCCATTTCCCCTATTTGGCATCACTACATGAAAGTACAAGTGAACTTTGAAGGAAAGCAGACAAGCCCACACTGGCGAGAGGAGTCTTGGACTCTGCTCAGGATGAGATGTAACAAGAAGAGAAACTCCAGAGCTGTGACAATGTTCACTTTCCAGGATCAGCATGAACCACAGTGCACACATTTAAAGTGACCAGAAGATCTTATGCTCACAATAAAAGAAAAACTGAAATACAAAGTTAATGAGAATGACCACTTGGAACAGGCTAGCTGCGGGCAAGGAAAACAACCAACGGCCACCCACCCCCTCTCCCTTCTCCCTCTAACTGAGCAGGGCAGTGTACACTCTGTGCTGTCTCCCCGAACTGCTCCAGGCACCTGTGTGATGCAAATGGCCACTTAGAACACTCAGTTCTTGCAATGGCCAAAGTTCTTGCAATGGCCGAACACGAAGCAACGAGGACCCAAGAGGAAGCTGAAATGGTTACCCCAAAGCCTAAACACTATTTATTCCATCAATGCTTTTCATTAAAAACACAAGCTTAGGACCTGGGATGCAGTGCCATCCATAGTACACACATGGGAAGTTAAAGGAGAGTTTCAGAGACGCACTCCAGGATTAAATACCAGACACCAGCCACGGCAGAGCATTCTGTTGTAGTTGTTGAGGGATCAGTTCAGTTCAGTCGCTCAGTCATGTCCAACTCTTTCCGACCCCATGAACTGCAGCACGCCAGGCCTCCCTGTCCATCACCAACTCCCGGAGTTCACCCAAACTCATGTGCATTGAGTTGGTGATGCCATCCAGCCATCTCATCCTCTGTTGCCCCCTTCTCCTCCTGTCCCCAATCCCTCCCAGTATTAGGGTCTTTTCCAATGAGTCAACTCTTCGCATTAGGTGGCCAAAGTATTGGAATTTCAGCCTCAACATCAGTCCTTCCAATGAACACCCAGGACTGGTCTCTTTTAGGATGGACTGGTTGGATCTCCTTGCAGTCCAAGGGACTCTCAAGAGTCTTCTCTGACACCACAGTTCAAAAGCATCAATTTTTCTGCACTCAGCTTTCTTCACAGTCCAACTCTCACATCCATACATGACCACAGGAAAAACCATAGCCTTGACTAGACAGACCTTTGTTGGCAAAGTAATGTCTCTGCTTTTCAATATGCTATCTAGGTTGGTCATAACTCTTCTTCCAAGGAGTAAGCATCTTTTAATTTCATGGCTGCAATCACCATCCGCAGTGATTTTGGAACCCCCCAAAATAGAGTCTGACACTGTTTCCACTGTTTCCCCATCTATTTGCCATGAAGTGATGGGACCAGATGCCATGATCTTCGTTTTCTGAATGTTGAGGTTTAAGCCAAATTTTTCACTCTCCTCTTTCACTTTCATCAAGAGGCTTTTTAGTTCTCTTCACTTTCTGCCAAGGGTGGTGTCATCTGCATATCTGAGGTTATTGTTGAGGGATAAGATGGCTATTTTATCACTTTTTGATTCGACCTTCCCTTTTCCCTGAAATGACCTGAGGATATTTCCAGGATGAAGAAGAAAGCTACACCTTTGTGGTGCTGATCTTCTTATTTTGGAATTGCTCCTTCAATCTGTGGCTTCCTGCATCCTTAACCTGGGAATTCATTCCCAGAGACCCTACCCCTTCTAACGGACCTGGGGATAGGGGGATGTCTGAGACCCTCTAGACTACATTTCGGCTGACCTCACGGGATTCCTGAAACTCTTCTGAAAATAAAGCAGGTGTAAACCTCAGGATAAGCCACCCCCTCCCACCCCACCCCACAAAGCTTCCCAGGAAGAGGCAGTCGCGAAGCAAATGAGCACCCCCAGCCCCTCCGTGCATCCCACCTCCTTGCCCACTCTGACACACACAGTCAGAGAGCGAGTGCACGCCTGATACTACATAAGAGAAAAGGGAGGAGAGGAAGCAAAGTGGAGAACAACCCAGAGAGAGGAAGACACGGAGGCAGAAAGAGAACCAACAGCAAAGGAAGCAGGTGAGGGACAGAAGCAGGGCAGAGAGCCAGAGGCCGACGGAGGGCGGGGAGAAGGGAAGCAGGAAGAATCGATGGGTTGGGGTCCAACCGGCAGAGGCAGAATGAGTGAGAGGCCAAGAAGAAGGGGAGAGAAGCATAGAGGAGAGCGGGAGAGGTGGGAAAAGAAAAGGGATGCACAAGGAGATGTTCCAAGGAAGGGAGAGGGGAAAAAAGGACACCTGGAAAGCCTTGGGACATTATATCCATTCCTTCTGCCTCCCAGTGCAACCCCACCTCTGCAGAGACCATCTGCAGGCAGGGTCCTCAGCCCCAGTTTTGTGTCCACACAGCCCTTTCTTAGAGGAGAGCGGGAGAGGTGGGAAAAGAAAAGGGATGCACAAGGAGATGTTCCAAGGAAGGGAGAGGGGAAAAAAGGACACCTGGAAAGCCTTGGGACATTATATCCATTCCTTCTGCCTCCCAGTGCAACCCCACCTCTGCAGAGACCATCTGCAGGCAGGGTCCTCAGCCCCAGTTTTGTGTCCACACAGCCCTTTCCAAGGCAGCTGCTTCCTGAACCCTAGCACCCCACTCTGCAATCACACCTCTCTTCCGGCATCTTCACACAAGATGCAGGTGCCAGTTGGAGCTTTAGTGTCCCCTCCCCGGATGCAAACCTGGAGAAGGAAATGGCAACCCACTCCAGTCTTTTTGCTGTTGCTGTTGTAAAGAGTGAGACATGACTTAGCAACTAAACAGCTGAATGCAAAGACAGTATTTTAGCTGCAGTCTCCACAAGTTCCACTCAGTTCTTAGCAATCTGAGTGATGCTTCCTGCTCACACACAGGGGCTTCTGGGCACAAAATGGGGTGGCTGTGATTAGCTTTGTCTGGAAGGGAAATGTCAAGGGGAAGGTTAGCACTCTCCCCAAGGGTGCTGAGGATGGTGGATAGGTGTGGTCTAACAATCCCCAGGGGTGACTGGTCTGACCAGATGATCTATCTAAGCCCTAAATAGCAGGTGAAGATCTGTCAATAGGAAAAACTCTTTGAGTTGAAAATGATGAGATTTTTCCCCAACCTTCTCCTAGGCGGCTCAGCCTGCTAATTCCTGTTAGAAGGCCCTGTTTCTTGAGCCATTTGGGGGAAGAAGCCAGAGATTCACAGATCATCTAACTGACTCCTCCCCATTGTTCAAGGCTCAGCTCAAAACTGACTTCTTTCAAACCAGGTACAACTTTCATGGGACCATTTTTCTCCTGTGAATTCAGTACAACCCGTATATTGATTGCTCCATGCTTAATACTGACCACGGTCATATTTTTCTATAAACATTTTACCTGTTAGATTTACCTGCCCATCTGGACTGCATGCTTTCCAGGGCAGCAGTGCTTCATAGAAAGAGACCATGGGCTTTGGAGTCAAAGAGACCTGGACCCTTAGTCCTTACTGAGGTGAGGAGTACCTAACATCCTGAGGTTTAGGGAAAGCCACAGGAGCTTTGTGAGGCAAAGGCACTAGTCAGGTAGCTTCTGCCTGGGATTGGGTCCTCCCACCCAGGGTCCTGGGGGTCAGCGGTGGCCTGGAGCCCATGGAGCAGACTCAGGGAAGGCCTCACAGCCCCCAGTCGTGCAGCACATTCCTTTTCTTCATGTGTTGTGACAGGTTAAGATTACTGGCAAACGCACAGTGACGGCATCCTGTCTGTCTCAGAAACTGAAGCCGCCTTCATCCCATTCATGCCCTAATTTTCTCCTCCTTGTCATCTCCTTTCCCTTCGCCACAGCGTTGACATGAAGGCATGTGTGCTAAATCACTTCAGTTGTGTCCGACTCTTTGTGACCCTATGGACTGTAGCCCACCAGGCTCCTCTGTCCATGGGGATTCTCCAGGCAAGAATACTGGAGCGGGTTGCCATGCTCTCCTCCGAGGAATCTTCGTGACCCAGGGATCGAAGCTGAGCCTCTTACGTCTTCTGCACTGGCAGGCTGGGTCTCTATCACTAGCACCCCTGACATGAAAGGACACACCAGTTCTCTAGGACTCCCTGCAGAAAACGACCATTTTTATGTCCCTTATTTGGAAACCATTGCATACACTGGAACTGAAATAAACTTAGGTCAGCACAACATTCAAACAAACTGTTTCATTAGCAAAATTATCACCAGACTTGTTTAATCTTAAATAACAGTAATATCCTTTTTGCACATACACACACACACACATAAAAATTTTTTTTTTCAAGTGCCTACTTACTCCTTGGAAAGTCATAACAAGAAGTAGTCTTGCAGAGGACAACTGAATAGCTGCCTAGTCTTTGATTATACAGGTACATCATAGCTTGCCTAACCAAAATACACGGTCAAAATTTTCTGCTTGGGGGCTTCCCTGGTGCCTTAGTGGTAAAGAATCTGCCTCCCAGTGCAGGAGACATGGGTTTGATCGAAGAAGGTCCCACACGCCTCAGGGCAGCTAAGCCCATGAGGCGCAGCTGCTGAGCCTGTGCTCCGCAGCAAGAGGCTCCTCTGCAGCGAGAAGGCCGTACACCTCAACCAGAGACTAGACGCCACTCTCTGCAACAAGAGAAAAGCCGTCGTAGCCATGAAGACCGAGTGTAACCAAAAATAAATAAGTAAAATTACTTTCAAAAGAAAAATTCTGCTCAAGATATATATATTGTATTTTAACTATTTTTAATGACTATGCTTACACACACATAATTACTTCCATAGCAGAAAATCTGAATCTGGCATTGATTGGCCAAAAACACTTTTACAGTTTTTGATGCTCATTGTTTTGCAAAAATCCAGGAATGTCCCACTATTTTACATGAGCACCAGTGGATGTGAACATTTCTATCTCAGGAAATGCGTCCTCACATGGTCTTTTGATGGTGGTGGTGGTTAGTGGTAGTGCCTCTATGTTGCTTTTAACTTTTGAAGAAATCTTTTTGGTCCTCACTGATAGCATCCCGTATATACCAAGGGAACCAAGGGCTAAGTTCTTAACTGAAGAGAGGACAAGAGGACACCCCTGCTGGCCAACTGTGTGTACCTTCTAAGAACAGGGCCCTCAAAGGGCCTGGCCCATGGCTCCCGAACACAGCTGCAAATCTTCAGGCCCTGCAAACCGGGATCTAGCCTGCTCTCTGCTTCACTGCACACTTGCCAAGTGAATGAAGAAGTATTTGTTCCTTATAGTCACAGCTTCTCCAAAATACAAGGAAAATAATTAGAAATAGGGCAGTTTCTCGAGTGAAGAATGTTTATTACCAACAAAAACAAAAAACAAAAACCCAATCATCTGCCTTACCTTATTTTTCTAACGGTTTAGCTTTTCCAAACCTGAGATTTCCCTCCTTTAGATAAACAAAGGAAAGATATTTACATTAACAATATGAGGGGAGAAAGCGCTTGCTGGGTCATGCTAACATCTACCACAGAACAGAAACCTATGGCAAGATGCATCAGATAAGGACAAAAGTCTCCGGAGAACAGATCCGGACAGCGTAAGCATGTAACTATGTAGCTTACAGTCATGTAGCTTGGAGCCCGTGTCAGCATCTCTGTTACCCAAATCCTATAATTCATAAATAATAATTAAGGTGTCCCTCTCTCACTCTAGGAAAATAACTTGAAAATTAAGCTGCACACATAGATGCGGGGGAGCTCTGCCACCGGTGATGTTAATCAGCTTGGAATCCACAAAGGACTCCCTACGTTCCCAACCCACTTTTCTGACTTCATCTGAATTTTAGTACCTCCATTGCACTGTTGAGTTTTTAGGGGGAAAAACTCTCTGCTAAGAGTTTTAGAATCATAAACATCAGAATTAAAAAGATGCTGCAAATCATCTATACCCCCTAATTTTAAAAATAAAGACACTGTACCTCAGAGATGTTAGAAATGGCAGAACCCAAGACTGTGGAAATCATGACTTAATTCCATCTCCTCTGAAATCCTATTATAGCTTTGTTTTTCTATTATTTATAATAGCTGTTTTTTATTAGAAGAATAGGAAAGCATGAACTATACTGGGTATTTGCCCTAAAGAAGTAAACCCTTGTAGTGTCAATTTATTTGGGGTGAAATTTTACAGAAACATAGATCTAGCTTTTTCATACACGTAGATGTCATTTAGATAATAGAAGACAACACAGCTGAATCCTGGAGTTGAATGGATTTTAAGTATTTTCTAGTATAACTACCTTCACATATGAGGTAACCAAAGACCTCAGAGATTTTAATGTATAGTTCAGTTCAGTCGCTCAGTCATGCCCGACTCTTTGCGACCCCATTAATCAAAGCACACCAGGCCTCCTTGTCCATCACCAACTCCTGGAGTTCACTCAAACTCATGTGCATTGAGTCAGTGATGCCATCCAGCCATCTCATCCTCTGTCATCCCCTTCTCCTCCTACCCCAAATCCCTCCCAGCATCAGGGTCTTTTCCAATGAGTCAACTCTTCGCATGAGGTGGCCTAAGTACTGGAGTTTCAGCTTTAGCATAAGTCCTTCCAAAGAACACCCAGGACTGATCTCCTTTAGAATGGACTGGCTGGATCTCCTTGCAGTCCAAGGGACTCTCAAGAGTCTTCTCCAACACCACAGTTCAAAAGCATCAATTCTTCGGCACTCAGCCTTCTTCACAGTCCAACTCTCACATCCATATATGACTACTGGAAAAACCATAGCCTTGACTAGACGGACCTTTGTTGGCAAAGTAATATCTCTGCTTTTGAATATGCTATCTAGGTTGGTCATAACTTTTCTTCCAAGGAGTAAGCGTCTTTTAATTTCATGGCTGCAGTCACCATCTGCAGTGATTTTGGAGCCCAAAAAAATAGTCTGACACTGTTTCCATTGTTTCCCCATCTATTTACCATGAAGTGATGGGACCAGATGCCATGATCTTCGTTTTCTGAATGTTGAGCTTTAAGCCAACTTTTTCACTCTCCTCTTTCACTTTCATCAAGAGGCTTTTTGGTTCCTCTTCATTTTCTGCCATAAGGGTGGAGTCATCTGCATATCTGAGGTGACTGATATTTCTCCCAGCAATCTTGATTCCAGCTTGTGCTTCTTCCAGCCCAGCGTTTCTCATGATGTACTCTGCATANCTTTTAATTTCATGGCTGCAGTCACCATCTGCAGTGATTTTGGAGCCCAAAAAAGATAAAGTCTGACACTCTTTCCACTGTTTCCCCATCTATTTGCCATGAAGTAATAATGGAGGCCAAAAGGTTATTTGGTGGCTTTGAAATGATTCTTAGTCTTCATTTATGTTCATAGCAGGCATTCCGTGCCTGCTGTATCTAGCCTTGTGCAGAGCTCTGAAATCCCATTTGATGAGCTAGACTTCAGGTGTAGTGCTTCAGAAAGTGGGCTCTGCAGTCAGCTAAACCCATCAGAGACTAGGATTGTAAAATGGGGTAATAATAACTACCTTAAAAAATTGGAATAGGGAGAAAATAAAATACAAGGACAGAGCACAGATACTCAACTGGTACTCCCAGTTATTAAAAACTAGCACGTTAAGAACAAATCCTGGAAATCCCTGGTGGGCTAATGGTTAGGACTTGGTGCTTTCACTGCTGGGACCCAGGTTCCATACCTGGTCAGGGAACTGCAAGCCTCCAGGCACAGCCAAAAACTAGAACAAATCCTAAGCCATTGTTATAACTATAAATGGAATGTAACCTTTAAAATTTGGGAATCACTATACTGAACTGAACTGAACTGATATTGTACATCTGGAACTTATACAGTGTACATTTGTAACTTATACAATAGTGCGTCTCAGGTATCTCAGTGGTAAAGAATCTGCCTCCCAAATGCAGGAAATGTGTGTTCAATCCCTAGGCCCAGAAAATCCCCTGGAGGAGGAACTAGCAACCCACTCTAGTATTCTTGCCTGGAAAATCCCATGCACAGAGGAGCCTGTCGGGCTGCAGTCCCTAGGGTCACAAGGAGTCAGACATGACTGAGCAACAGAGCACACAACTTATATAATATTGTGCATTATCTACATTTCAGTTTTTCAAATAAGAACAAACCCAGAAGGTAGCAAGCTTTTCTGTTTACCAGCTAAATTGGCGCCTTCTAGTGGCAACATTGTGAACACAGCGTTCTTCTTCATTGCTTGCCAGCTATAAACTTAGGCCTATTTTTATGAAATCTTTATTTTTTTTATAAAATAAAACATTATTTTCAGTTTTCATAAAATGTATCTGGACCATAATGTATTTTACAGGGGGCCTGGCACATTAAGTCCTCAATAAATACAAGTTTTGTTGTTAGTGTATAACCCCCATCATTTATTCACTGTTCTGTACTTTAAATATCTCCTGAATTCATCCCACTGCTTTGCCTTCTTCCATCACGTGCCCAGAGACTGTGCTGGGCTGTGCTGGTATCTGGGTCAGCCCATCTTCTTGCTATTTCGACAGCTTCTGGGTTGCTCCCTCTGCCTTACTGTTTCCCCCTGTAATCCATCCTCCTCATGACTGCCAGTTTAGATCATGTCATGTCCATTCTTAGAACCCTGTGTGGCTCCCAGTGGCCTCACATTCAAGTCTTCATCTTTTGACCTGATAAGGCGCTTCGTGAAGTCATAACATAAATACTAGATCTCACTTTTGGGCCTTTGCAAAGGGTGCTACCAAACCCATCCACCGTCCACCTAGCAAACACCTACCTATCGAACCTTCCAGATCCCACAACGGCCTATTCTGGAGGCCTTCCCTGACTCTCTGAGGTCACATTCTTTTTTAAAAAATTTATTTATTTTAATTGGAGGCTAATTACTTTACAATATTATAGTGGTTTTTGCCATACATTGACATNCACCTACCTATCGAACCTTCCAGATCCCACAACGGCCTATTCTGGAGGCCTTCCCTGACTCTCTGAGGTCACATTCTTTTTTAAAAAATTTATTTATTTTAATTGGAGGCTAATTACTTTACAATATTATAGTGGTTTTTGCCATACATTGACATGAATCAGCCATGGATGTACATGCGTCCCCCATCCTGAACCCCCCCTTCACCTCCCTCCCCATCCCATCCCTCAGGGTCATCCCAGTGCACCGGCCCTGAGGCCACATTCTTGAGGTGATTAATGAGAGAGACAAGAAGGAGTAGAACCCTCAAGAGGCCAAACTCTCTTGCAGTGACTATTCTTCAGTGTGTGAAGACAGACAGCATCCAGAACCGAACTGCCCGTGCTCTGGGGAACTTAGCCATGGAACCTGAGAGCTGTGGTGACATCCACTGTGCTGGTGAGTGGGCTTTGAGGGTGGAGCCAGCTGGGGCTTGGGGATGAAAGAAGGGATGGGGAGGCGGGGGTCTGTCCTCACTCACCCTCCATCTCCTCCCCGACCCCCAGGTGCTGTTCCCCTGCTCGTAGAGAGCCTGACGGCCTGCCAGGACTCCCAGTGCCGCCAGAGTGTGGTCCGCGCCCTCCGCAACCTGGCGGACTCACCCCAGCACCGGCTGGCCCTGGCCCAGCAGGGAGCGGTGCGCCCACTGGCTGAACTTCTGGCTGCAGCGCCAGATCCCGCACTGACCTTGGCCTTGGTCCGTGCCCTCCTGGAGCTGAGTCGAGGCTGCTCTCGGGCCTGTGCTGAGCAGCTCAGTCTGGGTGGGGGACTTGGCCCACTGGTCAGCCTGGCCTCCCATCCCAAAAGAGCCGTGCGTGAGGCTACCATCTTGATCCTCGCCAACCTGTGTGCCCAGGGCCTGGTGCGGCCTGCCCTGGGCAATGCTGGGGGCGTGGAGGTGCTGTTGGGTGAACTCCGGCGGCGCCGGGGCCTCAACGGGGCAAGCCCAGCCTCCCAGCAGCCCCTGGTGCGGGCTGTGTGTCTGCTGTGCCGGGAGGCTATCAACCGGGCCCGGCTGCGAGATGCTGGGGGGTTGGAGCTGTTGATGGGCTTGCTGCAGGATCCCCGTGCCAGTGCCTGGCACCCTCGTGTGGTGGCTGCCCTTGTGGGCTTCTTGTATGATACAGGGGCCCTGGGCCGGCTTCAAGCTCTGGGATTGGTACCTCTCCTGGCCGGGCAGCTGTGTGGTGAGGCCGGTGATGAGGAAGAAGAGGGAAGAGAAGCTGCTTCCTGGGACTTCCCTGAGGAGAGGACCCCAGAGCGGCCAGAGGCCGGAAGCTTCCGAAGCCTCCAGTGAGTTCCCACCTGATGCTGTGGGGTGAGGCCTCTTCACCACCCTCACTCACACTGCCTCCACCCATTCTGTCTTTGTAAGACTTTGATTCTGACTCCTAATAACTTGTTTTCACTGAACATGACTGCCTTCCAGACCCCAAATACACCTCTTCTCTCTTGGAGCCACCTTTGTTTGACCTTGGCTCTCTGCAGATGGCACAGTGATAAACAACCCACCGGCCAATGCAAGAGATGCAAGAGATCTGGGTTCAATCCCTGGGTCAGGAAGATCCCCTGGAGGAGGGCATGGCCACCCACCCCAGTATTCTCACCTGGAGAATCCCATGGACAGAGGAGCCTGGCAGGCTGTGGCCCATAGTGTCGCAAAGAGATGACTGAAGGGACTTAGCCTGCGTGCAGGCATGCTGGGCCTCTTTGGTTACTGTTCCTTGTCCCCAGGGCACTCCTCCTCTGAGATGCCTTGATTAGATCTTAAGTTCATGGGGACTTGATTTAAAACATCAGCTCTTTCCTTACCACCGCCCCCCATCTTGTGTTTCTGTTCCCTTTTATTTTTTTCTTCACACATATCACTTCACACCACACTGAATAGAAACTCTAGAAGGTCGTGATCTTTTTTTGCTTTTGCTTCTCTGTAGTACCTGAAAGGCGCTTAGCATGCACTAGGCAATAGGCAGTCGGGAATTGCTGGATGGGGGCTGGGTGCTGTCTCTTATACACATCTAGATGTGTATAAGAGACAGGATCAGTGTGGGATGGGCGCTCGAACGGAGGGAGGGCTGGGTGAGATCAGAGTGGGACGGGCGCAAGAAAGGAGGGAGGGCTGGGTGAGATCAG
>SJYX01024766.1:353378-382090 GCA_006410675.1 Oreotragus oreotragus | reverse complement strand
CCTGGATGGGGGCTGGGTGGGTGGGTGCTGGGATTCCCTTTTCCCCTGTCCCCCTAAGGCTGCCTCCTCTTCTGGCCTCAGTCCTCTTTTGACCTGCTCCCTCCCCTCTGCTCTGGTTTCCATATCCTTTCTCCCCACTGCAGGTCCTGGCTGATCTCCGAGGGTTATGCTGCAGGCCCGGGAGACATCTCTCCCGACTGGTCCCCGGAGTGCTGTCCGCCACCGCCAGAACCGGCAGATCTGACCAGCCCCACCTCGCTGCGGACACCCCGCGCCCTGCGCCCGCCCGGCCGCAGCCCCACCACCTCTGCCGCCGAGGAGCCCTGGGGCCGCGAGGGGCCGGCGCTGCTGTTGCTGTCGCGCTTCTCCCAGGCTCCCGACCCCAGCGGGGCGCTGGTGACTGGCCCGGCCCTGTGCGGCCTGCTGGCCTACGTGACGGGCGCACCAGGCCCGCCGAGCCCCCGCGCACTGCGCATCCTGGCTCGGCTCACCTGCAACCCCGCCTGCCTCGAGGCCTTCGTGCGCAGCTACGGGGCGGCGCTACTGCGCGCTTGGCTGGTGCTCGGCGTCGCCCCCGACGACTGGCCGGCAATGCGCTCCCGGCAGGCCCGCCGCAGCCAGCACCAGCACCGGGAGCTGGGTGGGTCCTGCGCCCTTCTCACCCTTCCCCTCCCACTGCGCCTCACCTGCTCTCTCACCGCCATCCCTGGGAACAACAGCCACCAAGTGGCGGCCGGGAAGGATTCCCTTCTCCATTGCCCCCACACATAGTTCTTCAACCTCTGACTGTGTGTTGGGGCCCAGGGACCCCAGCACCAGGCTTGGCCCAAACAGTTTAGAATCTGCCTCTCCTTTGCCAGTCTCTTCTCATTTCCCCGTATTCCTAACTTCTGCACTGTCCTTGACTCCACTGGGCAGCTCAGGCACCATGTCTTCCCAGGCTCACGTCCTCTGAAAGTCCCCTTCCAACCCTGCCAGGGACTGCCCAGTCTTCTGTGCCCTGTTTTGGCCCTTGAGGGCCCAGAGTCATTCCCTGACCATCCCACTTCCTGTTCTGGCCCTTAACCTTCCAGTTCCTAGTGTTGGGTTGCCATCCTTCCAGGGCCTGCGGTCATCACCCTCTGCCTTGCCCTGAGGTCACCCCCTCCTTCCTCTCGGGGACCCAGGGGCCTCTCTTGCCCACCCCTACCCCCACCGCAGCTGCCAACCTGACCTGCTCCGCCTGCCCCGCAGGTGAGATGCTCCTGCAGAACCTGACAGTGCAAGCCGAGTCGCCCTTCGGAGTCGGGGCCCTCACCCACCTGCTGCTCTCTGGGAGCCCAGAGGACCGTGTGGCCTGCGCCCTGACCCTGCCCTTCATCTGTCGGTGAGGGAGACCTCGCAGCGGTACCTCGCAGGGGCAGGGGGTGCAAGAGTGCTGTTCTCCAGCACTGCCCTTTTCCAGCTTCTGAAAGATTCTCTTTTCCCCTCAAAGGAAGCCCTCTCTGTGGCGCCGGCTACTTCTGGACCAGGGCGGCCTCCGGCTCCTCCTCTCGGCGCTTACCCGACCCGCTCCGCACCCGCTCTTTCTCTTTTTTGCTGCAGATTCCCTTTCCTGCCTCCAAGGCCTGGTGTCTCCCACGGGGAGCCCAGCTGTCCTACCTGCAATCCCCTTGGACCTAGACCCACCCTCCCCTTGCCTCTATGAACCTCTGCTGGGCCCAGCGCCCATGCCAGCCCCCGACCTCCACTTCCTGCTGGACTCAGGCCTCCGGCTCCCTGCCCAGCGAGCCGCCTCAGCCACTGCCTCCCCCTTTTTCCGGGCCCTGCTGGCTGGCAGCTTTGCCGAAGCCCAGATGGACCTAGTGCCCCTCCGAGGCCTGTCGCCCAGCGCGGCCTGGCCCATCCTGCATCACCTGCATGGCTGCCGGGGCTGTGGGGCTGCCCTGGGGCCTGTCCCTCCGCCAGGCCAGCCCCTGCTGGGCTCCGAAGCCGAGGAGGCTCTGGAGGCCGCTGGTCGTTTCCTGCTGCCAGGGCTGGAGGAAGAGCTGGAAGAAGCCGTGGGCCGCATCCACCTGGGACCCCAGGGTGGCCCAGAGTCAGTGGGGGAGGTGTTCCGCCTGGGCCGGCCACGGCTGGCTGCCCACTGCGCACGCTGGACCCTGGGGCCGGGGCAGTGCCCCCGGAAGCGGGCCCTGGCTCTGGTGGGGCTTGTGGAAGCAGCCGGCGAGGAGGCTGGGCCCCTGACCGAGGCCTTACTGGCTGTGGTGATGGGGGTGGAGTCGGGGGGCAAGGGTCCCAACTTAGACTGTTGATGTACCCTGGGAGGAGACCCAGGGATGAGTTAGCTAGGAGGAGGTCTCTCTCAACGAGAGGAGGCTGAGCAGAAGGAGTCACTGTCGAGGGCCCGTGAGAGGATGGACCTGGAGCCCGGGGTGTCTGAAGACTCAGGAGTGAGAAGCCAAGGCCAGGGTCTGGGCATGGGGCCCTCGAGGTGGAGAACAGCCCAGGGCCCTAGGCACCTGGCCTGGCCCAGCTTTATGGAGTTGGAATTAAAAGCTTTGGAGTCAGCTCCCCCTGTTGTGTGGCGCCTCTGCTTCCTCTCCCGTGGGAGTGCCTGCTCGCCTTAACCCATCCAGCAGGGTTGTGTCCAGGTGTCTGTGTCTCTGAGCTTCCCTGGCAGCTCAGCGGTAAAGAACCTGCCTGCTTGTGCAGGAGACAGGTTCAGTCCTGGGGTCTGGAAGGTCCCCTGGAGAAGGAGATGAGAACCCACTCCAGTATTCTTGCCTGGGAAACCCATGGACAGAGGACCCTGGTGGAGCTCGTAGAGTTGGACATAACTTAGCAATTAAACAACAACAATTGTGTCTCAGTACAGGCCACCCCTGGCGTGCAGGAGTTTAATAAGTAACAATGTGCAGGTTCCTGGAGCCCTGGGATATGCTGCAGTTGCCAGGCTGCTCCTGAGGATGTGGTTTTGGGCCCCAGGGGAAGCCTGCTTCCTGCTCAGGCTACTTCATTGCTCAGCCACCCACCCAGCTGGACACAGACCTGGATCGGGGCTGAGGGGATGTGTGGGTGGGGATGGATGTCCAAGACCTTGGCACTATCATTTCATCACCCATCGTGGACCTTCTGTCTCGGGGTCCATTTTCATCTCTTGGACCAAGTGTCCTGCTGTTCTGAGGGAAGACCTATTGTGTTCTTCAAGTCCTTGAGGTCCTAGTCATGCCCAGAGGGAGCTGGAGCCCTAGGCTGGCATTGCTTTGTTTGCCCAGGCAGGGTCTCCGTCAACCTGGCTCCCAGATCATTGACCACTTAGGTGGCATTGACCCCTGACTTTGAGGACAGGGCCTGGACTGGGGCTGTCCGCTAACTTCTGGGAAGCCAAGGGGGCCCCTGGCTGCCTCTGAGAGTATCCAGGTCTTTGTTCTCATGATGTCCTTTACAACCACCCAGAGAGCTTTTTTTTTAATGGAATATATAAATATTATTTAAGGACTTAACTCATTTCTCTCTCCAGCTTTTTTTTCTTTCTTTCTTTTTGGCTGCATGGCACAGCTCGTGGAATCTCAGTTCCTTGACGAGGGGTCCAATCTGTGCCCCCTGCAGCAGAAGCTTGGAGTCCTAAACACTGGACCACCAGGGAATTCCCCAGAAAACTTTTTTAAAAGTGCTGATGCCCAGGCCCTTTCTAACTGAATTGGACTGAGGGGAGAGTGCCTTGGGCATCAGTATTTTTTTAATTTATTTTTAATTAGTGGATAATTGCTTTACAATGCTGTTGGTTTCTGCCGTACAACACATATCAGCCATAAGGATACGTATGTCCTCTCCTTCCCAGCGGAGCCCCCTCCCCCCGCATCTATTTTTTTAAAAGCCCCCGAGTTGCCATTCCAGTGCTCAGTCGACCTGTGTCTGAGTTGAGACCCACAGTCTGTCTGCTCCACTGCTGTGTCCGTCCACACCTATCTCTAGTTTCTCATTTCCAACTTGATTTCTCAGTCCAAGGGAAGCCTCTTGTTCCTTTGTGGCTGGAGTCTGTGTCTTGCTTTCTTCTCTATATTCATCAGTATCGGGAAAGGGCTCTTGGGGGACAGGTCTGGGTCATCTCAGTGCAGGGGACAGTTGGCTGAGGTCTGGCTGCCTGGAAGCATTTCTCCTGAGTCTGCGTGGGACTTGGGCCTCAAGTTCTGTTTACCTGTGTCTGTATGTCTGTTTCCAACTCTACGGCTAAGAGTCTGTGGATGGGTTCGTCATCTCTGTCTCTCGGAGATTTCTTTGTATCCAGTTTGTGTGCCTTTTGCGATCTCTGTTTATGTCACTGCCATAGTCTCTTAGGAAAGATCTCGGAACCTGGGACCTGACAGATCCTTAGAACATCACCACCGCCTCCAACTCCAAAATTCTGTCTAGAGCAATCTTCCGGGAATAGCCGGGGGTGGGAGAGGAGTTCTGTCTAGGACTCAAGGTACTAACTTTGGGGACGGGGGGCAGGTGGGCTTGGGGGCCTCAGTCCGTGTCTAAGAGCCTCGCTGAACAGAGGATCCCGGGCTTTTTCTGGAGGAGCCACTTCTCTTACTCCGACTCTGGCCGCCTGGGGCTCCCTACAGCTGAGGCCAAGGCTGGGGTGTGGCCGTCTGCGCAGCAGGCAGGCCGGCTGGGCCTGGGTGGGCCGGGGCCCTCCCTCCCTTACAGGCCCCCACCCCGGGTTCTCCCATTCTCACCCCCCCTCCGTCCCCCCTCCAGCCTTATCCCAGCGGGNAGATGTTGGCAATTTGATCTCTGGTTCCTCTGCCTGTTCTAAAACCAGCTTGAACATCAGGGAGTTCACGGTTCACATATTGCTGAAGCCTGGCTTGGAGAATTTTGAGCATGACTTTACTAGCGTGTGAGATGAATGCAATTGTGCGGTAGTTTGAGCATTCTTTGGCATTGCCTTTCTTTGGGATTGGAATGAAAACTGACCTTTTCCAGTCCTGTGGCCACTGCTGAGCTTTCCAAATTTGCTGGCATATTGAGTGCAGCACTTTCACAGCATCATCTTCCAGGATTTGAAATAGCTCAACTGGAATTCCATCACCTCCACTAGCTTTGTTCATAGCGATGCTTTCTAAGGTCCACTTGACTTCATATTCCAGGATGTCTGGCTCTAGGTGAGTGATATAAGGCCACCCAATTAGGGGAGCATGGGGTGGCAGAGAGTTGGTCACCTCTGAACACACATGCCAGTATTACATAATTCCTAGTTCAAGGGTCTTTCTACTATATCCGGCTGGATTTCCTCTATTATAGTCAGGTACAGCACTGGATATTTTTAATTTATAAAAATTTTGGATGTTACAAAATATCAATTCATGACTCATTCAGTGTCCAAGGCTGTGCACTATGGTCCTCCTATTTTTACTAATTTAAGAGTAATTTTTCCTCTCAAAGTCCAGTAGATCCATTGATTTCAAAACATAAGATAAAAAGACCACAGCCCTGGCCCCTTACGGTGGAAGATGAACTAAGTGCTGAACAGCCAAGTAATGCTGAGGACACAGAACCCCTGTCACTAATGATTAGGTGAAACTTGCTCTTCTCTGCTCCTTCCTTCTGCCGCTGGCCATGTGTCAGAATCTTTCTGGCCAGGCTGCACTGACTGAGCCTGTGTTGCCCTCAGCTCATCCATCTGAGGGAGAAGACCCTAAACCAAAGCCTCCTGGACTCCCATCCCTTGGTGATAACAGTGTTAGCGTCTTCCTCTGCCCCGTCTGTGAGACTTAATCCACATCCCTCTTTGAATCTCAGTTGGATAAAATGGATAAAATGGCAGCATTCACTCTAGCCTTGCAGTCATACGGTCTATGACTTAAGGGATTGGTATGTTGATAACAGTTCAAACCAGTCCATCCTAAAGGAAATTGGTCCTGAATATTCATTGGAAGGACTGATGCTGACGCTGAAATTCTAATACTTTGGCCACCTGCTGCAATGAACTGACCCATTGGAAAATACCCTGATGCTGGGAAAGATTGAAGGTGGGAGGAAAAGGGGACAACAGAGGATGAGATGGCTGGACGGCATCATTGGGTCGATGGACTGAGTTTGAGCAAGCTCTGGGAGTTGGTGGACAGGGAAGCCTGGCGTGCTGCAGTCCATGGGGTTGCAAAGAGCTGGACCTGACAGTGACTGAACTGAACCATGTTCGTAAAGGGGAATGAGGGGGTGGACCCAGGTGGCCTCTTGATATACAGCATATAAGTCCTGATCCTTCTTTCTCTGCCTCTCTCCAGCCAAGCCAGGCAGTCTGTAGGGGTGGAGTCACATACTTGAGTGGGTGGGAGAATGTTTCAGTGAAAAGAAATGCATGATCCCCAGAAACAACTGGAAGGGCCAGGGAGTGACAGGCAAAGTCAGAAAAAGCAGAGATGCTCAGGAACAAAGAAGGAATGACTCAGCCTCGTATGAGATAAAACACTCTTAAGGCACAGGCTCAATCCTAGATTTTATCCTTCCAGGTCAAATGTTAGGGAAGTCACATCCATGCTGGAGGAAATCTGTCAGTAAGTACTTTGATGCTTTATTGCACTGACTTGGGGTAGCTCTGTAGCAAAGGTTTGCTGTAGTCGACCCTAAGGATGGAGCACACAGTCAACTGTTAAAACCCCTCTTGAAGACTTGTCCAAAGGATGCCTCCTCCGACCCAGCAGTGAGGCACACGTATAAATCTGAAACCACTGACTGGAGTTGGACTTACAAACCTTTCTTTCAAACCGTTACCAAGCTCAGCCAGACATTGTCTACCTCCTCGTCCTATGATTCAGATCCCAAGATGGTACAGTTCTACAGGGAACCCTTCACATTCGTGGTCTGTTTACTTATCATGATAATTTTCTGGCAGGTATCAAGAACAGATTTAAAGAAAGAGCAGCAAAAGGACAAGAATCAGGGCAGCCTATTCCAACCTGACATAAACACCCATTATGGGCAAAGAGAACACGGAGCCTCAGTGTATGTCACCTGTGTACACACGAACAATAGATGGGGTGATGTCACGATAGCTCCAGTTAGGGTCCCTAGATCTTACACTATTTTTATCGAGATGCAACCTTAAACAAGTACAACTACTAACAAAATGTGAGACCCGGTAAGAACAAAAGTCCAGATTCCAGCACTGGGTGACCTACAGAAATTCTATTTTTAGTCTGGAAAACCTCTATGATGCAATAAACTCCCTCCCAGGCTCACTAGGGGCTTGCAGAGACCTCTGGCAAGCCTCAGAATTAACAATAACCTTAATAAAAAGGGGGAGACTCAATCCAAACCCCAAACACTGCTAACCGCAGAGCTTATACATATGACACACATCTGGAGCATTTCAGAAGGTCTGATGAAGTGGATCACCGGTGAGGATAAGACAAGAGTTCCCACCTGTGCTCCCAGCAGGTCACACTGAATGACTGACTGCTTGTAGCAACAGAATGTTAATGATCTCTTCTCAATCTCAAATCTGGACTATATTTTTAGTGTTCTCTTTTTTAAAGTCAGGTTCATTGAGGTATAATTTACATAGAGTAAGTTTCACCTTTTTACAGAGCAATTCTGTGGGTTAGAAAAAAACTTATAAAATTTGTGGCCACCATCACAATCAAGATATAAAAATTGTTTCATCACGCCCAAACTTCCCTTGTGTGCTGCTTTGGAATCAACCTCTAACCCTGGCTTCTGATTTTTAAAAAACCAGACTGCATTATAATATAAATTTCAACACTGTTTAGACTTCCTCTTAAATATTTACCATATATCACTGATCCTATTACCCCCCAACATACACACTCCTAGATTTGAACATTCTCGAATTATGTCTTATAATCAATGGCATTTTACCATTATAACTGAGAAAAAATTTTCTTTTTAGAAGTATATAAAATAATGATCAGTCATAATCTATAGTACCTTAAAAAAATCAATGAAGTATAATATTAAGTTTTCACTGAATACTTACTATATGCTAAGCATCCTACTGGGCACTAAAAGTACAAATATGAACAACATGGACCATAAAGAAGTATCACTCAAGAGGAGAGAGAAAAACGTTATAATGTGGTCCTGTCTGTAATACAGGGCTATCCACTCACGGGCACGAAATAAAATTACCCACCCTTCTTTCAGACAAAATTCTGCCCTAGTTCATACTGTTCCATGTTCACAGGCAATGAGGAGGGGAGGACCATCCAGTTCCACTCTGCTCATTCCAGGAATGAGTTACGGCCACACCATCTGACAGATCTCCTGGGAACAATCCAGTGATTTCTGCCCTAATTCGCTGCTGTGGTAGAGGAGGCTCTTC
The DNA here is from genome assembly GCA_006410675.1 of Oreotragus oreotragus. Taxonomy (NCBI): domain Eukaryota; kingdom Metazoa; phylum Chordata; class Mammalia; order Artiodactyla; family Bovidae; genus Oreotragus; species Oreotragus oreotragus. The sequence continues at coordinate 373,776 of SJYX01024766.1, read as the reverse complement.
CTAGTGTGCGACAGCTGCACGCCTTTTATGACCACGTCAAAAGACAAGTCACTCCAAATAACCGCTCAGTCTGGGGGAGGCAGATACTCCGAAGCTTTCACACACATGCCTCAAAGTCCCCAGATTCTCCCCTGGACACATTTTACAGCAGAAGGGAAGGGAAGTTAGCGTCCTTACCTGGTTCTTGAAAGTGCTCTTCATTTGACAGAGTTCTAGACAAGATAAGTATTAATGCTTCTTTAAACTGGTCAAAATGCACCTGAAAATAAAGAATTCAAAATAAATTAAAAATGTTTTCCATAGCCTTAAGGAAGCAAACCCATGTACAAGGTTCCAGAACCATCTGTTAGCATCCTGACAGTCTTGAAGGCAGTCCCAGAACCTGTTTTTGTTCCCGCTTCTTCTTTTCTCTAAAGCACTAAAGGGAAAATGGGACGATCATTTTACCCACCAGAGTCACCAACACCAATATCAACATTTGTTCAGCCCCGAGAGAGAAAATTACACAGCAAAATCCTCTTTATAAACTCAGAAGAAGATAGGTTTTGAACTCAGTTTCTTTTATTTTTCTGAACAAGACCAGAAGAGAAAGATGTTACGTTAGACACTAGAAAAAATTTTCCGAGTAAATGACCCTTTTTAACAATGTGCCAAAAATGCTTTCATCTCTTAAGATATTCTAGAAGAGAGTAAACTACCTTTCAAGGATGACTTGAAATACAGTCTTGCCTCAGGCAAGTAGATGATATTTATCTCCCAAGGCCCCTAATTCTATAAACAAGTAGAAATCAATAGCATACACAAAGGATAAAAGAACCTTGGGAAGCATGCTCCCGAATTCTTAAAAATACAATTACCTTGACTAAAGTAGGACAGAACCTGAGTTTTACTTAAGGAAATACTCAGAATTAGTTATTGAAGCTTTAGCTAATGTTTTGTGAGTACAGTTTTGCACCAATATCCTTATCAGTTTCCTTGGCACATAAAGGAGAGGCCCTCTTCTCTTGGTGTGGTCCATAAATGGGACTGTTGGTATCATTTATAACTTTCATTATTAAAAAGAAAAAAGGGGCGGAAGTTTGTACAGTTCTTGAAAAAAACAAACACGCAAACTCAGAGCTGGGATATTAAAGTAGTAAAACGGTTTTCTTTGTAGCCAAGTACATTATTCTACAACTTAAATTCACATGATCTCACCATGGGGCAGAAGTGAGAGACGGTTATTTCTTCTCACCATAATTATAGTTTAATAACATGATACCTATTTATACAGAAGCCCATATGTAAATACAAAGTTGATAAATTCATAATGTCTGCTGCTGTGGGTCTCTTTGGGACATCATTACAAAACATTGCCTAGGAGTTTAAATATCGGTGACAGATAAAAACCACTTCTGAATTAAATATGGAAAAGCAGCAAACCTCATTAGTTATCTAAACAATAAAGGAAACAAATCATATGTCTTATTCATGCAAATCAATGCAAAAGAGAGGAATCCACTGAGATTCACGTGTCATAAAACTGTATATGCTTGCAATTTACCACACTCCCTCAAAGTACATGTGATTTCTCTACCACATTCATTTTGATTACTTGAAATTGCTTTCAAAATCATATTCCTTTAGATCACACAGACTAAAAGCATATTTATGGAGCCAGAGCAGAAGTCTATTAAGGAAGGGCGGGCATCTGCTAAGGAGCCAGTGAAGGATTAAAAGATCACAGAATTATAAATTGCTCGTTAGGTTTCACAGCTGACAAATCACAGAAATACCAGGGAGAGGAAAGAGGGCCAGCTTTTGGCAGTGGCAGATGTGCTTCAGGCACTGTGGCATCCAGATTCGGTTAACCAGGGGCAAGACCATCTTCCCAACCAGCCAGCTCACAAACATCACATACTCAAGCCCCTCCTACTCAGGGCATCTCCCACACTGGCATCTCCCACTTCCTACCAGGATCATGCCTTCCTCTCAGGGTGGGCAGGAGAAGGGTGAGGAGCGAAGCTATATGCCGGAGCCAGCTGGCTGGAGGTTCTGCCTCTGGCTCAGCCACTCACCTGCTTCTGTGAAATGGCTTGATTACTAAACCTCTCCAAGCTTTAGTCTGCTCCTCTTGAAAAGTGGGGCCTATGGAACAACTAATTTTTATGATTCATTCAGCATATATTTATAGGGCCACTGCTATGTGCCAGGTGATATCCTAGGCCCTGGTGATAGAGCCTCCATATTCTCAGGAATGGTCACAGGGAGTCAGGCAGGTACTTTGCCAAGAGCATTGCATGTATTTTATGTTATGTATGCCACCACCTCCCTCATAACAGCTTTAGGGAGAGAAAATGAGAGTTACAGAAAGTGTCTCACACTTCCTAGCACTCAGTTCAGTCACTTAGTCGTATCCAACTCTTTGCAACCCCATGGACTGCAGCACACCAGGCTTCACTGTCCATCACCAACTTCCAGAGCTTGCTAGGTACTCAGTAAGTGGTAGGAGCCAGTACCAACAGGACCAGTAATGGGATGACTATTTTCACCACTTTCACAGAGAAATGGCCATGTTTTCCAAGCAAAGCGACTGGCCATGAGAGTGACCCAGCCAATCAAGTGCAGGGTGGGCTGAGAGTGGCAGCTCCGGGAGCCTGCCTCCCCCAGGATCTGTGTAGCTGCCCAGCACCAGAAAAGCAGGTCTGGTCTGCTGTGTTGGGGGACCCCAGCTCCTTGATTCTACTCTCTCTTAGGGAATCAGTGGGCATGACCAAATGAAACTGGAGTCCCTTGTTGCCACAGTTAGTTAATGAGTTGAAGAGAAGGAGGCTCCTGTTTCAAAAGGGTGGTTCCTGATTTGAGACTTTCACATCCTTTATACCTGACTCTGGGCCTCCGCTGGGTCTTCTCAAGGTGGCAGTTTTGATAGAAGTCATTGGAAACAGCCCTTCAGAATTTTGTCCTAATGTAGTTCAACCCATTGAGGACTAGCCACACAGATGACTCAGGGGTCTCTGTATCTCAAATTTACTCCCCCAACCCCTACTGCTAAATGGGAAAGAGATTCAGTTACTAGAAAGTTATATTAATGCAAGTCCTGGGGGCATTATTGTAGGTTCATTCTCTCCTGGACATTTAGCCAGCTGACTCTCACAACACTCTCACAACATCCAGGAGAGACAGACCCCTACACGTGTGTTATTAGTCTGTTTGATAGTGTCCCATAAGTCCCTTCTGTTCTCTATGTCTGTCTTTTGCTCCTGTGATTAGATGAATTTTACTGCCCTATCTCAAGGCAGGCAGCCTTCTGCTAAATTGAAAGGAGAGAGGCTCAGAGGAGGCATGTCCTTTCCCAAGGCTGCTGGTCATGAAGTGACAGAGTTCCAGGAGAACACAGGCCTTCTGCCTGGACTCATCAAAGTCCAGCCCCCTGTCTGTCCCAGCCCCCACCCCCACTCCTGGTCTGACCTCTCAGGGAGATCCCTCTGTCGCTCCAGGTCACATCAACTTTACACAATGTCACCAGGTGTAAAGCCGGACACTGAGGCTTCAGGACATGAAGCCTCTCCTGAAGGACACGAAGGCAAGAGTATACATAACCTCTGCCCTCAAGTGGTTTACCAGCTACAGTCCAGATTCTAGAGGGTGGGAGGGGAGACAAGGGAAGAAAGTCGATTAGCAACTTCAAGGCTGAAACTGACAAACGTTTTGAGACACAAAAAAATGAAAAGAAAAAATAATTCCACTGTATGTGCGTGATTTTGTATATATATAAATATATATATTATCTATCTATCTATCTCACAACTTCTTTACCCTTGGACATCTAGGTTACTTCCACATCCTGGCTATCGTAAACAGTGCTGCAGTGAACACTGGAATACATGTGTCTTCTTGATTTTCTCAGGGTATATGCCCAGTGGTGGGATTGCTGGGTCATATAGTAGTTTTATTCCTAGTTTTTTAAGGAATCTCCAGCCATAATCATGGCTGTTATCAATTTACATCCCCACCCAGAGTACAAAAGTGTTCCCTTTTTATGCAACCATAAAAAGGAACAAATGTGAATCAGTTGAACTGAGGTGAATGAACCTAGAGCCTGTTATACAGAATGAAGTTAGAGAGAAAAAAACCAAATATCATGTATTAACACATATATGTGGAATCTAGAAAAATGGTACTGATGAACCTATTGGCATGTCAGGAATAGAGACGCAGATATATAGAAGAGACTTGTAGACATAGCTGGGGGGAAAGAGGCAGGGACGAGTTGAGAAAGCAACACTGACATATATACTGTGTAAAATCGCTAGTGGGAAGCTGCTATGTGACACTAGGAGCCCAGACTGGCCCCCTGTGATGACCTAGGGTTGTGGGGTGGAAGGGAAGAGGGAGGCTCAAGAGGAAGGGATAGACATATAGCTACGACTGATTCACGTTGCTGTATGGCAGACACCGACACAACACTGTAAAGCATATCCTCCAATTAAACAAACAAACAAATAAACAATCAGCAGCTCTAATAAAAACAAAAAGCTGGTAGGGGGCTCTGATAAAAGAGTATGTCCTAGTAGGCCAACAGGGAAAGGAAGGTCAGTTTTCTTGACATCTGACTTCAAGACAGTCACAGGCAGAGCTTAAAAGTTTCCAAAACGGACTTGGGACGTATTAAATCAGCTACATTTTAGAAGGAAGAAAGTTTATAAAAGACTAAACATGATTATTAACTCAGGGGTTCTTCACAATCCAACACTGTCTATCTGGATAACCTCTTCTTCCTCCACAAGAAGAACCTACAGATCTAAAACAAATACCTGGCAGGCTGATCAAAACAACTGGAGCAGCTGTACGTCTTAAATTGATCTTTATTTTCCTTCCTGTGAGGACAGAGACATTAGACCCTCTGCCTTAAACAGCAGTAAATTCCACATCTTTCAAGAGAGTTCCCTAATAGAAGCAGTGACTGCTCTTTTTCATCGGAGCTCAAGATTACTGATGGGGCAGAAAAGCCCCTCAGGGCACAACTCAGAACCAAAAAAATGTGAATAAACGCTCTCTATCGTGAAGAAACGCGGATCCGAGGGGCTCAGTCAGTTCAGTCTCTGAAATTTTTAAGTACCATTTTTATCCTCCCAGGGAGCTTTACTATTGTGTTCTGTTAAAATTTAGAAGTCTTCAGAAATATTCAATGTAACTAAATCTCACACGGTAACCAGCTTTGATAGCCATGCATACCTCGGAAGGTACCCCTCATTTGAATAATAACTGCTGCCATTCATTTTACAAGCATTGCTATACCTTGTATGCCTCAAAGGGCAGTTTGCAGCAATGGGAAAATTACCTGACTAAAAACACACATGACATTCAAACTAAATTAACAGGAAGACTAGTTAAGTCTGATATTTTCTGTCATGTGTCACCAATGCTTAATAGAAATTTACTTCATCTTTCTTCCTCTCCAAATTTCATAGGAATGCTTTTTGAGAAACACAATTTGCCTCTCTGAAAAAAAGAATTTAAGCATGGCATAATAAACAGATGCTATTTCAAACCACACACACAAAACCCTGCAACAGGAAACAGAAGGAGGAACTTAAATTGCATGAAATCATCTCGTGCAATCATGGAGATCAGATGCACACAGGTTTCCCCATGTGAGCAGGCAGAACTTCAAGCAGACCCGAGATGAGAGGGCTCAAGCCAGGATTCAACATAGTGCACTTATTGGTACCAAAGGCCTACGTAACTCTCATCACACTTAGAAGGTTTGCATCTATTAATACAAGGAGAAATCAAAGAAAGGACTTTCAAAACGTTAAATGTTAACTGAAATGGGTATAGAAATACAGACTCACCAGAAGGTTGATGTAGAGGAAAAAACCACTGACAGCATTATGCAAAGAAAAATGACACGGAAGAACAAAGAGACCTGGTTTCGTAATGAAAGATTCAGTTACAAAATATTTTCTTCTAAATACAGCATTTGGGTTATTGCAGCTTACAAGTCATTTACTGAAAACAACGTGGAGAGAGGCCAAGGCCATTTTCAAAGGTGGGTTTGTAAAACCTAAAGCAACCATATAAAGTTGTACTCCAAGACAGTTCCAAGGAGTTCTGCCTACAGATGGAAACAGATACAAGCCACCGCCACTCAAGAGAGTTGCTAGTGATTCCATTCTCCACTTGAGTGAGCTTTCTCAGAAAACCATTCCTGGGAACTCATATCAAAAACCTGCTCTCAGTGTGTAAGGGATAGAGGAGGGGAGTGTACAGAGAGACACAGGACACAGAAGTTACCTACTTGCCTGGCTCCAAAATGAGCTTCTGACACGCACAGTCTAAGGCAACTTCATCACAATCTAATAAGGAGGATATTACTTTTCCCATTATAGAGATGAAGAAACTGAGGCTCAAAGTATTTAAGATAACAGGTATACATAGCTAAAAAGCAGCAGGAATCAGTACCTGAATGCAGGTCTGCTTCAAAGACTGCTTCTACAGCATATGGTCTCCATGTGGTGGGGGTGAGGGTGAGGGGTGGGAGGTGGCGGGTGAGGGCAAGTTGCAGGGGGTGGCGAATGAGATCCATATTTGTATATGTGCAGTCTGAGGAGAGATGCATTCAAATACAGGGACTGGAAAATCTGGGTTCCCATCTCAGCGGTGCTTCAAATGAGTTGCCTGACCTTGGACAAGTCATCATCCTTTTTCCAAGTTCTGGGTTCTAGGTTTCTCTGTCATACAGATGGACACCGAAGTGTAAAATCTGTGCTGGACACTGAAGAACTTTCAGTCCCTCCATCCAAACAAGAAGCTACTCATAAAAGTATAAACGGAATACGGCAGAAGCCTAATGACCACTCCTGATCCTATCACTATTTCTCTGGTGAGACTGACGGTCATTACTGAAACAGAGTAGGTAGAAAAGAACAGCTCTTTAGCACTTGCTCCTGCCTCTTGTTGAGAATGGAAGGTCTTTCCAATGGGCTTCCCTTTGCTCTTACTTTATGCCAGATTAATGCCTCGCGAGGGTCACAGTACACAATACCAAAGGCAATTTTGCGGTGAGGTTGATAAAGTATTAATAAAGGAAAGGAGCAAGTCTTGTAATCTCTTAATCAGGTCTTCTTGTCTATACATGTGAATTACAGATCTTTAGGAGTTCAAATCAACCCCAGATGACATGGTTGTAAAGGAATGGAGTGATGGTTTATATAGAGTCACAAGACCAAAATAGAACGAGAAAATACCCCTCAGAAGTACAAATTATCACCACCAGAAAGTACTGCCGTACTTCTGATCCACTTTTCAAATGGGTAAAACGTGTATTGTTCTTGCTGTTTAGTCACTAAGTTGCGTCTGACTTTTTGCGACCCCATGGACTGAAGCATGCCAAACTCCTCCATCTTTCGCTGTCTCCTGGAGTTTGCTCAAATTCATGTCTTTTGAGTCGGTGATGCTATCTAACCATCTCATCCTCTGCCACCCCCAGTGAAAGAAATCTTAAAAAGCTTAATGAAGTGGGAACAAACAAACCAGCAGATCACCATATAAAATTAAACATGATGTTTATAAAAGAACTCCAAGCACTTGAAAATGAAAAGTGGGGAAACTGGGTGGAATTATATATTTGTACAGTTATCAAATTTTAATACAAAAATTCCAAAGCGCCTTTGATGACCGAAGTCCACATACGTTTGGTACTCTTTGGAAACCAGGGATAAGTTCTGCTACCATATGGTTTGTTCTGATTCTAGAGTGTCAAGGATGTGAGATGTTAATTCTTTATCATCCAGATTCATATTAAAGAGGACATCAGGGAAACTCAGGAGGCAGCTTTGTCTTAAAGTTAAAATGTTCCATGAGGAAAAGAAAATGTATTTTTAAAACTGGAACTAACTAAAGGCTTCAACAAAAGCAAGGTAAACTATCATCTTTATGTTCTGATTTCTAATAAAGGAGGTAGAGAGGTACATGGAAACTCTTCATTTAAAAGACAATAAACAGGAAGCACCTACAACTAGAATCAACTGCTTAGACGAAAACCTGGTTTAATAAGTGAGCTAATATGGTTCTCTTTCTTAAATGTTTGTAGCACTTACTCCCAGTACTATTCACCTACCAGGAATGTTACCTAATCAGTCTATAAGTTCCTCAGTATCTTGTGGGGTCTGACCCGCCTGACCGGTGCTTACCTGATAGCAAAGATACAAGTAGAGCTCTTTTGATAATCTAGTAGGAGACACCTACCAGCAATGTCCTCTTTCCTTTAAATCAGTGATCCACAATCTCTGGGCATTTCAAACACTTACAAGATAACTACCAAGTGCGTGCGGGCTGAGTTGCTTCAGTCATGGACGACTCTTTGTGACCTGTCAGGTTCCTCTGTCCATGGGGTTCTCCAGGCAAGAATACTGGAGCGGGCTGCTACTTCCTCCTCCTGGGGATATTCCCAACCCAGGGATTGAACCTACGTCTCCTGGGTCTCCTGTGAAGCCCACCCATCCTGCTCAGGGGAATATGACTTCAAGTCTTTGCAAGAGCAAAGAGGGCAATCTGAGGGTCAATTAATAAAATATGTAAAAATGGCAAGCTGATTTAAGTTAGCTTCCTTAATAACTGTCAAAAGAAACATTAGGCTTAAAAAAAAAGAACAAGAAGTTACAAAAGATGGATCTTAAGATAAAAAATAAACAGATAATATTCATATTCTTAGGTGAGGCAGGAAATGCTTTTTACCATATTTCTTTTTCAAGAAAAAAGATTAATTCAGCCTAATTCCAAAGGAGGCAGAATTTATCTATTTTGTTTTGTTTAAAAATTATACTTGGAATTCTCTGGCAATTCAGTGGGGAGGACTCTGCACTTTCACTGTCAAGAGCCTGGGTTCAATCCCTGATCAGGATACTAAGATCCTGCAAGTCAGACAGTGCAGCCAAAAAAGAAGGGAGTAAATGCATCAGTTCTTTAAAAAAGAAATAAAAGGCAAAATTAAAACCACGAGCATGCAGGAAGCTGATGGATATTAATATACTCAAAAGCCAATTTAATGGGAAAGTTTACAATAAACATAAGTTTCACCCATACCAAAAGGCCATTAGAATGCTGACATATGGGACACATATAATACATATTTGTCAAATTAATGAATAGATGAATATACTTAGGTTTGTCATGCTATTATTCTTTCTCCTTTCTTATTAAGCCAAACTGCTAACTCTGACATATTTTTCTATAAATACCATCTAAAGAGAGGGAAGATGCTGGCATTAGAAACAATTTATAATTTTATAATTCTACAACTTATGACCCATCTTTAATATATCATGGTGGTAGGACTTAGAATTCTCCAGTGAAGTCTAAGGAATGTTTTTCCTTACAATTTAAAATTGTAGACCATATAGAGTATCTTAACAGCATATGGCACAGTTTATGTGATCATCTGAGAATAATTCAGTTTCATAAGAAATGCAAATTCAACAGTAGTGCATTAATTCATGCCAACTCTGCTCTCAAGACAACCACCAGGGACCTTCCCATGAAATCAATATGCATACATCTATTTAACTTTTATCACTGGATAAGTAAATATCACGCTATAGACCACTTAGGTATTCATTATTCACAAGCCAAGAGCCCATTTAAAAGCGGGTTGGTAGTGTCAAGTTGTTAACGAATCAATCAATAACTGGCCCACTGTGCTAGTATGCCAAATGAGGGCAAAGATGCACAGCACCCGCAGAGTGGGCTGCCAGTCTGCTGCCAAGGAGCAGTCTGTTTACAGCAGAGGGTTCTGTGTTTCACTGGCTCTCAAGGAAACCTGAAGTCATATTCTGTCTTCTCTGACTTTAATAAGCATGATACTATCCCTCAGATACCGAAGGACTCAGATCCCAAAGAACCACAGTGGGAAATGAGATTCTGTTGGCTTCCGGTAGTGTCTGAGATGGAGAAAGAACAAGAAAACAGTTGAATGCCTTACACGATGAGGAGCAAGTGGTTTAATTCTCAGCGCTCCCATTTTGCTTGCTTTCAAAGCAAGATTTTTGCTTTTTTTTTTTTTTTTAGGGATCACATGTATTTATAAGCAGCTAATCCTCCCCCAAAGCTACCAAAGATGGTTTCACTTTTGCAAAAATCTCACACTTTCTTTAAGTATGAGTCCTGTTAGATGCCACCTTCATGGTGCCAAGCCCCCAAGAACATCATCCCCTGTACATTAACTTCAGGATGCTCACCACTCCTATTTCTCATCACAGAGTGCCAATACACTGCCCTGTGTCTGAGGTCACCTGCCCAATGTTTCAGTTAAGAGACAGTGAAAATGAAATGAAGAAAAGGAAGTTTGGTCACTAGAATAAAGCTGAGCTTCACAGTTGCTTCCTCGATTTACACCCTGTGATAAAAACCAACATCTACAAAGTGTCGGCAATGGCAGCAACAGAGCTCAAAAAGTACTGCCTGTTTTTCCTTCTCATCCATTCAAAAAACCAATAGCAAGATTCATCATGACATCCTTCCCACTAATAGCAAGAGGAAATGCTTTCACCTCTTACTCATCTCTGTGACCTGATCTACAGGGAGAACATGACTATTTGTTTTCATAGGTAAAACTTAACACCAGCACACATGCACATCCCTGCTGGAAGCAAGTCATGCTGGGTTTTAAATGAATCTGCACAGTATTTATCTACCCTCCTGTCTTATTTCCTGGGTAAAAGGTTTAATTAATACTTCATCCTACAAACAGTCCTCACAAGAAATAGCTTTATGTCTATAGTTTATAAATGTCCTAGTGAGCTGCTCTTCCTGGGAAGGCAGTTTTCTCACTGTAAGTTCCTTCACTTCAATGGAAATCTCAGCCTCCTCCCTTGATGAGTGTGGAGTCCATAAAATGCACCACAAAGAGTTGGAAAACATCCTCGGTACCTTTTCCTCTTCTAAGATGCTCAGTGTACACTTTCACTCCAGAGCACAAATTAAAGCAGGCCCTGGTCACCGCAGCAAACTGCACTGCTGCGTCACTTCCATTACATCCCACCTCCCGCCCCCCACTCTTTATCAGGTTAACTGCTAAGAGCACCCAAGGCTAGAGTGTTAGAAACAAGTTGCAGCGCCTGTGGTTTGCTCCACCCTCCCCCAACCCCACAGCACAGAAACCGCACCCACTTCCCACAGCCCGCCTCTCTGCGGGCCTTACCCGGCCCAGGAGGTTGTCCTGAAGCAGCGTCTCCTGCAGCACTGGGGCCACCTCCTCCAAGCTCAACATGTGGCAGAGGTCGGTGAGCTCCTCCTGGCCCAGGGACCCGGTGCCCGTCGTGTCAAAACTGTCAAACAGCTCCTTGAGTCGGGCCTCATGCTGGTCCTGCTCTGCCTCATCCATCCCATCGCCCGCAGTGCTCACCTGCACGGGACAGAGACAAGGCCTGGTTATGGCAGCACTGGAGTCCTGCTGCCCCTTGCATGCCGCCCCCACGCTTGCCAGTCCCTTGGGAATGCTGGGTGTGTCCTGGGCCCCTCGTTTTGGTCGATTGGGGCCTTGTGAGGGTCAGCGGGGGAGGGAGGTAACACTGCACACCTCCCAGTGAAGCCTTTGGGCCTCCAGGACCCAGTCCAGGCCAGGGGAGCTCCCGCACACACTCACACCAGGTGCATACCCACAAGGTCGGGTCCTGACGGGGTCACCAGAAGGAAGGAGTCTCCTGGGCAGAAAGGCGCCTTTCTCTCCTGCCCAGCCTCAAGGAGGCAGCCAGTATGTCAAACTCAAGACTGAGAGTGGTCAGGACTCAGAGAAGGTGAAAAGCCACTCCTGCCATCCAGCCCTTCCAAATGAAGTGATTGTTAGTGACAACAGACAGCAGGACCAGAGTGTCCATGCAATACAGCAAGCTCCAGAAGACCTGCCAGATGTTGCAATCTGCCAAACTGTTTCATTTCTCTCCGTCCAGCCTAGCTGCCCCTCTTTGTAGTCAGACCGGAGGGCTGCAGCAAAGAGGCACTGGGTGAACATGTCTGATACAAAACCACCCCTCTTTACATGAGACCAAATGCCTCTTACATGAGTTCCTAAAAAATGGCAACTCAATTAACTTCACTGCTGCAATTACGTGTGGTATTGACAGGAAGAGTATTCCCTGAAGCTTGCTTTAGCCCCAGGGAGCTTTAGGTAAGGCCTAGTTGCCTAGAGAAAGAGGAAAACATCACTTCAGCCTTTTAGAAAGACAGTGAGATTCGAAAGAACCACAGACCACTTGTGAATCATGCAGAATCCTGGGACCCTCTACAATCTAGACCATTGAACCTCTGTACTCCTGGTGAAGAGGTCTTCCAGCTCTCTGACCCATCCCAATTCCAGCCTTTCCATTTTCCCATCTTTCACAGGATTCATGAAAACACAGAGTTATCAATCACTCTCAGAATCATTTTTGTTAAAATATATATGGTAAAAGTCTAGGTCCCTTCCAGTTGAAGAACGAAATTTGGTTTTTTGCTTGCATAATCATTCACTTCTATTGTGTTGGGATTTCCAGTGAAAGCCTGAAACATTTGCATCTGAAGGTACCTTCACCATGACGCAATGGACGCCAAACATGACAGACATATATACCCTTGAGAGGGTGACCTCAGCCATCTCAAGCATGATTTGCAGCATTAGCCCCTTGGCTATAAAAAGCAGCACCCTAAAAAAAAATTAATAAATACTTATCTTGCCAATATAATTTTTCTTGGGATAAAAAAGATAACATGGAATCCAGTCTATTAACAGAATTTTGGGTGTGCGGTATCGTATAGTTCACTATATATGCACTGTTACACAGCAGCTCTCTAGAACTTTTCCATCTTGCATGTCTGAAACTCTGCACTCAATCCCCAGTAACCCTCCATTTCTACTCTGCTAGCCCATGGCACACCAGTATTCTACTTTTAAAAGTACACGTTGAAGTAAACCAAGTCCTGGGTCAGAAAACTGTAACTTAGAGGTGATGTTATATGGCAGATCTTTACAATCACGGGGACCACACACATTAAGATGTCGCACACAGCCAGACCTGAAAATAAACAAGCCCTCTAGAACACATCAGTGCTGCTCTAGGTTGGGTTGCCTTCTTTCCTCAGACAACTGTTCAAAGCATGACAAGCTAACACAGAGCGAACAACCATCCCAAGGGTCTCAGCAGAACGGAGTGAACTCAGAAGATGGATCGAACAGCTAGGCTGCTCATTAAAGGGATGGAGGTAATGTTCTGCTCCAGGCTCCTGGTCTCCAAGGTCTCCTCTCCTAATTATCAGTTTCTCTATTATGGTGCTGCTAGCTCTGGCTGCCTTCCCAGGATTGGTCTGTTGGCTTAACTAATCACCACGTAAATGTTTACAAAATAACTTGAGAGTGTGACATAAACATCAAAACACCAGAAAGGAACAACCAAGGTGTTAGGCAAAGCTATAACTCACTCCAGTACTCTTGCCTGGAAAAATCCCATGGACAGAGGAGCCTTGCGGACTACAGTCCATGGGGCTGCAAAAGAGTTGGACACAACTGAGCACAAAAGTTAGGAATTTAGACAATGCCAAGGCTTGGCTAATGAAATTCACTTAGCGTCTGCCCACCTCATCATCAACTAAGAGCTGTTGAGAATCCCCAAGATGCTCTGGGATTTTCAAGGCTGTCACAGCTCTCAGTCTTAGTCTCTGAGTTTTACAGTCCCCTGGGCTAGAATTTTTAAATTTTTATTTATTTTTAATTTTTTGGCCATCTTTTTTTATCCCAAGAAAAATTATATTGGCAAGACACACTTTTTTTTTTTTTTTTAAGGTGCTGCTTTCTACAGTCGAGGGGCTAGTTCCCGTGGCACATGGGATCAAACCCAAGAGCCCTGCAGTGGAAATGTGGAGTCTTAACCACTGAACTGCCAGGGAAGTCCCTAGCCTAGAATCTGACCAACTTCATAAAAGTTAGACTATTCTGCTTCTTCCTGATTTTGGATATTTTTTTAAAATGCAAAAGTGAAAGAACTCTAACACTTCCCCTTTTAAAAATTACTTTTAAGGGGTGGAAACTTGTCCATCTAAACCAATGAAAGAGGACCATAAAAGTCACAACAGTTGTATGTATCTGAGTTTATTCACCCGTTGGCAACTGTGACCATATTTGTGTTCTAGTCTGTGCGTCTGTTTCTGTTTTGTAAATAAATTCATTTGTACTTCAATTTAAAAAGAAAAAACACCTCACAGTGTACTAAGAAGTCTCAATCTTACTCATGGCTTTGAACCTGATAAACTATCACATCCTGCTCTTTACAAGGTCATTGGATTTTCACTAATTCAAACCTTTCATCTCATAGCAATTTTCCTTTTTTATCTCTTTATTTCATCTCTCTCCTTCCCAAGAACTGTGCTCAGTAAAACAGTCTTTTGACTTAACAGGAAAAACAGTGCCACCCCTGCAGAACAAATGATCATATGGAAACATCCAAAAGATGTTACATATGGTGACAAGCTGTCAGTACTCCTCTGGCACAAAAGACGTTTTCACTGGTTGATATTATTCCCCAAACGTTCATCAGGTATTCCATGTGCCAGAATTATTTTTCTCCTCATTTGGCAGAATTTTCTTTAACAGCAAGGTCCACGATTTCAGTTTCTTTTCTAGCTTCCCAATGCTTCGTACAGTCTATCCTTCAAACCAGGAACTCAGTAAACGTCATGGAGTTAGTATGGGAGATACCTTGCAAGGAAACTTACCCTGAATGAACAGTACAGAAATGAGCATATGAAGACTTTGAAACACCTATTTCTTCCACAAGAAGACATAACCAAGCATAAGTTGAAGGCAAACACTCACTGTCAAACTGTGCCATGGAGACCATCTTAAGTTTGATTCTACAAGTTAGTAATTAAGGATTCACAAACTTCAGCTGCATTTTGCTGTTGTTACAGGATATGATTTTGGAGGAAAATCTGTTAAAATACTTTCCCAACTTCCCTTGTCTAGAGAATGAGAATAATAATACCAAGCTGGAAGGTTGTTTTGAGTGTTAAATATGGCAAGCAAGAGCAGCTAATCCCAGAGGAAACAGATACAAGAGGTTAATTGAGGAAACAACCAAGAAAATACCTGCAATTTACAAAGGAGAGGTAAACCACAGAGGGGTAACTTATATACATCAACCGGCCATAGTCCTGCCTTCCAAAAATCAAAACAGGAGCTGTGGAATACCCTAGAAAGCAAGAACAGGTCGGGGGACGTATTATGCATATAAGCAATATCATATTACTAAATGGTAACAGCAGTAGGTAATGTTCAGGGCTTCCTCGATTTTCAAAGGCAGATTATTGATAAATTTAATGTCAAACAAAAGCAGAAAGGCTGAACTATAGTTGAGAGTTCAGAAGACTTTTTATTTTTCTTTTTAACTTCTGAGAATTTACTATAAGTCTGGCCCATGCTGAGTACTTCACATAAATTATCTCATTTAAGCCTCCTAATTCTTTCAAGTAGATATCATATTCCCATTTAATATGTAGAAACTGGGGCCTGGCAAAGTCAAGCTAGTTTCCAATGATTTAACACTAAAAATGGCCATGGGCCCAGTACTTGAACTCTGGTATAACTCTAAATTATACTATCTGTCAACCTTACACATGCACACAGAACACATGAATGGGACCTCTGGTACGGTATCACTGACAAATCTCTCATCTCCACTTTTACGTATTAACCAGCTGTATGGTACCAAGCACCAGAAACCATCATGTAATACCTGGTGGCCACAAACTCCTCCAAATTGGAATGAGGAGGAATGGGGTGCCTTCCTCCCTACATCCTTTGATTCATTTATTGAATAACTATGGGTTAGGTAGCATCACCAGCTCAATGGATATGAATCTGAGCAAACTCTGGGAGATAGTGAAGCCTGGCGTACTGCAGTCCAAGGGGTCACAGAGAGTCAGGCACAATTTAGCGACTGAACACCACTAACCACATAGCCCATGAGGCTCTAAGGATGCACAGACTAAGCATTCTCTATTTTCTAAAGTAGCTTTGGGATTTATGGCAAAGAAGAAATACATTTTTACACAAAATGTTCACTGTGTCTTCAATAATGGGCATCGTCCAGAAACAGATAATTGTTAATACTTAAGTATGTCTAATCTGTGCAATTCAATGCTTTCCAGAGTGAGAGCCCAGCTGACACCCACCAGTGACAGGAATCTTACTTAGAGATGAAGGAAGTTGGGTTTTGAGTAATAAATCATCCCTCAAATTTCCAAGGACAATTTCAGGTTTATAAAGGCTGCCACAAGCCTGGACCTCTACTATATATTTTTTCAATCAAATTGCCAGAAACCTTATGCCACCTTTAGAATTAAACAGCCAGTGTGGGTAATATTTTGGAGTTCTAACCAGGGATGGTTAAATAAGAGGCAAATGTACCAAGCCATTAATCATGACATTTACCACCCAACAACCACCCAAAATGAGAACGATTCAGAGCATTTTCCTTCCAAATAACTCAAACCAAGGCTGCCAGGATGTGCTGTCCCTGACAGGGATGTCCACCAGCAACCGCTGTCCCTGTGCTCCCCTCGGCAACCCCAGCTAATGAAATCACAGTGTCCTCTGGAAAAGAGCGAGGTGGAGGAGCAGGTGGGACAATGAAGCCCCTAACATAAGGCCAGCACGAAGTAGAGCCGTGAACTTGCGAACTTTCCAGCATCCAAGGTATAGAAAGGAGCTTGTAAGAATGGCAGACCAGCCAAAGGGAACGTCTGCTCTGGCCAAAAGGAGTGAAAAGGGGACAAAGTCTGGCGAGAGAAAACCAAATAATAAATGAGCACAATGCCAGAGTCCCTAGCCCAGGCCTTTTATTTCACCTCCAGATGGTTCAGCAGCTGAACAGCTACAAGGAATGTCTGGATGGCGCTCTTGGCTCAGCAGCTTTCCCTGTGTATCATAATAGATGCTTTTGGATCTGTGTTCAGACATAGCTGTTGGGGGTCCATAGATCAGGCAGTGACCACTAAGTGACTAATTTAGTTATTTTATAACTAAAGTGATGAACATAGACCAGCTCTGCTTTGGCTAAGCTTTCATTCATGCCTTTTGCTTTCACTGTTTGCCATGTCAGAGCCTCCTGATGCCAATGGTCAAACTAGAACATTTCTTTTTCTTCACTCTTTTCTGCAAACACTTTAATTTGTTGCAAAGATTTCCATTTTGGACCAATTCCAGCATAAAATGACACAGTGACAAGAATAAATTTAAGTTTAGCAGAAGCTTAACAGAAAAGCAATGCGCCCCCATCCCCCATTTATGTGTTGATGTAGAATATTTCTGCCAAAAACTGCTGCTTATCAAACCTATTACTGTCAGAGAGTCTCCTCTCAGCTCCAATAGCACCTCACTTCTAGCTGGATACTAAAAGCACAAGAGTATCAGCAAGAATAAAATCGGAATGTAAAAATATAACACAAAAACTTAAATGTCACCACACAGTGAAAAAAATCACATTAAATTTGAAAGAAAATAACAAAGTTTGCTATCTACAATTAAAAAAAATTTAACTAAGGATATCCCACTAGCATTAATTCTAAAACATAACAGGCTTTAGTATTTTACTTTCCTGAAATGATGTAACAAACCCAAGCTTTTGTTAAACCTAATAGCTAGGTAGATTACCCAATCAAGTCTTAACTCAGGATGGCTGGAAGAATAAAATCATTAGCCTGGCACAGGGTAGCTTCAATTACCTGTAATTTCAGAAGCAGAAAACAGAGGTTCATGTTTGTTACTCTCCTAAAAGAGATAGCTTGTAACAACTTTCACTCCTTGAGCCACTTTTACTTAATTTAGCATGTCTGCAGCTCTGACTATGGCTCCCTGGAGTATAGCCTCATTTTGTTCTTGTCTTCTCATATCTATAAACAATATTTTCCTAGCTTTGTTTTTTAAGGGAGCATTAGATCGTAAATAGTTTGTAATTTTTCCATCTAAAAGCTTGAACAAATGGTTAATTACTGATATGCACTGCAATAAAAAAGTGTCCTGATTTCAAATAAAGTTGCTCACTAGCATATTCCCATCTTTCAAATTTATATTTTATTTGTGAATAGGACAAAAATAAGTTCTTGCAAGCTTCAGTAAATCTCTCCACAAGCCCCTGCCCAACAGATGTAAGTTCAATAGCCAGAATTCAAACCACATAATTTATTGGCTTACAAATGAATTGACATCTATAAAAATAAACCTCCTGAAAAGGCTGCAGGCTGTTTGAATCATTCTAAAATGCTCTAAATGTGCCAACCCTTTATCAATATAAGACTGATAAAATGTATTTTCATTATCAACATAAAACAGAAGCATCAAGATTGGTGAAATGTTAGTTTAGAAAGTCATTTGCAGTGACATTTAAAACAATTTATTTGAACAACATTTGACTTATGATAAAAATGTTGCCTATTAAGACTGGCTGTTCAAAATTCACTGGAGCCCTATTCTCCGCCTCTGTGACAGTTAACATCTTTTGATATTAAGGCTCATCACATATCTTAAATGAAAACAGAACAAGAAAAAAGACACCCATGGCATTCTGAGCAAGTGCCTATAAAAATGACTGATCCTGACATTTGACTGCAAAGACCATGCCTGTAATGGCCCCCTATAAAGCCTCTTCCTGCCTTGGCAATACCCTGCTGATGTCTAACCCATTTGGAACATCTGTAAACTCCTACCCTTTATCTACACTGCAATTCAGAATGCTTTCCTCTTGAGGAATCACCAGAAACCAGCTGAAAATAAACAAATCTGCCAAAAAACTCCCCAGCAGTTCACTTCACCTCTCTGAGGACACTGACAACAGCTGAGGAGACCACAAAAAACTGTTTTGTCAGCCAGGCTGTCATGTCACTGTTACAGTCTGGGAATTTTCACAGCCCTCTTCAACTCCAGAGCAAACCCTGCCAATATTTCAGGTCAATTACCAACACGCTAGCCACCAAAGAAGACTCAAAATTAAACTGACACATAAACAAACAAACATGTCCTTGCAGACTGTCAAGCCTCAGGAAACAAGTAAACATATGAATTTATGTTAATATGTTTTAGAGGTCTGGATCGAGAACCCTCCCTGGTCTCAGAAGCTTAGCCTGAGTGCCTCTGTGAACTTGACTGGGATTCTAATCCTAAAAAAGCTATCACCTCAGTCACAACAGGCAATGACGGGTGATTCATTTTGATTTCACAAATCCAGGCGTTAATTTCTATGACAAGCTTATGCCAGGAGTTCCTCAACACCAGGAAGGGATCTGCCCCGGTCAAGTAAAGATCACATAATAGCTAAGCTGTCTTGAAACAAGGTACACCGTAGCACAATCTTTCCAGCTCCCATTTCATTTACACTTAAGCTTGGGTTTGCCAGGGTTGAGGCTGGGAAATCGCCCCTTCCTATCTCTGTCTCTTTCAACTTGACAGAAAGAGCTTTCAGCAGTAAACTGTCTCCATCAGCCTTGTCCTTTTGTCAGGGACCGGTTTGGTAGCTGCAGAAGCCCACCCTCTGGAACCCTGGAAGCTTCTCCGGCTACACTCCACACTTCATTCCGCGGGTCTGGCGGTCAAGGGTTCCAGGCAGTAAACCCAGCGTCATTCTGTTCTTCCCGTTTTCTTAGCAGTCGCACGGGGAACTCTTTCTCTATGCACTGATCACTCACACCTTCTAAAATTCCCACTTTACTAAACAGCTCTCCGCGACTCAGTCCAGACTAACACCTCGGGGACCCCCGGGCAGGTCTCCCTTCCATTCCTCAGTCACAGCGCTGCCTGGGTGGCACAGGGCAACAGAACGACCACCTTCTCTGCTCTCTCCAGGATTCAAGTCCGGCCCTGGACCTGCACACCGCTTTCAGCCGGCGGTGGACCCTGCGGGGTGCGGAGGCGAGGGCCGAGCGCGGGTGCGCCGCCCAGGTGCCCCGCAACTCGTGATGCAGACGCGCCCGCGACCCGCCTGCCTATCGCCACCCCCGGACACCTCGGGCACCCCATTGTGTCTCGAGGCAGCAGCTCCCTCGGCCCCCGCCGTCCTCGCTTACCTTCTGTCGGCCTCTCCGTTGCGCCCGCACAGCCGGCCGCTGCCTCCAGTGCGCTGCAAAGCGGGGAGGGACGCTTTGTTAGGGCTCCAGACGCCGGACAATACTTCGCAGCCGGCGCCGGGGTTCCGGGCGGGCGTCCTTCAAAAGGACGCGAATGGGGACCAGCGCGAGCGTCATTTCCATATGTAAGGGGCCAGCACTCACAGAAGCGCGGCTCCCGGGGGCTGCGGCGCGCACCCTCCCCGCCCGCCGAGCCGCCCCCGCCGCCCGCGCTCCGGCCCCGCCTCCGCCTCCCACGCCGCCCCCTCCCCGCCCGGCTCTCCGCTAACGC
>SJYX01024766.1:254870-349490 GCA_006410675.1 Oreotragus oreotragus | reverse complement strand
CAACCTAGATAGTATATTCAAAAGCAGAGACATTACTTTGCCGACTAAGGTCTGTCTAGTCAAGGCCATGGTTTTTTCCTGTGGTCATGTATGGATGTGAGAGTTGGAGTGTGAAGAAGGCTGAGCGCCAAAGAATTGATGCTTTTGAACTGCGGTGTTGGAGAAGACTCTTGAGAGTCCCTTGGACTGCAAGGAGATCCAACCAGTCCATTCTGAAGGAGATCAACCCTGGGATTTCTTTGGAAGGAATGATGCTAAAGCTGAAACTCAAGTACTTTGGCCACCTTATGCGAAGAGTTGACTCATTGGAAAAGACTCTGATGCTGGGAGGGATTGGGGGCAGGAGGAGAAGGGAACGACCGAGGATGAGATGGCTGGATGGCACCACGGACTCGATGAACGCGAGTCTGAGTGAACTCTGGGAGTTGGTGATGGACACGGAGGCCTGGCGTGCTGCGATTCTTGGGTCGCAAAGAGTTGGACACGACTGAGCAACTGAACTGAACTGAATCTGTTACCAGAATCCTTACATAAATGTCATGTTATAAATAAGAGAATATGTTCACTGGGGACTAAAACAGCCAACAGTCCTAGAAGGTGAGAATGAAGAGTTTTGTTTTGTTTTGTTTTCTTTTCCAGAATGAAATACGCCATTTGCAGCAACATGAATGGACCTAGGGATTATCATACTAAGTGAAGCAAGTCAGAAAGAGAAAGACAAAGACCATATGACATCATTTATATGTGGAATCTAAAATAAGACACAGATGAACATATCTGTGAAACAGAAACAACCTCACCGGCATAGAGAGCAGGCTAGTGGTTGCTAAGGGGGAGGTGGGTGGATGAGGGAAGGATTGGGCCTTTGGGATTAACAGATGCAAATTAATATATAGGATGCGTACACAACAAGGTCCTAAGTATAGCACATGGAACTATATTAAATATCCTGTGATAAACCATAATGGAAAGGAATATGTAAAAGAATATATATACATATGTAACATATGTGTATGTATAACTGAATCTCTTTGCTCTACAGCAGAAATTAACACAACATTGTAAATCAACTATGAGATAAAAGAAGATTTTAAAAAGACTTTTTTTTCCTTTTTTTATCTAGTTTCTGCCATGAGAGTCTCACCATACAAGTTCTCTCCCCAGGCATCACTTCCCTCTCCCCTAGGCCCCACTTTTTAACTTGCAAGAATCCTTAAGGATGAGACTGTCATTCATTTCCAGCAGTGATTCTTGGGGTTGAGAAGATGTTTCTTATGGAGAAAACTCAGAATTGGTGGGGATTGTGTCATTTCAAATGGAGTGGAGTTAATGCTGAAAATTACACACAATTTCCAGCTTTGCCACAAAGGAGGGGAAAGTGTGCAGTGTGGCTACTTCATGGTGTGAAAGTGAAGTTGCTCAGTCGTGTCCGACTCTTTGCGACCCCGTGGACTGTAGCCCGCCAGGCTCCTCTGTCCATGGGATTCTCCAGGCAAGAATACTGGAGTGGGTTGCCATTTCCTTCTCCAGTAGCTTTGCAATAACAATCCTGCCAATGAAGATCATTTAATGCAGTGTGCCTGCAATTTAGGTTGCACAGGGTGAAAGGTTAGTCTTGGTCCAGACTGAGTCACTGGAAGAAAGCAGGGAATTACCTTAGAAGCTATCACTTGAGATTTTTTCTGTTAAAAAATAAAGATAACAGCAGAAATAGTGGCCAAGCATCAACCCTACATTATATGCAATGTAAGAAAAAAAGAAATGTAAATGTTTACCCATAGTTAATACCCTTCACAAACCACATTCCTTATCTCTTGCAGTTTATCTGCCACTGACATCAGCTCTCACTTTAAGAAGAGCCTTGTTCAGGAACCTCGCATCCTTGAAGTTTTTGTAGTCAACACTTCCCCTATGGCTTTCTGCTACATTTTCCAGTACTGGATTGGCTTTCTTAGATTGTTCAAAAGCTGTAAAAAGTTAACTAAAAAATAGTCCAGGGCAAAGAAAGTTATTCTTTGTGTCTTCCTGGAGTAACTCTGTAATGATTAATTTAGAATCAAGATAACAGAAGTTAATTAAAAAAGGGAGTGAGGGTGGGAGATTCAAACTTCGTAAATGTCCTGGAATCTGCAGAGTTATCTTTCTCTGATTAAGGAAAGGCTACAGCTCTAACCAAACTGTGAACTCTCCCTTAAAGTCATAGTTGGCTTTATGTTATTTCATTATTGCAGAATAGTTTAAAAAAAACAGACAAAAAACCTAAACTAAACCTCTCCTGTCACTCTGTGGTAACTCCCAGCTCCTTCTATACTTAGCGTCTTTCTTGTTTCTCTGATGGTTTGAAGTAATCAGGACAGTGTTTGTGTAAGCAGTAGAGCTGCATCAAGGAGGGCCAAATACATAAAGCAGATTATCAGTAATAATCCAACCCAGGGACTCTCTGGGTGAAAAGGACATCACCCTCTCCCCAAAGGCCTAAGGAAGTGGATGGTGAAAGGAGGAAGGGGAAAATCTGGGTTCCAGACTTACAAGTCAAAGACCACGAGTTTGCATGACAAAATATTGATGGTAAGAACCCAAGAATATGCCAGCAAGAAACAAGAGATGCACAGAAGAGGGCTGGGAAAGAGACAGAAAGCAAACAGATTTACATTTGTGCCCTAAAGAAAGCAAACAGATTTACATTTACATTTCCTAATTTGTACATTAGGAATTAGGATGCCCTCTTTATCTTCCCTCATTCAGCAAAAATAACTTCGTTTTGATTGGAGGACAATTGCTTTACAATGTTTTGTTGTGTTTCGGCCATACAACAATGTGAATCAGCCAGAAGTGAAGTTGCTCAGTCGTATCCAACTCTTTGTGACCCCATGACTGTAGCCTACCATGCTCCTCCGTCCATGGGATTTTCCAGGCAAGAGTACTGGAGTGGGTTGCCATTTCAGACAGAAGTATACACATACCCCCTCTCTCTTGAGCCTTCCTGCCACCCCACCCTACCTGCCCCACCCCTCTAAGCTGTCACAGAGGACTCTGTTGAGCTTCTTGAGTTATTCAGCAACTTCCCATTACTTCTCTATTTTTACATATGGTAATGTATAGGTTTCCGTGTTACTCTCTCAATTCGTTCCACACTCTCTTTTCCCCACTGTGTCCACAAATCTGTTCTTTATGTCTGTGTTTCCATTGCTGCCCTGCAAATAAGTTCATTAGTACCATTTTTCTAGACTCCATATATGTGTGTGAATATATGACATTTGTTTTTGCATTTGCTTACTTACTTCACTCTGTGTAACAGGCTCTAGGTTCATCCACTTCAGTTTAAATAACTTAAATTCGTTCCTTTTTGTGGCTGAGTAATATTCCATTGTATGTATATATGTATCACAACTTCTTTATCCATTCATTTATCAGTGGACATCTAGGTTGCTTCCATGTCCTGGCTATTGTAAAGATTATTTTTTTTAAAGTAAGCATTAAACACCTACTCCATGTCCACTCCTCTCCTGGGAGTCAAGAGGTGTTCAAAAGAAACCTCAGCCTTGGTCCTTACCCTTGAGGAATGTGTTACTGTGCCTTGGGGAGGCAAAAGTATGCACACAGGAGAGAGTGAGGGGACTCTGTGAGGTGGTACTGGATGCTAGTCAGGTCCTGGAGTCGGGGACACACAAGTATATAGTAACAGAGAGGAGTGGTTGCCCTAAAACATGTCTTCTATCAGGTCCTTCAGCCCATTGCCTTTCATATCAAGCCTAGATCTTCTTCTTGATATTCAAGACGCTACTTGATCCACACAAATGTGTGTATCTTCACTGTCTCCGGATGAGCGACCCTCCTCCCGCTGCGCTTGTGAGTGCCCCTGCAACTCCCCTCTGCTACTCTTTCTGCCTAGATCATCAGTCCCAAGACACCTTTGATGCCCTGTCTCTGTCCACAGTTCTTTGTTTGACTCAGCAGTTCATGTGCAGAAGGAGGTAGTTATTGAACATGTATCCTTGAGAGCCCACAGATAAAACTTTGAGGTGCTTTCCAAATACTTGGACCTCACGTGGAAAAGAGATGTCTCCTGTGTGTGCGTGGTGGGGTAGGGAGGCTGGTCTTCACTTTTGAAATATCTCTTTTTTTTTCATGTGTCTGGGATCTGGAAATACTCTACTGTTCTAAAGATGTAAAGTCTAAAGACTGACACAGTTACTTTCAAAGTAGAAGAGATTAAAATTCTAATTTAAGAACCATTGGTATTCCTTCACCTCATGCTCTCTTAAACATTCAGTCATCATGACATGAAATCGCTACCTTTTTTTTTCTTTAAAGAAAGAGACCTTTGAACGGAAAATGATACAACATTTTCCCCCAAGCAAGAATACTTTAAGTTTTCTAGATCTGAGGCACACACAAAATAAATGAGAATCTAGAAACTTTAAAAAAAAATAGTTTTTAAACTATTTAAAAATTCAAAATTTTCTAGTAGTCATATTTTTTAAAGTAAAAATGAGCAAGTAAAATTTTTATATTTTATTTAACTCAATATATGCTCAATACTATCATTTTAACACGTAGTCAATATAAAAATTATGAATGATCTGATTTACATAAGTGGCTGTACTAAGTCTGAAATCTAGTGTGTATTTTGCAGCTTGGCTCCACTCAGACTAGCTGCCTACGATTGGTGGTTGCTGTTTCAGGGAGTTCAATGTCAGAACAAGAAGAGGGTTCTTATTCATCCCACCCAACACCTTGTTGTGATGAGGAGCCTGTGTTCAGGAGGGCTTGGTGATTTGCTCAAGATCATGTATCAGCCCCCCAGGCTGAGCTCATCCACACCTACACTCACCCTCCTATGCAGGTTCATGGGTAATGCAAACCACCTTCTTGGAATGAAACACGGTTTTAAAATATTCTTTAAAACTACCACCCTCTAAAACCTTTGAATGCCTAAAAGTATTAAAAAAAAAATTTTTTTTTTTTTCAGAAGAAAATAGCCCAGTGCACCCTATTCTAACACTTGGAGATGACAACCTTGCAGGCCATTTGCTAACACCTGCCCCACCACCTGGGGAAGGCAATGGCACCCCACCCCAGTACTCTTGCCTGGAAAATCCAATGGACGGAGTAGCCTGGTGGGCTGCAGTCCATGGGGTCGCTAACAGTTGGACAGACTGAGCGACTTCACTTTCACTTTTCTCTTTCATGCATTGGAGAAGAAGGTGGCAACCCACTCCAGTGTTCTTGCCTGGAGAATCCCAGGAAAGGGGGAGCCTGGTGGGCTGCCGTCTATGGGGTCACACAGGGTCGGACACGACTGAAGTGACTTAGCAGCAGCAGCAGCAGCAGCCCCACCACCTACCTGTTTTGTGCTCAGCTGTGCCTCCACCTGCAGGGGCCTCTGAGAGGGAGGGCTGGAGGCCCAGGAGGTAATCGCTGCTGTGTGTGCCTGTCCTCCGGGGATGAGTGGGAGGGGTGCACTCCATCCTCCAGCCTTCTTCCTGCCCACATCAGCTCCTGCCGGTATCCCAAGGAGCTGTATTGTTTTCCATGATTAATCTCAAAGGCTTTGGAACAACTGGATGACTTTTGTCTTCCACTCTGCACATTTTGCAGTGTTTTATATTTGGAACCAAGTCAAAGCTGAATGCAGGGGAAATGACCATTTCAAATACAGAAAATGAGACCAATAGGAAGAAAGTGTCGCCTCCAATAATGAGAACATTTGGGAGTAAAACGAATAATGAGATCATCTTTTGCACCTGGATGGATGAGAGAGCAATGAGATTCTTCATTACCAAAAGCAACATAAATCTTTGATTTGCATTTTGTTTTCAATTTGGACCAAATGTACATGGTTCTCTAAAGATAATAATCTAGACCTCTTCACACCAGAATACTGAGGTCAATGTGATGATAAATCTTATGGCAGTGAGTTCTAGGAGTCATATTTCAATCTGAAAAAAAAGAAAAAAGCCATCTTGGAGATGAGGTTTTGGGATTATGATGAGATGTCCAGATGCCATGCTCAAAGCTTTAACACAAAAGCACTTTGTCTGATTTCTGTATTATTGAGAAGTTTTCTACTGCTTATCCCCACCCCGCCATATCATGCCACCTATTTTTGGATCCCCCAAAGTACTAGTCGGGGGACTAGAAATCAGCAGGGGAAAAAAAATGAGTGCCTGTTTATGTGTATCTGGTCACACAGCAAAGTGTGTGTGTGTGAGAGAGAGAGAGAGAGAGAGAGAGAAAGAATAGGTAGGTAGATGTGCCTGTTCATCCTTCCAAATGCCCCCTTTGCCTCCTCTACTTGCTCTGTTCCCTAAGAAGCCAACCAAGATGAGCGGTATTAAGAGTCTCCTTTGCACCTAGCATCCCATTAGGTTTGGCTGACAGGGTCAATGGCAAATGATCAGATGGAGGAAAGAACATGAGGTTGGGTATTTACTCAGCCTGCTACCACCTCTAGGGTCTCTATAGGATGGTTGCATCCCTTAAGGTCACAGCCCCTGTGGCACAGCCAACTCTACACAATGCTCTGTCACCAGTTCTGCCAGTGAAACCAAGGGTTGGTAATGGTGCCCTCTGGTATCAGCTTCCAGGCATGTACTACCCTTGCTCCTGTGCACTCAGCTCACCCCTTTGTAAGTAGTCCCTTTATTAACTGTTCTCCAAATACCTAATTTTAGTTTATCCACTATTTCCTTCTGAGACTTTGATTAATAAAGGAAATATGCATACACACATTCCTTGTTCCAGACAAAAACAAAAACTGTCTTCCCTTTATTTGCACAAATGCCTTGAAGTTTTCTACTGCCCAGAATTTCAGGTCAGTTCCCCAGAAGGAGACCCTGAGATAAAGATTTGTGTGCATGAGTCTTATTAAAGAAATGCTCTAGGAGAAGCCTGTAGCGGAGGGTTAGGAGGAAAAGAAGAACAAGATAGGGAGAGTAGAAGAGAAAGTCAGCCAAGGGTACAATTGCAGGCAAAGTCCCAGCCTCAGCCTAATCCTGAGTGAAGTTCTGGAGCATAAATTGCACCTCAGAGTTAGCCCTGACTTGAATCAGAGGTGCTGGGTTTTCCACCTCCTGCAGCAGTCAGTCAGAGACCCAAGGGCATCCAGGCAGAGCACCACCAATTTATACTTCACACACATCTTTTGTAATGTGAAAGCATTCAGAGAGGGGAGACATACTGTTTATTAATTGGCTTAATAATGAAGTTACTGGTGGAGAGGAAAGAATTGCCTCCAGATACCAAAAAAGCTCACAGCAGATGCTAAAGGGACACCTCCTTTGAAAAAACACTCAGTATAGACAGACAGTATTTTCTTTTAATGGATTTGGATAATATACTTTAATATTAGTAAAAAAAAAAAAAACATATCAGGGCTGATAGTCTTCTTAAGCAAAGTCATCTTTATAGGAATCTTAGTTACCAGATGCAGGTAGTAGTTCTATGGTGTGTGTGCATGTGGTTGGGAGGGGACTATATCAACACTTGCCATTTCCCTCTGAAGCTTCTAACACTTAGAAATTTGTCATAGAAGCTTTTCTCATCTGCAGTTCAAACACTTTTTTCAGCAGGAATTTAGCTGAAGTTGAAATCACCATCTGGCATCTCATATTGAACCAGGTTCTTTGTGTGCCAAGAACCTCTTCTCTTGGCAGTGATGTTGACTGTGATCTTTCAAAAATGTTTCTTGGGTTGGCAGTCTTGACTGAGCAGAGCAAGCAGCCTGTCTTGGAATTTAGGGAGAGATATGCTGAGCAAGTTGTTGCTCCAGGAAGAAAAGCACAAGGTGAAAAGTTGAACCTTAGGTTTTGAAACCCCAGAAGTCGTATCTTCTATTATTGAGCTAAAATCAGCTAAAAGGAAATCTATATCAACACTTGCCATTTCCCTCTGAAGCTTCTAACACTTAGAAATTTGTCATAGAAGCTTTTCTCATCTGCAGTTCAAACACTTTTTTCAGCAGGAATTTAGCTGAAGTTGAAATCACCATCTGGCATCTCATATTGAACCAGGTTCTTTGTGTGCCAAGAACCTCTTCTCTTGGCAGTGATGTTGACTGTGATCTTTCAAAAATGTTTCTTGGGTTGGCAGTCTTGACTGAGCAGAGCAAGCAGCCTGTCTTGGAATTTAGGGAGAGATATGCTGAGCAAGTTGTTGCTCCAGGAAGAAAAGCACAAGGTGAAAAGTTGAACCTTAGGTTTTGAAACCCCAGAAGTCGTATCTTCTATTATTGAGCTAAAATCAGCTAAAAGGAAAAAAAAAAAAATCTCAGCCATATGATTAGTAATAGCAAAATGTTCCGTAAGACCTAGGAAAGGAATATTCAATTTGAAACAACAAATGCTATTTAAGCACCTTCCAGGTGCAAAGTCATAGCCTCTGTGCTGTAGGGACAAAAGGATGACTAAAAAGGGGCCTCCACTCCTTAGCGGTCCACCTTCCAGGGGCTGGGAAGTGCTTAGGTGGAAACAAGGCAGCCTGTACCAAGGAGCAGAGCTGGCGCTGTCTGCCCTCCTCTCGCGTGTTCAGGGATCCCTTTCTCCATCTCTGTGCCCCTCCATCAGCTGACAGGTTTTGCTTCCACTGGGCTACACCTATGACTCTTCCTTAGTGGCTGCCCCTGGGTACAAGGTACATATTCAGAGAGCAGCAAGCGCTGGGGAGCCTAATTCCTAGCAGTGAGTGCTCAGTGCGGGAATACAAAAGCCCAGTTCCCTTTGCCTTGGAGAAGGGCTTCAGTTACCATCCCACCAGACCAGGCTGAGCGGCTGCTCCTGGACGCTTGCCTTGTCTCACACAATCTCGCACACACTCTGTCTCTTCTCTTTCCCTGTCCCACTCCCCTCATTCACTTGCCAGTCTCTCTCTTCTGGAACATCCCCTAAGTAAAACCCGACTCTACAAACCTCCCTCTCAGGATCTTCTGGGAACCTGACTGAGGACAAGGATACAATGATATAAACAAAATGTTACGAGAGCAGGAAGGAGTGATTGACTTTGCCTGGTGCTCGTGCACCTTTCCATAAAAGGAGGGGTATTTGAACTAGGCCTTGAAGGGTTATTTGGATTTCACCAGACAGATGGAATTGAGGGAGGTCATAATAAATCTGGGGAAAACGCATACACGTGCAGGGATAATGAAGGTAATGGTGGGGTGAGACCACCAAGGTAGGCTGGAAGTAAATGAAGAAGAGTCTTGAATGTCACGGAAGAGCTGGGCTTTTAAAAAATCGCTCATCTTAGATGTCTGAGCAGGGAAGAAATGATACACTTCTCTTTTAGAAAATAATTGAGTGGAAATGTAAAGGATGGGTTGGAGGGATAAGAGACAAACAACAGAAGTCAGTTTGGGGATCACTGCAATATTCCACAAGGGGATGATAAATGACTGACTTAGAGCAGTGGGTGTGGTAATAGAAAGGAAAGGATGGCTCCAGAGATCAAAGCAAATGGACTTGTAAACTAACTGGAAGTAGATGGGAAAATGAGAGCAATCAAAAGTGGTCAAAGTGTTGCACTGGATCAGAGGGTGAAGAATGGTATGGTACCATCAGCAAAGTAAAAGAATCAAGAAGAAAAATCCAGATGGAAAATAAATCAATGAGTCCATTTTTGGATATGCTGAAATTGAAGGAGACACTAGAGAACCCTAATAACTCAGACATTTGAATGAAATCAGAAAGTAATCTGAGAATAAAGAACAAACAAACACATATTCAGAGACTCATGAAGTTCTCGTTCAAGGTTAGACCAAAGAGACACTTTTAAAAATTAGCTTTCTGGATAGGAATCAAAACAAGAAAATCAATGACAGAAACTTGGACACCTTTTAGGAATAAGAACACTTGAAATTCACTTGTGACAAAAGTGCAATATTTCGGTTTCAGTATGGTTTTACTTTGCTGATTAAAAAGAGGGTGAGGAGTCTGCTGCTGCTGCTAAGTCACTTCAGTCGTATCCGACTCTGTGTGACCCCATAGACGGCAGCCCACCAGGCTCCCCCATCCCTGGGATTCTCCAGGCAAGAATACTGGAGTGGGTTGCCGTTTCCTTCTCCAATGCATGAAAGAGAAAAGTGAAAGTGAAGTCGCTCAGTCTGTCTGACTGTTAGCGACCCCATGGACTGCAGCCCACCAGGCTACTCCATCCATTGGATTTTCCAGGCAAGAGTACTGGGGTGGGGTGCCATTGCCTTCCCCGGGTGGAGAGTCTATACAATCTAAAAATTAGATCTGATATATCAAACTTGTATGGCTGTTTCTATGAACTATGAAATTCTATGAACGATGAAAACAGAGTCTCATGACAACGGTGCTGAAAGAAGAAAATGTGCTTTGAGCATTCACAGCCCATTACCCAATGGGACACATTGCTGGTGGACGGGCTATTGGAGTAACAGTTCCACTAACTGATAGTGGCCATTTCGTGGCCCTTGATCATTGCTGCTCATTTGCTTATGGCCTTGCATTGGTTTTTAAAAAAATTAATCAGTCTGTCCACGTGGGAACTGCCATTTCTGTGTTGCATTGACATTTCAAGCAGCACACAATCAGAAGAAAAAACACAAGTCCAAACTCTTTAAAAATGTTTCCAAAAAAATGTTTCAGTTGAGGAAAAGTCTACTGTATATAAGATACATTGTTTCAAAAGCCAAGTGAATTTTAGGGCAGCAGATAGGCCTGGGTACTCTGCAACAATGTTCCATTTAAACTCCTCTCTTTGAGAGCATTTAATACTTAGGAACAACACTTCCTCCTCTCTTTCATAAGAGGCTGTAAATTTCAGAAGCCAAGTTACCCAAGGAAGTAAGAAAGAGGAAGACTCAGTAGAAAATATAGAGGAAAGAGGGCATTCGTTGTGTTTATTCATTCAATCTCTCTTCCTTCCTCCCTGGCTCATCCCACCTTCCTCTCTCCCCGACTTTCAGGAATATCTGAGGACCTACTGTGTGCCATGACTGTACTAACAGTCAGAGAAACCATACTGAACGAGGGGAACACACATGATCTCTACCCTCAGGGAATTTACGTCTGTCATGCTTGATTTCAGATTCTACATGTCAAGAAAAGATAATAGCACTTGTTCTTCCCTCCTATGCCCTCTCACCTCCGCATTGCTTATTAATGTAGGTTAGCTTCGCCCATTTGTCAAGCTCATGTGCGAGGCATGACCTAGCTAGGCTGCCCCCATTTGAAATCCAACTCTCTCACTTAATAGTTACGTACATTTGGTCAAGTGACTTGACCTTTTAACCTCCGCTGCTTCATCTATAAAATATCGATAATAACAGCACAGACCTCATAAGACAGTTGTGAGCATTTTAAGAATTAATTCATTTAGAATCTGAATGGGCTCTGGTACATGGTGAACAATTAACTGATGTTCCATTGTTATTTTTAGCACACACAAGAAAGTACCTAGTTGAAACAGACCGTATCTTTCAAAGAGCTTTCAGTCTTGCAGGTGGAGACAGACAGGTACACAGATAAAGGCAAATAATGTGTGGTGAGTGAAATGATGAAGAAAGTATGTTTAGACTACGGTGGGGGGTCACAAAGAAGGGAGTGGTGAATTCTTTTGGTCAACTCTTTTGAGACGGATGTAATATCAATCCAAAGTAGTGCCTTATTTCCCTGACCCTTAGGTGAATGATCCTTTCCTATTAAATGCCTGTTTTGCTTGCTTTATTTGCCCCTAGTTATTCCACTGTGATAATTATGTAAGCACAAATGAAAGCTTTTTTTGGGGGGGGGGACACTGTGGTCCCTCTTTATTTACACTCTGAGTAAAGGAGCTTGCCATAGCTGGTGAAACTAGACTACATTTTTCTGATTTCTTATGTTTGGTGGCATGTTTCTTATATAAATATCAGACTTGTTTGTGCGAAGGGAAAATAAGCCTTTTCTCCTGCCAGGAGGTGGTCTAATTCTCTCTGCCAGTGCCTGCCTAAGACATGGCCGTGAGATTTAATTCTGACCAGTGGGGCCCAGGGAAGCTGAGGGGCTTCTGGAAAACATGTTCTCAATAATGTGAGGCTAGGGGAAGGAAGCATCATTATTCTTCTCCAGATGTCATTGGAGGGGCATGTGATGGCTGATATTGCTGCAGCCATTTTGTGATAATGATGGGCATAGCAAAGTAGAAAGATGGAAACAAAGCAGGCCCCTAAAGACCTCCTTGTACAGCTGGATTTACAGACTTGGGCCTGGATCCACCTCCAGACTTCTTGTTGGGTGAGGAAATATCCCCCGCTTCCTTTTATTGTTTCAGCTAATTTCAGATGGGTTTTCTGTTCACGTTCAGTTAAATCCTTGTGGAAGCTTGTCTCTGAGTATTTGGGGGTACCTCCCTGCAGGAAGATTGTACACTCTCTACCTTTCAAGCCCAGGCATGGCTATATGCCTTGCTTTGACCAATGTAATATGAGCAGCATGATGTGGGTATTTCTGGGCATTTCTTGAAGCCTGTGTGTGGCTTGCCTTGCTTCCTCACCCCTGCCCCCATGATCAGGGAAGCACGCTGAGATGGAACCTCTGCCAGCCTGGTTTCTCAATGAATACAATAAGCAAACCTTTTGTGACAAGTTGTGGCATGAAGAAGGAATAAACCTTATCAGACTTCCCTGGTTGTGCAGTGGCTAAGATTCTGGGCTCCCAATGCAGTGGACCCAGGTTCAACTCCTGAGTGAGGAGGTCGAGAACTAGATCCCACTTGCTGTAACTAAGACTTTGCATGTTGCAACTAAAGATCCTGCAGGCAGCAACTAAAGATCAAAGACTCCATGTGCTGCAACCAAGACCCAGCCAAATAAATGAAAATAAATATTTTTTAAAGCAACTAAAAGAGTGTGTGTGTGTATATGTATATATGAAATAAACCTTGTCACTGAGCAGGTGAAATGTAATGTTGCTGTTGTTACCACAGATAAACCCAGCCTACTTAAACTGGTAAACATCCTAAATACTGCAGTGACTAAAAACAATGAAGTTAAAGCAAGAGCTTGAGATACAGACCTTTAACCCCAGGTAAATCAACAGTAACCAGAAAGAACAGGCTCCCCTCTGCTTGCTCCGCACACTTCCTGGTTAGTGAGATGAGCCTCAGAATGGTAGGTAATTTAATCTAAATACCACTTTAAAAATGTCTTCACTTCAATGCATTATTCAGAGTAAATTAATCACATTGTATTAAGTGTCTCTTTAGCATCCCTGACACTTGCCTCATCACTTTGCCCATCAACTTTTTTTTTTATAATGACCTCACTGTGCACTCCCCTAACAACCTCCCCTACCATGACATCTGCCCAGGGGCTTTTGGTAATAAGTCAATGATACAGCTGGAGTTATGCAGCACAAATAAGACGTGAAGGTGATGTGTCAGTGAGGGACAGGATAATGATGACCGTGATGTTAGCAGTTCATATTTGTGTAGCACTTGTTCCACTCAGATGCCATTCAAAGAGCTTTATACATAGTAACCCACATAATCCTCACCTTATGAAGCAGGTATTATCATTATCCCTCCTCTATAGAGGAGGAAACAGAGGCACAAAGAGGTTAAATGTTTTGTTCAAGGTCTTGTAAACTGAAATGTAATGATACTTGAGTTCTATTATAGGCAATCTGGCTCCAGAGTTCTGTTCTAAAAACAATGCTTTACCAAGAGTGGGTGGGGAGGAGCACTCCTTTAGAGGCAGCAGTTCTTGGAGAAGCACGGGGTTAAGAGGCCAGTTGAGTTTCGCCTGACTTCTCTGACCAGGGATTGATCCCACCCATGCCCTCATCAATGAAACATGGAGTCCTAACCACTGGACTGCCAGAGAATTCCAGGGTGTTGTCTTGCAGTTTGCAAAAACACATCTACATCCTGGTTTCCTCAGCTACATGATCGTGCTGCTGGTAGCTCTGTCCTCTGCAAGGTGACTGAGGCATGCAGAGATCCTGGTATTGAGCTTGCCTGCAAAACCACCGGCTGAGTGTGGTTGGGACTGCTGTTGCATTCTAAGGACAGATCCCCAGAGGGTGCAGAAGTCTTGGGTATGTGGAGAGTTATGTAAAGGTGTGAAATGACATCTGGGGATTTCTCTAGGAGTCCATTGGAGGGTAAGAATTGAAAGGTGACAGGACCAGGGCAAGGCTGTCTGGAGAGTCACTTCTGAGGCCTGCAGGCACAGTGGCAGCTGAGGTGCACCCAGTGCCCGGGACAGATGACGGGATAAACCACTGGGATCAACTGTGATTTGAGAGAGTTGAGGGGGCATTTTCCTGAGCACTGAAAGGGGCACACAAATGTGCAGAGGGCTAGGGAGGGGAGAACAAGGTGCTAGGATCTGAAACTGTTTCAGAAAAGCTTAGGAAATGTAGCTCAGGAGAGATAACTTAGTTTGGGGAGCTGCAATGAATTCTCAGAAAGCCCCTTAGGCTGTATCTCTAACTTATACTTCCAATTTGAACACTTCTTACCATCTCCACTGTGGTCACTGCTAGCACCTACAAAGGGCCACCTAGGGGTGTCTCTGCAAGACTCCTGGCAGTCTACTTGATCTCCCTGCCTCCATTCCAGTCCCTTCCATGAGCCTCACAGAAAACAAAGTTATCTTTTTAAAAAATGGAGTCAATTCCTGTGGTTTCTTTCCATTCTTAGAATAAACTCCAAATCTTGACTCCATAATCAACCTGCCTAACACCTGGAGCTCATCTCTCACCACCACCCCCGTGCTCAGCCCACCGCCCCCCCCGGGGACCACGTTTTTGACACACCAACACACCAGGCTCCTTCCTGCATTAGCTGCTCTCTCCACCTGCAGTGCTTTCCCCTCTGTTCTTTGCATAGCTGGCTCCTTTGGTTACCCTGTTCTTGATCCGTACATCATCTTCTCTCATCTCCTGACCACACTGTTCCCTGGCCCTCATACTCTCTCAGTCACCCTCCATCCCATTGGCAGGGTCCCTCTTACTCATAGCACTCATCACTGTCTAAAACGGTCTTGTTTGTTCATTTGCTTGTTTATAGGGCTGCTGGGGCTGCTAGCAGTCTCCCCTGTTAGTCTGAATGGCTTTGTCTGCCTCGATCGTGGCTGTATCCCCAGCAACTAGATCAGTTCCCAGTGCACTGAGGATCCATAAATTAAGAAATAAGTAATTTACATTTAATTTCCACTAGTAATACATTTCAAACAATTTACTTATATGTCCCAGTGGGGAAAAGAAGAAAAATTAATTTTATTTACATTTAATTGAATATTGATGCATTCTTCAGATGATGGCAATGGGATAGCCATATTTGAACACAATTTTGTGGGGATAATCTACTACTAGAAAATTTGAAATTACATGTGGCTTGGAATAAATTAGTTTTACGTAGAAAATTAAAAACCCAGTAGCCATGACTGATAGGTTCCTATTTTTAAATATTATGAAAATAAGTTCGTGTAAAAAAATAAATAAATACAAAAAAAAAATAAAAAAAAATAAAAAAAAATTATGAAAATATAAAACTTAAATATTATGAAAATGTAAAATATAAGCTACAATGTTTCTATAATAAAGGGTTTAAAGTTTGTAAGGTAAAGAATACAATGTCAAAATCTACCTAACCATATTTTCTTTACTGACTTTTTTGGATAATGCAGTGGAAATGAATGTTTATTTGAGGTCCGTTAAAATATTAACATTATACTTTATAATCACATTTGACTATTTGTCTTATTTCTGGATTCGGTACAACATTTTTAAAGATTATTAATGGAGAGCCCTCTGGGATATAATCATTTTCAATCCACATATGACTAAATTTGGTCATATCTGCTGATTGTGCAAAGAGCTCTTTCT
This sequence comes from Oreotragus oreotragus, assembly GCA_006410675.1. Taxonomy (NCBI): domain Eukaryota; kingdom Metazoa; phylum Chordata; class Mammalia; order Artiodactyla; family Bovidae; genus Oreotragus; species Oreotragus oreotragus. The sequence continues at coordinate 333,657 of SJYX01024766.1, read as the reverse complement.
GAGAAGTAAATATTAATGCTGACTGGTTTTGAAAAGAACCCTTTGGAGCACCTCTTCTTTTTTTCCATTTTTAGACACCTCTGTTAGCTTCTTTAACACTTGGATGGAAGTGTTTCTAAAGGAGCTTGTGAAGATTTGGAAAAGATTTTATTTTTAATATCCCAGATTGCATCCTCTGCATTGAGTGAGTTTTGTTGCGTGTGCTCCATCTGTCGTGGAGATATGGAAAATTCAGGAGGAGAAAAATGGAAGGGCAAAATTGCTTCCCTAGCTTTACAAAATGTCTAAAAATGACTTCACATGTAAAACCTAGAGTATGGATTCCTCCACTTCAAACTTCCCCACACTACCCAAGGCACTCTGCCTTCTTAAGTGGGGAAAGGAGAAATTGCTTAGTTATTCCCTGGTTAGAAAGTTTGCAAGTTTGGATGCCTTCTGCACAATCTCTATTTTGCACAACTTCAGTAAAATTTCTTATTATTTTAGGTGACTTTAATGAAACACATGGATTGCTTCTCTTATTATGAATATTCCCTAAACAAGAATATAATCTATTTACTTGCTGGCTACAGTTGATCTAGGATTTCTGCTATCTTTCTTTCATGTTTCAGGTTTAGTATTGGATGAAAAACTTGAAAAACACAGCATTTCTTAGCCTATCCCCAGCTGCACCTGACAGTGAAAGAAGCTGAAATCTCACTCTTCACTGGACATTACATCAAATTTCAAGCTTCTGTTATCTTTATCAAAAGCCATTAGAGAGTACTTAGTAAAGATTTTGTTTCTCTGAAAATTGGCCTATTATATTTGTAACTGGAGCATTTCATGGATTGGGTGTCTAGGAGATCTAAGTGCTTTTTTTCCATCCAACTATTGTTTAGCATGATATTTACATGTTTACTGAGAGTCTTGTAGGCTTAGAACGTGGACTTCTGGAGACTAAGGATCTTTTATGATCATCAAATAAAATATGGATTCTTCAGTATCTTCTCAAAAGGGACTTTAACCTGAAGCTATAAAGGGATCCTCCTTTGGTATGTATTTATCTGCAAATAACTTTTTGAACAGAATCAAATCTTCAGCAAGCAAAATTCACAAACTCATTATGAACCTACTAAATTGAAATGATGCTAGAATTAACTTGTTAATTTGGGGAGGATTGTTATTTTAGAATTATTGTAAGTAAAGTATTTTTGAGCAAAAGGCAACTGTTGGAGAAGGTGATACTTAAACATCATGTGATATTTAAAGCTGGCTTTGCAGTCTCCAAATCATTGCCCAAGATGATAAACATACCCATCAGAGCCTAACCCATATAATATCAAGTTTTCTCATGTCCTGTGACTCATCTGGGAGCTCTACTCACTTGCTATCAATATCTCCTATCCTGTTACAAGACCTTGTCTTCACTTAGAACTGCTTCACTTCTAAAATCCTGAACTTGGAAATTCCAGTGACCTCAGCCCTATACATTTCCTCCCCCTTCACCTTCATCCCACCCATCTTCAGTCCTACCAAAGCATTGGTCTTCAATCTTTCTGTATAGTAGCCCCCAGTCTTCATGGTTTTAAGACACTCTTCTCATTAGACACAACTCCCCTATTCCTTTGACATGCTGGCACAGCCAATCAACAAATCCTCAGTCTTGTACCCACCCCTCTATCTGTTTTCTTTGGCCCTTGAGCATTACAGGAGAAGATCACATAACACATAATTAGGTAGTCAGGTGCTAACACAAATTTTATTTGAAATCTCAGCTGGGTACACAACACCATCTGGAGTCCTTTGATCATTTCTAGATGATTCCCAATATAATCTACCAGATCTGAGACAGGTAGTAGGACTGGATAACATGAATTACAAACACTTAAAACTAACTTCTTATTCAAAATATATAAAGTTTACTTTTTCCTCCTGGATTTTATGTGAGCCAAATTGTCCCCATTTTTGTGTTTCCTCTTGTTTTCATTTTCTTTCATAGTTTTACAAATAGATCACTTCTTGGAGTGATTAAAGAGTTTAGGGGAATATTAAAGAGTTTAAGATGATCACAGGATATTTACTATAGACCTCTAGGTTCCCATCTCTATTTTAGGCACTGGGGATACAGCAGTGAGCAAAATAAACAACTCTGTCTTCATATAGTCTATATTTTAGTAGCAAGGGACAGAAAATAGGAAATCAGTAAAGTTATACTGTGTCAGAAAGCAGCAGGTGGGACTAAAGAGTCCTGGATTGGTGGTGCCTGCTGGGAGGCACACTGCGGAGAGGCTGCTCTGTGCAGACTGCCTGGGTTCAAATCCCAGGGCTGGTACTACATATGTGACCCTGGGCAAGTTACCTAACCTCTGCATGACTCAGTTTCCCTGCCTGTAAAATGAAGAATTTCATAATGCAAACATCATGGAGTTTTTGAGGATTAAAGGGACTTAATACACACATAACATTTCTCCTGGCAAGTACTACATAACTGTCAATGATTTTATTGAGGTTTTGTTTTTTCCTTTTTTTGGCCGCATGGCATGTGGGATCTTAGTTCCTTGAGCAGGAATTCAACCCACACCCCCTGCATTAAGCATGAGGTCTTAATCACTGAACTACCAGGTATGCCCTAATGATCTTATTTTAAATTAATGATGTGACTGACAGGGAGTTACTATCCAAAACTACAAACAGCATATACAACTTAACACTGAAAAAAAAAACCCAATCAAAAAATGGGCAGAAAACCTACACAGACATTTCCCTGAAGACATACAGGGATATGAAAAGATGCTTAACAGTGTTAAATATTAGAGAAATGCAAATCAAAACCATAATGAGGTATCACTTCACACCGTTTAGAACGGCTATCATGAAAGTTCACAAATAATAAATGCTGGAGAGGGTGTGGAGAAAATGGAACCCTCCTTCACTAAGGTGGGAAAGCAAATTGGTGCAGCTACTATGGAAAACAGTATGGAGGTTCTTAAAAAATAATTTTAACTATAACTACCATATGATCCAGCAATCCCACTCCTGGGTAGATATCCAGAAAAGAGGAAAGCTCTAATTCTGGAAGACAGTTGCACCCCGATGTTCACAGCATCACTATTTACAATGGCCAAGACATAGAAACACCAAGTGCTCATCAAGACAATTGGTTTAAGAATATATGGAATATTATTCAGCCATAAAAGAATGAAATTTTACATTTGCAGCAACATGGACAGACCAGAGAATATTAAACTTAGTGAAATAAAATGTGATGTAAAAAGGTGAAATTACAGAAAACATGAAGATGAAGCGCTTCTCCCATAGGAGTTTACAGACCCTTTGAATCCCACCCCAGTTGGGCTCTTCCGCTACTGTCCTCTTTTCCCGTCCTCCTGCCACTGACCTGCTTGCGTCCACAAGGAATCCCCAACCACGCCTTAACTAACTCCTCCCGTTCTGAGCCTGCTCTCCCTCCAGCGTGCCCGCCTACTCGAGAAGAGCCAGCCTCCACTCAGTCACCTAAGCTGGGTGCCCCACGTCACACCTGCCCCTTCCACCCTCCCTCGTGGCCCTGGCCCAACTCGGCAGTAGAGCTCAGCTTGGCCGCCCTCTCCGCCCATCTCCCCTCAGATGACTACAACCGCCACCTCACTGCTAACCTAGACTGGCCTCACCCACCCTTCTTCCAGGGGCGCAGATAGATCCATCTAGAACCTAGGTCTGGTCCTCCGCATTGTGAAACTTCTGCCCATCTGGCTAGCAAGCTCCTGCAGCCCTGTGTTCCGGTGCCTCTACACTTCTTGTTTCTTTTGGCTGCCCTGCTGGGCAGCATGCGGGACCTTATTTCCCGGTGGTCCAACCCTCACCCCTTGCATTGGAAGTGCAGGGTCTTAACCACTGGACTGCCAGGGAAGTCCCGCCCCCTCAATTCTTGAGTTACCAAGGTTAAGGAGGTTTAGAGAGGGGCCTCTAGCACCTCAGCTCAAATCCTTGCTCTCCCTGCACCACACTTCAAGGCCTTTGAGAAATCCCTCTGCCCTCTGTGTCTCAGGGACCCATGCTTTAAAATGGAGCCGCAAGAGCAGGTGCCCACAGGGGTGTGCGAACTAGGTGATATACACGTGGAATGTTCAGGGCAGGGCCACGGTGTACTGCAAAGTTCAAGAGCCTCTTTCTTATTTCATGTTTCCTTCGTGAGGAGTGGCCTTTCTCCTGTCCTCTGCTCTGCCAACAGGTCCTTTAACACTCAGCTTGGGCATCTCCCCGTCCAGGAACCTTCCACCCTCCCGGGCTGGGTGGGGCTGGGCCCTGGGCTCTAGGGCGCCCCCGCCTGCTCATCTCACCAAAATTCACCACTTGGCTGCGTCCTACTGGAGAATGCCTAGACGTCCCTGAAAGGACTTGGGCTTCTTCCCTTCTAACCCAGGAACTGGTCAGAACCAGGCATAGGTGGGTGTTCAGCAAGGATTTGGAGGCTGAATGGATTAAAGAGCGAATACAAATCAAAGAACAAAGTGTTCAAGAAGAGCCAGCTCTCTTTCCACTCTCCTGACAATTTGCTTTTCAAAGTATCGCACAATACACAGGTTTATCTTACTACTTTTCTGAGTGGTCCTGTCTGCTTCCAGCCCTTTCCTGGCCAATTCTTGGGCCTGATAGCATCGAGTTTCTGAAAAAAGAAAGGGAAAAACAGTGTGCGTGTGTGTGGGTGTGCAGGAGGGGGCAGGAAGGAGGCCCTCAGCCTGCTCTCAGGAAATGGGTATCTAGGGACACCAGAGGCTTAACAAAGAGGACTTCAGCAGGAGGAGCAAGAACTAAAGTATATTTTTAAGAACAGAAGAGAAAACCCTGCTGTGTTGAGTCCTGCTTGAGGGCATGGCCAGCACGGCAATGGCCCTGATAGTTAGAGCTATCCTCATTCCTTTCTTTACAAGCCCTACAAGAGAATTCATTTCTTGGGAAAAGATTAGACAATACAGAAGGGTATAAAGCAAAACAGCCTTACCCACCTACTCCCGGTCCTACTCTCCATAGGTAACTTCTGCTTCTGGGCAGATTTTAAAATATACACAGGGACACAGGCAGTCACGTGTCTTTATGGCTGAAATCATGTTCAAAGAAGAAGAATTGCAGGTCTAGGTTTGTTCAGAGAGAGACACTGGATGGAAATAGGGCAATAAACACACACCTTTCCCTGCTAATAGTGGAAGAAAGAAACTATTTGAAATAGAACACATACAAGGAACACTTTTTACCTGAGAGGGCCTGTGGTGTGGGACCCGAGGGGAGAGCAGGCTTCGGAGGTCGAGTCCAGGTTCTGTTCTTCCTGTTGGCTTCTCAGCAGGTGAGAAGTAGGTGGATCGCCCCACATTCAGAGTGGCGAGGAGGGCCTGGCATCTCAGGATGCTCAAAAAAGAGGCCATCTCACCTGGGCCTGAGATCACTTGGTTGAGAAATGCCTGGATTGGAGGTCCAAGAAGGGAGGAAGGAGGGCTGGCCGGTACAGGGCCCGCTGGGAGCAGGAATCTCGGTCCCTGCAACCTTCCCCACCCACTCTCTTTAGAGCCACCATCACGCTTCCAACTTGGCCCAGCCAAACCAAGGCAACGGGAAACACAACAGCTGTTGGCCTGGGCTTTGGAAAGCTGAAGCAACAGCTGTGCGAGGGGGAAGCCGAGAGTGGGAGGGCAGCCGGGCGGAGCCTAAAAGTAAAACTCGGCCTGACAGCCTGACAAAGGCTTCCTGTCGGGTGCAGCGAGAGGGGCTGACCTGGTGGCTCCTTGGCAGGCTGTTCTGGGGCCACCGTGGGGAAGAGCCCAGACTCCCACCCTCTCCTCCCTCTCCGCCTCTCCAACACCAGCTTTGGAGGAGCAGCCTGCCCTCAGTAAACACCCCTGCAATCTGCAACTTTGCTTCTAGGCCTGTCTCACTGCCACTCCGTTCTGGGATGTGAAGATGGACTGGCTGTAGCACCTTTATTTACAACATCTTCCAGCAGTGAAAGCGAGCCAAGTACTGCTACTGTCTGTGATCTTCGGTTTTCAGACAGGTGGGGATGGGATGAGCCATCTTTGGCGAGGAGGAGGGTGTGCCACCGCATCCCCCTATTAAAAAAGGAGCCCTCACCACCGGCTTGCTCTGTGATGCTGTCAGCACCAGGCATGCTGGGCCCTCTACACAGGCGGGCCTCCTGACCTTCCACACCACCCAGAGCTTGCTTTCCTTCCCCTGGCATTGGGATATCTTGTTCAGCACTCTTCAACTTGGACTGGTCAGGAGGAAGTTTCTCAGCTTTAAAAGATCATCAAACTCCTAAATGGACACTAGAATGTTTGAGAAGGACATTAAGCACTCGTGGGGAGCAGAAAATATACACCAGGAAGAGTAAATTTTTCTAATACTTAGTTTTAAAGTTAAAGAAAAAAAGTGTTTCTGTTTGGTTTAAATGACTTAAAACAGAGCTTGGCCAGCATCAATGTCTAGAGTCAGACTTTCTGGTTCAGAAGTGTCACCATTGCTCTGCCTCCTCATAAGCTCACTGCTGCCCCCGTGTGTCTTATCTAAACATCACAACACAATTTTCTACTCTGCAAATAAATGGTGGAAACCCTCCACCAGTCTGTTTTGCTCCCATGACAATAAACAGTACAGAATTAACGCTTGTGAGTGAGAGCTGTGTAACCCAGGTGAATTTTCAACAAGTCTTTAGTTTTGGAAGACTTCATTACATAGTGTTTCTCTCTCTCTCTCTTTCAATTCATTGTGCCTTTGATGAAGTGATAAATTTAATCCTTAGAGGGAGTGGTTATGATTATATGAACGATGCTAGTCCTACTAATGATACCCTTTCCAGAAAAACCACGTGACTTATTCATTGATTTGCATTAGATTTATTTTACAGCCTTCAACAGAAATCTTATATTCAGCATGATTGTAGGTTTGCATCAAGAGTCTCTGATGTGAGATAACTTCTGATACAAAGCTCATACAAAACACACAACAAAGTGTAACCTCCCTGGGCTCACCTGGTTCCTTTGTCTTCAGCGGGAAGATTGGATCCACATTTTGATGTGGACTAGGCTGCTTTTGTGGGTGTGTATTAAGCACCAATTCTTTCTGTTTCTGGCTTGTCTATGTAGTTTATCTGAGTGGCTTCTTGCTCCATAGAAACTAGGGTCACAAAGAATATCACGTTGTCATGGGTGGAATTTGGAAAATGCCTTCCATCCTGAATAGATTAAGAGGCTGCTCCCTTATGCAGAAAGGTTGAAATAGTCTCCTCCTCAACATGCATGGAGGGGATGGCTGTTTGCTCCCAATACTCCTTCCAGAGCCTTCCTATACTGCAGTGGTAGCCTTGGTACCACTTCTCAAAGTCACCTGCTGAAGCAGCCTTCTGTGGTTCTTGAGTGCTTATTTATGGATCGTATTGATTGCTCACTGTTCAGTCCAGGAATAGCTCTGAGGGAGAGCGCTCAGGTTTTACTTCCTTCAAAACAATCAAACAAGTTTGGTCAAATTCAGTGCCCACATAGGACCCACTGGGGCAGATTCTCTTAGACCCAACCCCATGTCTACTCCCAAAGGAAAGTTGTGAGGGGTGTGGTCTGAATGGGCAGCCAGGATTACTGAAAAAAAAGAGCTCTTGATGGAATGCTCATCATGTTTTGTAATTCTGCCAGTCACTGATCCTGTGAACTAAGGTCAAGATCAGCTTTACCGCCCCAGAGGGGAAGGCTGAAACTATGGGATACAAACTGAGATACAAGTTCGGTGTTTCTGAGCCTTTTAAATTACTCTGACCCAAGTCTACCCTGTACGGCACATATGGAGATGTTGAACTCTAAGAGACAAGGTACCAAGCAATGTCTGCAAAGGCAGCTGAGAACCAGGTGACAGGGGCTCCAGAATCTCTACAAGGAGGGAGCTCTGAGGAATTATCTGATTGAATGTGGGTGCCAGAGAGAATGTCCGGAGGTTGCATGTGCATTTAAGCACACTGTTTCAACTGTGTCTTTATCAGAGGTGGCTCTGGGGCCTGTTGATGGAGTTGCCTGCTGAACTGCATTGAAAAGACCATTCCTCCAATTTTTCAAAGAAAAGGCTCTTTCTACGTACAGAGAGCTGGCGTGAAGTGTTTAATCAGTTTAGGTTGAAGTCTTCAACATAGCAAGCGATCTGTTGATTGTTTGACAATTTTAGACATTTCAGGGTCGGGGGAGGCAATGCCACCAAGACTTGAGACAGCAGCTCAGCCTGGAGGGGTTCATTTCCCTAAGTGCCCTCGGGAGGGAAGCAGAGGAGGATCTGGAGTTCACACTGACCTTTAGCCTTGTGCCCTTGCCTTTGTCACTGACCTCTGCTGTGTCCACCCTCCCTGCCAGCTGGGAGCACGCTGCTTGTATTGCTGTATGTGTGATCATAGAACAGCAGGGGTGGGTCAGGCTTAGCACAAGTTTGTTTAAGCTACAGGATGAATACAGTAGTATCTCCTTGGATTATTGATTTTTATTTAGAGGTTGGGGAAATGTTATAGTTCTATAAGAGAAATAATGATACAGAGTCTGAATTGGTTAGGACTGAATTCAGCTGGAAGTAGCAGAAAAATCCAAAGTGTCAGTTGCTTAAAGAAAATGGACGTTTCTTTTTTTCTTACATTCAGCAGTTTGATAGGTGGTCAGCTCAGAGCTGGTAAGACCTTCTGCAGGGCAGGGATGTGGGCTCTCTGTTGCTATTTGGCCTTGAGCAGCTTCCATCCTCTAAGGCATCTCATGATCCAAAATAGCTGCTGGAGAAGGAGCCTTTGAATTTGTATGCCAGACAGTGGGAAAAGCAAGTCCTTTAGGGACACTTCCAGAAGTCACACTGATCTCTCCCTTTATGTCACACAGCCACAACTATCTGCAAGGGAGATTTGGAGAAATGATCTTTATTGGAGGCAGATGTCTACCATCTGAAATTTGATAGTCCTTTGATTGTATAAGAAGGGAAATTGAGATTGGGGGTCATTTTAAACAGACTCCCCAGTGATGCTGATGCTACTGGTCCACATGGACCACATTTTGAGTAGCAAGGGACACAGAACTGCATGAGCCAGCCCCTGCCGACCCTACCTTGCCTCCTTTCTCTCCCCATCATCCCCGTGCTTCCTTCTAGTTGGAAGTCTGCTCACAAGTCTTGTCATTAAGATCTCAGTTAAAATAGTTTCTCTATGACCCAATTTCAATTTGATAGCACTTAATCTGAATTTTTATCATGTATTTATCTGTTTGTATGATTGGGATTTTTTTGTCTTCTCCCTCTAGAATGTCAGCATCATGGGAAAAGGGAAGATATTTGTCTTCTCAACACTGAATCCCAGGCACTTTCAACAGCACTAAGAACATATCTAGAGAAACAGTACAGATGAATCTAGTTCCAGGGCAAGAATAGAGACACAGTTGTGGAGAATGGGTACATAGACACAGGTGTGGGAAGGGGTGGGTAGGATGAATTGGGAGATTAGATCTGACATAAATACAGCACCATGTATAAAACAGATACCTAACAGGGACCTGCGGCGTAGCACAGGGAGCTCAGCTCAGAGCTCTATGATGACCTAGATACATGGGGTTGGGGGTGGGCTGGTAAGAATGAGGCCCAAAAGGGAGGGGATATACGTATATACATATGGTTGGTTCACTTTATTGTACAGCAGAAACTAACACAACGTTGTAAAGCAATTATACTCCAACTAAAAAAAAAAGAACATATGCTCAAATGTCTGTGGAATAAATGAAGAATGATGCAGAGTCTTCCTAACTATAATATTAGTTTTGAGATCATAGGCCTTATCTTATATTTACACTCTCCCCCACAGTACCTAGCAGGGTGTAATATGTACAGCTGGCATTTGATGAATGTTGAGTGGGGTCTCACAAGAGAAGGAATACCTGTCAGTTCCTCAGATGGGTCAAAGGTAGAGTAGGGCATGATGACTACGCAGAGCCAGGATTTTGGCTCTGGGTGGGGAAGGTGAGAATAAGCGGTGGACCCTGTAATGGCTTTCACAGTAGAGCTTCCAGCCCTGGATTCTTTCTTTCTGTCATCATGCAGTTCAGAATTTTATACATGTGAATCAGAGGATGCCAGAGGGGGTTACAGAGAATGCATGAGATGAAAAGATTGTAATTGTGTAGTACTGGACTGACTGCAATACAGATAGATTCAAGTTTTGCAATTATGCATTTACTCATTCATGTACTTACGAGCACCTGCTTTGTGCCAGGTGTTATGCTAGGTGCTGGAGATACATACAGCCTGTGTGCATGACATTTTGTTCCACACTGGACAAAGTAATGTCAAGCCCAAGGATTCCTAATTCCTATGGTGCAAGACTATAAGGTTGCATGTTAAACACTATAGCCTTTCTGCTTAAAAATTGTTCAGTGGGTCACCTCCCAATACTACTCGCACTCATGACTGGATTAATGAACCGATGTTTGCTAAGTCATCTGTGATTGCTGGGTTGAGTGGGCTCCTTTGTGAGTTCCTACCCTCTTTGATTCTCGGCAGGTTAGAGAGGGAAGAGTACCCCCACCCCGACCTTCTTATGTTCCTTTGTCTCACACACAGTAAGGAAGGGAGGGAATCCCCTGATGACATCAATTTTTAATTCCTTTCAGCAGACCGTGAAGTAGAAGAGAGTTTTGGCACAGCCTCCTCTGTGTGTATACTTGCTTATATACTAGCATTTATTAGTAATTAAACTTCAATGTTAGTCCGTAAGCCATAATGCTGAGAATCATCTTTTTAAATTAATTCATTTAGATATGGCTAGGAACCAGACAAAGATACTATCAAACACATTCATTAAAAAATAAGATCAATACTGTGCATTTGTGGGTTAAAAATTTTACCTTCAAAAGAAGAGTTCTTGTACCTATGATCTCATTTCACACTACATATGATTATTTTAAAACTCCTCTCTAGGGGCAGATTGTTCCACACATGCACAGCCTGGGTGAGGATAATGAAGACCTGCCTCAGGCTACCTGACTTGATTCTGCACCACAAGTCAGCGAGCACTCCTGTCCGGGTCCCCTTGGGTCTCTCCCTGCTTGTTAAAAAACTAAAGGCAAAGATGAAAAAATAAACTAATTTCAAGATGTGCTGAGAGCACACACTTGGGGCATGAACAGGGGAGCTAAGGAAATGAGGCTACTTTCAGGATAGTCTTTGGAGACAAATAGAAACACACACAAACTCAGGCACAGATGACGTCAAACTAATATTAGGCATCCAGAAAGCCCAGAATTGGAAACCTTTAGTCTCTTGGGACTGAAAAGTCAGTTCCTGTTTATTTTTTCTACAGCTGTGACTTATTTCCTGTCTTCAATAATTTCTCTATGCATGTGCCTTCATTATCAAGAAGATATTTTTACATATTCTTGCCTGATCGGTTAGCTTTTCCTGTAAGACTTCCTCTGGAGTCAAAGCCCCATGTCTCTGTTTTCCCTATGACTGGAATGTGGACCAGGAAAGTGCTCTAACTCTGAACTTGTTCAAGGGGCATTTAAAGAATAACTCAAGTAGAAGAAAAAAAAAAAATCCTCGATGATGACTCTCTCCTCCCCTCCCAGTGTGTCTTGTCCTGAAATCAGCCGCGGTGTTTCCACTTCCCAAGAATTCAGCTGCGTCACAGGATAAAGATAGCTTCAGAATTTCCTACCTGGATATCTAATGAGACAACAGGACCCTGTAGGTGGTGGTGAATTCCTTCACCCTGACTGCTCACAAAGCAATAATGCCTAGCCCATGATTAACTATTTTAATTCTTTTCTTTTCAAGGGTTAGTGGGAGGACCAGTAGCCCAGCTTACAGCTTGGCCGTCACAGCCCTGCCCCTGGGGATGCTCTGACACAGCTTTCGTGCCCTACTAGACCCGGGTGCCCTTGGAGAATCAGCCTCACCTTGCCCTACTCTTCTGAGTAAGTGTAGTGCATGCAGTGAGTGCTCAGCACACACTGAATGAATGCAGCTTATCACCCATCATTTGGTGTCGCTGAGTCTCATTTCCTCCATGTAAAATGAGAATATCAGCAAATGATTGCTTATATATCTTCCAGTCTGAATGTTCTAAGGGTCCTTTTGGACAGCCATATAGAATTATCTCCCATCTCCAAAGCTGTTTCTAAGCAACAGAATAGTACTTCCTGAACTTGTTTGACCTCTTCAGCCTACAGAGATGTTTATCACTGAGCTTGCAGCACTACATTATCTGTAATACATATTTTTTATCTGGTGACATCTCAGATTGGTATTGAGCTTTTCATCTGTGTAGATCCTGTCCTTTCCTTAGAGTGTAAGCTCCCGAAGCCAGACATTTTATAAAATGTGCTCTGTAAATGTTTTTCAAATAAATAGATACCACATCAAGAAATCATCTTAATTTTATCCAGAGGAGATTCTGGGCTTAAGAGAAGCAGAATAATTCAAGGGTGAATTACAAGCTTGTAGTATGGGAAACTTGTGTGTGATGATGCTGTTCTTCGAGAGAGAGAATCTCACAAAAGGAACAGGTTTGGAGGAGGGTGTGGAGGAGGTAAACTTAGTGACAAGCTGCATTCTATACTTCCTTCTTGGAGATTTTCGAAGAACATTATCCAAATCATTATTTGAGATGAGATTCTGGCCAAAGGAATGTATTTTACTGTGTGTAGCTTAGAGTTCCCCAAATAATTGGACATGACTTCGGACACACTGATATAACATAAGAAGAGAAACAGGCTGGGAAAGAAGCCTGCAGAACAACTAACTTTTAAGGAAAGTCAGGAGGAATTTGGAAAGGAGCTGTTAGTATGGCTGTTACCAAAAAGACAAGAAATACGAAGTGTTAGTGAAAATGTGGGGAAAATGGAACCCTTATGCCCTGTTGGGAATGTAAATTGGTGTTGAAAATGAAACTACCATACGATCCAACAATTTCATTTATAGGTATTTATCTGAAGAAAATAAAAATATTAACTCAAAAAGATATGTGTCCAGTATTCATTGTATCTTTATAGGAGTCAAGACATAGAAACAAGCTGTGATCACCAATGGATGAATGGATAAAGAAAATGTGATATATATATGTTTATATACACAGTAGAATATTATTTAGTCCTTAAAAGAAGGAAATCTTGCCATGTATGTGACATTGATGGACATTGAGAGTATTACGCTAAGTGAAATAAGTCAGAGAAAGACAAAAGACAAAAGTCTCACTTACATGTGGAATCTAAAAATAAACAAAAGTTAAATTCATACATACGGGGAACAGACTGGTTGCTTCTGCCAGAGGTGGGAATGAGGATGGATGAATGGGTGAAGGGGTCAAAAGATACAAAACAATCTTCCAGTTATAAAATGAATAAATCCTGTGGATGTAATATACAGCTTAGTGGCTACAGTTAATTATACTGTATTGTGTATTTTAAAATTGTTAAGAGAGTAGATCTTAAAAAGGTTCTCATCACAGGAAAAAAAATTATAACTGTGGTGATGGATGTTAATGAGATTTAATGTGGTGATCATGTCAAAATATATAAAACTATGGAATCATTATATTGTACACCTGAAACTGATTTAATGTGTTATGTTAATTATATCTCAATAAAAGGAGAAGATGAGAAAGCTGTGGGCTTGATCTCTGGGTTGGGAAGATTCCCTGCAGGAAGGAGCAGCATCCCACTCGTATTCTTGCCTGGAGAATCCCCATGGACAGAGGAGACTGGTGGGTTACAATCCACGGGGTCGAAAAGAGTTGGACACGACTGAGTGACTAAGCACAAAGCACAAAAAAGAAGAAAATTCAAAGTGAATAAATACTTTCCTTCCAAGAAAAAACATTCTCCAAGTAATGGAAAAAATCAGTGATTTGTTGCTTGCTAGGTCTTCGGTCCTCAAATGCTTTCTCACCAGTGGTTTACCGCCACAGCTGTATAGGACAGCTGTTTGGGACATTCTTTTCCTCTAGAATAATCTGAGGTGGTAAAATTAATCTATCTCTAAGCTGGATCTTTTTTCCTACTAGAAGCACAAATAATGTTCAACTATCGGTTTCATACCCATAGCTTTGTTTTGCCATTTCTATGACATCAGAAAGGATGGTGTTCACTTATGCAGTTTATCTGTGCATTTCTTAGGTCACTTTTCTACAAGTCAGGCTTTTTAAGGTATAATTTATGTTTAGTCAAACTCCGAAGGTTTCTAGTTCAGTGAATTTTGGGGAGCGTGTGCAGTCATGCAGTCACTATCACACTTGCTGCTGCTGCTGCTGCTGCTGCTGCTGCTAAGTCACTTCAGTCGTGTCCGACTCTGTGTGACCCCAGAGACGGCAGTCCACCAGGCTCCCCCGTCCCTGGGATTCTCCAGGCAAGAACACTGGAGTGCGTTGCCATTTCCTTCTCCAATGCATGAAAGTGAAAAGTGAAAGTGAAGTTGCTCAGTCGTGTCCGACTCTTATCACACTTGAGAGGTAGGCAATTTCCAGCAGCCTAAAATGCTCCCTCGTGTCCCTTTGTAGTCAACCCCTTTCTCCAGGTCCAGGCCCTGGCACGCCCCTCCCCGCAACTGTACTGATTTCTGTCCTGAGGGCCCTCTTCAATCCTTATTTTGTGCTATCATTTTATCTGCAGGTAAGTGTCTCCGCCAGACAGGATCCTGCTTTGTGTCCCTGTAACACCAAATGTGGTGCATGGCACCTAACATGTACGCAGGGAATAGGTGCTTAATATATAAATGAATCACTTGCTTTTTATGTTTTGCCAAATCGTTGCAGAGACTCTGCTCTCTGACTTATAGGATGTGTCTTTTGAAAAGGGGCTATTAATGCTGGAGAAAGTTTTCTACCAGGACTTAAAAAATTTTTTTTTATTTTTTAATTGGAGGTAAATTGCTATACAGTGTTGTTTTGGTTTCTGTTGTACAAACAAGCAAATCAGCCATAATTTTACTATATATGCATATATATACACATATATGTATATATATCTCTCCTCCCTCTTGAGTCTTCCTCCCCTCCCCCCCATCCCACCTCTCTAGGTCATCACAGAGTGCTAGGCTGTTTTCTCTTAGGGTTTTAATTTATACGGTCTTTAAAAGAAAAAAAGGGCCATAGTGATTTCTAACTTCAGAGATTTTGCTGAGCATTTCAAACATTTCCATAAACTTGGGGCTTACAACTTTGCTCAATCAGCACATAGGCCTCTGAGCTTTCAACCTGAATAAACAGATGGACATAGAATCTGGGACCAAAAACATCTGCTCTCTCTCCTTCCCCTTCTGCCCCCCATCTCTGATCCCTCCACCTCCACAAGGCATGCCCCAGGGGATCCTCCAGAGCTCCCCAGAATAAGACCTAGGAGATTCCAGACCCACTGATGAATGACTCCAGGTAGGGAATCTGATGCTGGCATAACCTTTCTCACCACGCAGGGTGTGACCCACCTGCAGCTGGCTCATCAATCAGGCTTAGAATCCTTTAGATCTTCCTGATCTGATTCAGCTTCTATCTTGATGTGCAGCCAAAAGTTGACATTCCTAGAGCAATTCCAAGAAGCAGTGAAGAAAGCTCCTCCTCCTCTGACCACTTATCTGAGACTGCCCAGCCCTGCAAGGGCTGTTGGTGCTTTGCTCCAGTCTGGCTGGTTGCACTTTCTGTGGGTGAGCAGTCCCCCCCTTGTGCCTTCTGCTCAACCCGCAAAGCCCCCAAAGCTTAGACACACTAGAGACCACATTTTCCCTCTGAGAAGGCTGCACCTTGCCTCCCAGACGTAGTCTTGGTGCTGATATCAAATTGCTTTCAAGTGGAAACTCATTCTCTTTTTATCCCTTATCCTCACACTTTGCCAGGTGGCTTCCCTGGAACAGCTTTAGTGGAGGACAGTTTCTGCTCCCAGGAGAGAGTGCGCTATGTAAGCATAAGCGCATCCCCAGCAAATCTTTCTAAGCCGCAACTTCTGATGCAAGAGGGGTGAGTTGGGGTGGGGGGTGGTTTCTGCTACCTGCAGCTAGGTAAACAAAACACCGAGAAGGTGGTGAATTTGGACACATGGAGGAATTGTGTAGTTCATAACCCTGCAGACAGATAAAGTAGTAGTCAATGGAAGTGAGCCAAAGAAATTCTTACTATAGTCATGATTGCAGGTGTGTGTGTGAGAGAGAGAGAGAGAGAAGGAGGGAGAGAGAGGGAGGAGATGGGGGTTGGGAAGGAAAGATTCCGGAAAAGGGGGAAAACAAAAGGGAGAAAGAAAAAAAGGGGGTTAAAGTGGAGGAAAGTGTATATTCTTCAGGAGGGTCTTCTAAAGCTGTAACTCTCAGACTTTTATTACTATCAGAGTAAGAAATGTATTTAAGTCCACCCAGGGCGCGCACACAGAGAGACGTATAGGATAAAATAGAAATGAATTGGCGCGAGGCCTGCTGGAAGAGTAAGGCACTTGTTCCTATCACAGATCCCTGCGTGTGGCCGAGGGTGTGCGAGGACAGCCCGGCTCGGCCGCGCCCCGCCCCGCGCTGAGTCGGACGCCCCCGGGTAGTCGCCGCCCTCGCGGGGGAGCAGGGAAGCCGGGGCACGGCTCCCGGCTCCCGGTTACCTGCGAGAGCTCCTGTGGTGGCGGATCGGGACGCGACGCGGGATGGAGCCGGACGAGCGGGACTCCGTGGCCGCGTGGTGGCACATGGTCGTGCGGAACCTGCGGTGAGTGCGCGCGGCGCCCTGCACGCCCCGCTGCCCGGGACGCGGCGTGGAAGGTACCACCCAGCGCGGACCGGGGGGCTGGTGGCCCCGCGCTGGCTCCCGGTGCTTCGGAGGCCCCCAGAGCTCTTGGACGGCTGTTTCCTCAGCCCCTACAGGCCAGTGAGACTCAAGCCTATGACTTTTCAGGAACGTGTATCCCTTTGGTGCTTCTGAAATAGAGATTATAGAGATTCCAGAGAGCTGGTTCAGGTTTCTATAAATCTCTTAACTGCCTTGACATTTTACTAACAGCGGGATAATACTAGTGACTATAATAATCTGTGGTGGTGTCTTGGATGGCATTCTGTTAGATCAAGGGCCTATCTGTATAGATGGGAAGGGTCAGAAAACCACCTCCCCGAGTGTGAACTCTGCCATGGAGTTAAGGAAGACCTCTCCACGACGCTAGAGATGCACAGTACATGGAAACCATAACTTGGCGTTGCCCACGCCAAGTTCTTACACCCTTTAAATCTGAAATGTCTAGGTCAGCAGGTTTTAAATTTTCTTCCTTCCATGAATCCTTGGTTGGGCAGTAATCTTAGACTTCCTGAATCAACCAGCAAGCAATATGCTGTCAGTCTTGTTGCACTGCATCCAGGTATTGGTTGGAGACCCCAGACCCACGAGCCTGGGGATCTTATTTTGTTTTGTTGGTGTGGGAAGGTATTGGCTGTTTTGCTTACTTTTCTTCTTTGTGTTCCTTTGCTTTGCCTTGACTAACTTTTGTTGACTACAAAGTATCCAAGAATCACATCCAGGCATAGGAGACCTCAATTTGGAACATCTGAGTGGCTAAGACAACCCTGATTCCCTGTCTTCTCTTCCTGCTGTGGCTGAGGACAGGGGGCAGAGTGCAGCTCTCCCTAGCTCCGCAGTGCAGGCTGGAGCCCGCTTTGTATTGGATTCGAACAGCAGGCCCAATGTCCTGACTGGCTACACTTTTCAAACTTCACAATCGTGGGCCTTACATCACTGAAGCAGCTGTTTTGGGAAAGCTGGCATTTACCATCTTTTACTTCTGAGTTCTTTATGGAATGTGTGCCTGGTTATTTAACACTTATTTGACAGAGAATCAAAGCTGCTTTGTGTTTTTAGAGAACAGCCCACTTTGTTGATAGAGGAGTGGAGCTGGGGAGCTGGGGATCCTCTGTTACTTTTACACGTGTGCGCACTCAGTTGCTCATTCATGTCTGACTCTTTGGACCCTGTGGGCTTTAGTGTGCCAGGCTCCTCTGTCCATGTGATTTTCCAGGCAAGAATATTGGAGCAGTTGCCATTTCCTCCTCTAGGGGATCTTCNGCATCCCCAGCAAATCTTTCTAAGCCGCAACTTCTGATGCAAGAGGGGTGAGTTGGGGTGGGGGGTGGTTTCTGCTACCTGCAGCTAGGTAAACAAAACACCGAGAAGGTGGTGAATTTGGACACATGGAGGAATTGTGTAGTTCATAACCCTGCAGACAGATAAAGTAGTAGTTAATGGAAGTGAGCCAAAGAAATTCTTACTATAGTCATGATTGCAGGTGTGTGTGTGAGAGAGAGAGAGAGAGAAGGAGGGAGAGAGAGGGAGGAGATGGGGGTTGGGAAGGAAAGATTCTGGAAAAGGGGGAAAACAAAAGGGAGAAAGAAAAAAAGGGGGTTAAAGTGGAGGAAAGTGTATATTCTTCAGGAGGGTCTTCTAAAGCTGTAACTCTCAGACTTTTATTACTATCAGAGTAAGAAATGTATTTAAGTCCACCCAGGGCGCGCACACGGAGAGACGTATAGGATAAAATAGAAATGAATTGGCGCGAGGCCTGCTGGAAGAGTAAGGCACTTGTTCCTATCACAGATCCCTGCGTGTGGCCGAGGGTGTGCGAGGACAGCCCGGCTCGGCTGCGCCCCGCCCCGCGCTGAGTCGGACGCCCCCGGGTAGTCGCCGCCCTCGCGGGGGAGCAGGGAAGCCGGGGCACGGCTCCCGGCTCCCGGTTACCTGCGAGAGCTCCTGTGGTGGCGGATCGGGACGCGACGCGGAATGGAGCCGGACGAGCGGGACTCCGTGGCCGCGTGGTGGCACATGGTCGTGCGGAACCTGCGGTGAGTGCGCGCGGCGCCCTGCACGCCCCGCTGCCCGGCACGCGGCATGGAAGGTACCACCCAGCGCGGACCGGGGGGCTGGTGGCCCCGCGCTGGCTCCCGGTGCTTCGCAGGCCCCCAGAGCTCTTGGACGGCTGTTTCCTCAGCCCCTACAGGCCAGTGAGACTCAAGCCTATGACTTTTCAGGAACGTGTATCCCTTTGGTGCTTCTGAAATAGAGATTATAGAGATTCCAGAGAGCTGGTTCAGGTTTCTATAAATCTCTTAACTGCCTTGACATTTTACTAACAGCGGGATAATACTAGTGACTATAATAATCTGTGGTGGTGTCTTGGATGGCATTCTGTTAGATCAAGGGCCTATCTGTATAGATGGGAAGGGTCAGAAAACCACCTCCCCGAGTGTGAACTCTGCCATGGAGTTAAGGAAGACCTCTCCACGACGCTAGAGATGCACAGTACATGGAAACCATAACTTGGCGTTGCGCACGCCAAGTTCTTACACCCTTTAAATCTGAAATGTCTAGGTCAGCAGGTTTTAAATTTTCTTCCTTCCATAAATCCTTGGCTTGGGCAGTAATCTTAGACTTCCTGAATCAACCAGCAAGCAATATGCTGTCAGTCTTGTTGCACTGCATCCAGGTATTGGTTGGAGACCCCAGACCCACGAGCCTGGGGATCTTATTTTGTTTTGTTGGTGTGGGAAGGTATTGGCTGTTTTGCTTACTTTTCTTCTTTGTGTTCCTTTGCTTTGCCTTGACTAACTTTTGTTGACTACAAAGTATCCAAGAATCACATCCAGGCATAGGAGACCTCAATTTGGAACATCTGAGTGGCTAAGACAACCCTGATTCCCTGTCTTCTCTTCCTGCTGTGGCTGAGGACAGGGGGCAGAGTGCAGCTCTCCCTAGCTCCGCAGTGCAGGCTGGAGCCCGCTTTGTATTGGATTCGAACAGCAGGCCCAATGTCCTGACTGGCTACACTTTTCAAACTTCACAATCGTGGGCCTTACATCACTGAAGCAGCTGTTTTGGGAAAGCTGGCATTTACCATCTTTTACTTCTGAGTTCTTTATGGAATGTGTGCCTGGTTATTTAACACTTATTTGACAGAGAATCAAAGCTGCTTTGTGTTTTTAGAGAACAGCCCACTTTGTTGATAGAGGAGTGGAGCTGGGGAGCTGGGGATCCTCTGTTACTTTTACACGTGTGCGCACTCAGTTGCTCATTCATGTCTGACTCTTTGGACCCTGTGGGCTTTAGTGTGCCAGGCTCCTCTGTCCATGTGATTTTCCAGGCAAGAATATTGGAGCAGTTGCCATTTCCTCCTCTAGGGGATCTTCCCAACCCAGGGATCAAACTCTCATCTCTTGTTTCTCCTGCATTCCTTATCACTGTGCCACTTGGGAAGTCCCTATTACTTCTAAATACTAATTACTAAAAACAAGTCTTGAATGTTTTCTGAAAGAATAAAATACTTGAGCATTTCTTTATCTGAGTGGAAAATTACTGATCTAATTTAGATCAGGCTGAGGTGCAGACTGAAATCCAGCATCTTAAGTCTTTTTTGTTTCATGGAGCCTGGACAGATCAGTAAACATTCCCGGAGGGCTCCTTGTGCGCCTGGGATGGCCTGTAGCCGTGGATCTATTGTGATGTGTCATGAGATTCAAGGAGAACATTTAATCATGATATTTACAGTGATTATTTTTTAATGGCTTGGGAATGGATTTATTTATCTTACAAAAGTCTCATCAGATGTAGTCACTTCTTAACATGGATGGGCCCAGCAGAGTAAATCTCTTGCTGCTGATTTTCTTTGAATTAGAAAAATGGAAACCATGCTCAGGAAAGAAGTTGGGGGAATCCAAAGGGCTATTTCCCCTTTTATTTCTCCCTATTTCACTTCAAGCCTTTACATTTCTAGATGGTACTTAGAAAATCCCTATGAGAAGGCTGACAAACTTTTCCATCCTCCCCAGTATATTGGTCATCTACTCCTTGTCAGATGTTTGCCTAGGCTCTGGGCACACCACCATAAATAAAACAGGCAAAACCCTGCTCTTGGGTAGCTCACATTCCTACTCAAAAGAGAAGGAAGCCCTTCCCTGTCCCCCCAAGCTACCAATAAGCCTTGCCTTCTAGAAATACACTCTTTTCTGTTCTCAACCTGTCATTCTATGGATATTTATGACACTCAGCCCAGGGCTGCCCTGATGGTTCAGTGGTAAAGAATCTGCCTGGAATGCAGGAGGCACAGTTTCGATCCTTGGGTCGGGAAGATCCCCTGAAGAAGGAAATGGCAACCCACTCCAGTATTCTTGCCTGGAAAATCCCATGGACAGAAGAGCCTGGTGGACTAGAGTCCATGTGGTTGCAAAAGAGCCAGACATGACTGAACGGCTAAACAACAAACAGCAACAGCCCTGTGCTAGGCAGAGTGGAGAGTAAAAGCAGCATTAGCTGGGGCGTGGTTCTTATCACTGGGGATACAGGGCTAATAGTGAGAAAAAATCGGCAAAGAATTAAGGGTCAAACTCTGGCCCTGACTATAATTAGGGAGAGGTGAAAAGAGGAGAAGTCACCACGGGAAGATCCGTCTAGAGAAGATTTGAAAAAGAAGAGACTCTTGAGTGGATGTGAAGGAAAGAGGGGGTCTGGCTGGGAGGAAAGGGGGCAGGAGAAAGAGGTAACTTGGTGTTTGGTGATCAGTATGTGTTGGTGGGATGAATGGGCACAGGATGCCCGTGCAGCATGTCTTAACATTTGGAACTGTTGTCTTGCCAACTGTGGTCAGAGTTGGGCTTCCCATAGCTGGTACTTCTGAGCATTAAGCAAGAATGATTGGCCCTGTAGCAGCTCAGGTTCCAGCGCCAGTAAGAATCATCCAGTTAGGTTCTGTGGCCCCTGGGATGCTGTGCAGTTACAGCCACAGCTGATCAAAGGGTAGGCAAAAGAACACCAAAGCATCAAGGTGGCTGTTTGATGTGCTGGCCGTGAGCAAGGATTGGATTGAAACCACGTCCTCTGCTCAAATAAGGTCTATTAGCCGCTGGTGACTTTTGATCCCCTATTGATCTAGGGGAAGTCAAACTGACAGCCCCCTAGTTAAAAGGAGATGCTGTGCATTATTGATGCTCGGAGGGATCTGGTCATTGTGTTCTCTTCCCGCAGAGCTTCTCACAGAAGTGCCTTGAGCTATTTGAGAGAAGGGTTCTGTATGAATTATTCTTTAAAAACAGAAGCATATTTCCCTCTATTGCCTCTGCTTCCCAAGCACCCTGCTACCTTCAAAAGGCAACTTAGTGGGAGACTAACACGCAGGGTAGCGGGAGTTCAGAGAGTCAGGAGAAAGAAAACCAGATCCAGCCAACTGGAAGGAAGCATAAGAATTCAGTTCTGCCTGTCAGTCTGCGCTTGATCTGTGGCTCAAAGTGGCTTCTTTGGGTTTTAGTTTCTTATCTCTAAAATTGGAACAACAGTGTCCTCTCCTTCCAACCACCTTCACAGAGGCTATTTTAAAGTATGAAACAATCATTTTCATTTCTTTTTTTTGCTGATTTTATGGGTATGCAGTTGCCCACGGCTGATGTATTTGAAGAGCTGTCCGTCACCCTTAGCCTGCTTATCTTTTCTGCTCCCCACAGAATTGCTGGAAATTCACTAGAGATTCATTATCTTCTGCCTCCATGCCTTTTCCAAATATGTATAAGTGCCCTGATTTTTAAGTTATTACACTAGAGGGAGAGTTTTTTAGAGGTCTTTCTTTGATGCTTTTGGTATCTTCTGAGAATATGGGAACAGGATGGAAGAAGAGAGTGGGAGGAAGGAGGGACCCTGAGAGAGGCAAGGATGCAGAAGAGAAAAGGATCCTGATATAACTTTCTGTAAGAACTTGGCTAGAGCCCAGCCTCATTCTTGGGGCTCATTTTTGCTTCAAGGGTGATAAGGAGAACTCACCAGGATTGTGACAGCTCACTGGAGATCATCATGGAACTCTGGATTCACGTGGCTCTGCCATTCATTGGCTGTGTGACCTTGGGAAGGGTACTTAACTTTTCAGTCTCTTCATTTGCAAAGTACAGGTATTAATCTGTACATGTAACGTCTTCTAAGATGCCTCTAGTCTAGCGGAGAAACCAGAACATGGAAACAGTGCATCACACATGATTTCCAGCCCCCACAACCTCATAATTTGATGACATTGATGGTCTTCCCATTGACCTTTCACAGTAGGAAAAGGGATTCATTTAAGGAATGATGGAACAAAAATTGGGAGTGGAAGGTGGTGACACTGGCTTCCTGTATCCCTCATTTCTAAAAGGTTCGGGAGACGCTCAGCTCTCATGGGAGATGTGACTAGAGACAGAGGTGGCCAGAGTGAGCCCTCATGGAAAGATCATAAGCTGTCTGCTGGTGGCTCCCAGTTTGGATGGTTCATGCCACTGAGACGGTAGAATAAACAAGATATGTGTGGCTCCCCCTGCACCACCCACCCTGTGTCCCATCACCTGCCCAGGGCCTGCCCTGCACCCTACCCTGCTCCTCACGATCCCACTCATCTCAGAAGAGGGTTTTTTTCTCGCATTGGTTCATCTTTTCCCAAGACTCAGCCAGAAGGAGGGGGGAATCTGATGATTATTCATTCACTGCTTTAGGCTAATACTAATAATAGCTAACATACGGCACTGAATTGTGATTAAAAACTGCAGCAGCTGTTAAACAGTCTGAACCTTGTTTCCTGCTGACTTTGGGGTCCAGCCTTGGCTTTCTGTGGGGTACACTGAGAAAGCAAGTCTGACTTGGGTGCATCTGTGTCCCCACCTCTCCTATCCCATCATATCGGGGCTTTCTGAGCAGCTGATTGGGGGCTTGATTATCCTTTCCTCTCCTGGTTCTCCCATAGTGCCTGGTCTGGATCTGCCCTAATTACATACAGTTCTGTAAAGGATTTTGCTTAAATGTCAGCTTGCCTATAATTCCCAGTGTCAGTCTGTGGAATTTGATTTGGACGTTAGAAGGAAAAACAAACCAAGACAAAACTTGGACTGATTTTGAATACCTTATTTGTTTCACAATCTCTTACAGATCTTTCCCACACTCCTGTTCCACACTCAGAAGGAAAATTGCCACTCTGTGTGACAGCTTTACAAGTAAATCATTAAAAGAACACATCTGCCCTCCTCTGATGCACATGCTGATTTTTGTAAACTTTTGTAAGTATGTACCTTTTGTGAATCTGCCTTTATATTTTTTTTTCCCAATTAAAGAACTCACTGCCCTTACAGTTATGACATAGTGAGAAAGATATGTCAGCATCTTTGTGGCTAGCCTTAAATTGTCTGAAACCTAATTATATTGCCTTTGGGGTCTAGGATGAATCCTGGTGAACTGTTGGGGTAGATAGAAAACCATGGCCTTGTGGACGGGATTTCAAACCCGGAGCTCAGTCCTCTAATTAGCTGTTAACCTGGATACGTTAGTGCTTTCCGCATTCTGTGCCTTTTCCTCTTTTTGCTTGTATCCCTAGAGAGAGACAGGTTGATGTGAGAGATCTGTTTTCCTGTGTTTCTACTGAAGGCTGTGTCAGTGTGGCACATGGTTCTTCTGGTCACAGGTGGTGCTACCATCTGCCTGTCTCTAAGTGTTACGTTGACCTTGGACATTTCAGGGTTTATGGCTAGTGACTATGTTTCACTTAGTGCAAAAGTAACGCATGACTTATGTAGCAGAACACTCATTACTGGGACTTCCCTGGTGGACTAGTGGCTGAGACTCCATGCTCCCGATGCAGGGAGCCGGGGTTCGATCCCTGATCAGGAAACTAGATTCCACGTGCCACACCTAAGAGTTCAAATGCTGCAACTACAGATCCCATAGGCTGCAAGGAAGACTGAAGATCGCGAGAGCCACAACTAAGACCTGGCGCAGCCAAAGAAAAACCACCCAACCAAATAAACCTCTCCGCCCCAAAACTCATTACCTTCTTCTATACCCTCCTATTTTTTTAGGTGAATGGTCTCCTTTGCTTTTCACATGAAACAGGGGTAAAGTGGAATAAACTCTATTAGGGGCTACCACACTGGTGCTATTTTTAAGTCTAGCTTTAGAGTATTTGTGGGGGTCAATTCTTCTTGGGCTAGTCCTAGTTTATGAAATAAAACACTTTGGTTGGAATTGAGTGTAGTGCTTGTAACTTTGAAACATGTCAAACATGAAGCTAATTACTTTTTTGGATTGTGATTAAAAGATATGGACTTTGATTCTAGGAGTTGGTAATGAATTCTACTTTCTAGTCAAAGCACCATTTCTTGTGGATTTAAAGAAACCAGAGTTGAAGATTCCTCACACGGTGAACTTCTACATCAACGTCGAGCCTGGGGTAATTCTGGGAATCTGGTGAGTGCGCTGATTGGACACTGGGGTGCTTAGTGGGCGGGGCTTTCACGTTACAGGGCATAGGTGAGTAGCGCTGTGTTACTTGCCTGTGGAGAGGTCAGTGTTCCTTGGAGGAAGCTATTCCACACACCTTCCCTTTGTATTGACATTTGACCTGCTTGAATTTGCTTTCTGAGAATCTTACTTTTCAGGTGCCTTGGGTCGTTCTCTTCCTTGCTTTATTCCTTGTGTGATTATCTGATTAATGTGTGTCTTTTTTACGAGACAATAACTTCATAGGTGGGGACTTTGTTAGTGGGTTTTCATTGCTCAGCATGGTGCTTGGCAAAGGCACTCCATAAATATTTGTCCAACAAGGTCATGCGCATCCTACTGTCTGTCTTGCTGCGCTAATCTCAACATTTTCTTCTGTTTGGTTCTACCTGCTTGTTCTTGGCTGCCAGTTTTCCAGTGCCTTCTTGTATATTTCACCTCCCTGAGTTTGAACACGTGACCATGGAATATTTAGGAACCAATATGGGTTCACACAACTTTTTTCTAATCTGTAGGATGCACTTCCACTGATAGTGCTGGAATTTGAAAATATTTTTATTCTTTGCTCTTGCCCCATCCGCCCTTGGCTGAGTGAGTCAGCTGTCCTCATGACCACTTATCTAGCTGGCAGTGATGCCTGTCTTTTTGGTACAGAGGCCTTTGGGGTTTGGTGTCAGACTTTTTGCCTCTAAGTGATGGGAGGATTGAAGATTCGTCATCATGTGGCCAGTTCTCCAAGTCCCTCGGTGATGTGTCATATGGTAGTATTTGTGTTATCAGAGTTCATTCATTGATATAACAAGGCATGGGGAGGAGGGAACTAGAGCTCACTCAGGTGTTTAAAGTCACAAGGTCACTCAGCTTCTTGAGAAGAATAGCTTAATTTCATATTTAAGTTCTTTTCTCCTAACCAAACTGGTTTCCCTTTAACTTTTTTCCAGCTTGTTCCTTCAGCCAAACCAATAACAGGTGGCAAATATCTCTTACCTTTTACTGGTTTCCACCCAAAAGATTGCATTTCAATAAGCCACACCTAAGAATTGCAATTTTGGAAGCATAATTGGTGTAGGAATCAGAAGAACTAAACTGTAAATGGTTAAAAGGGGTTATCCCTGGGCATGGGGGAGGTGGGCTAGGGCAGTAATAATTTTCATATAAGATGTTCAAGGTATTATATTGTAATTGGTACCATGTGCGTATATTGCCTGTGTGCGTGCTAGGTTGCTTCAGTCGTGTTTGACTCTTGGTGACCCTATGGACTGTAGCCCGCCAGGCTCCTCTGTCCATGGGATTCTCCAGACAAGATTACTGGAGTGGGTTGCCATGCCCCCCTGCAGGGGATCTTCCTGACCCAGGCGTCAAACCTGCATCTCCTATATCTCCTGCAGTGGCAGGTGGGTTCTTTACCAGTAGGGCCACCTGGGAAGCCCATGTGTATATGACTCAGATAAATTTTTGTATATAAATAGAATATTTACATATAAAACTATAATTTATTATATATTCTGATAATTACTATGGGCTTTCCCAGGTGGTTTTGTATATGTTTTATATACATAAATGTATCTGATTGACATAAGGAGGTTTTAGACTATTGGTGAGGATAGAGAGTTCTTCTCTGTGTCCATGTTGGCTAAAACCTTGCCTTACTTTTCAGGCACACGGTTCCCAGCTGCCGGGGGGAGGATGCTAAGGGGAAGGGCCGGAGCTGGTATGAAGCAGCCCTCTGTGATGGCAACCCAATTATTGTTTATCTTCATGGCAGTGCACAACACAGGTCAGTGCCTTTGCTTGGATTTTTTTTTTTTCCCCTCAAACAGAGCAAAAGAGCATTTCATTCCTGTCGGGGAATGAAAGGCAGAGCTGTTTTTAACTCTGTAAGCATCCTTCCACACATTTGTTTCCATTTGTTGGAGTTCGAGGGTGTTCTGGCAATAGGCTTCTCTTTAAAAAAAAAGCAAAACAACACACTATATATTCCACATGTAGAATAATGTGGATCCTTAACTGGAAGGGAGGCAAACTTCAAAATGTGGATACTGATTTCAAAGAAGGCAGTGTTGCTTTATTCTGTAAGAGTGCGGGAAATGATGAACTGAAGCCATGGATGACTTGATAGGAAATACGCATGAGGTGTGGAGGATAAGGAAGAGTTTCCACATCAATGGTCTTCTCACAGAACCACATGGAGATTCCTTCATGTAGCAATGAATTCTAAAAATCAAATGTATGATCTCCAGGAGAGATCCCCTAGAATTCTGATCCCAGGCTCTGGGGGCCACCTGACTAACTTTAGCGTGGAATATTGATGCCTCGGCCCACTCCTGTCATCCCAACCTTGCTTTGTAACAGAGCGCCTCCTGGAAGCCTGACTCTCCTTTGGTGCACCGCCAGCCCCTCTGTGGGCCTGTGTCATTACAGTGGTGATGGATATTGGCTCTGACTTGGCTCTCAGCGTGGGGGAGGGGCAGCGCACATCCGGGACCCACAGACCTTGCCCAGTCTCTGGGCGGGGGCACTTCAAACCCAGCCACAAGCTCTGGACTCTGCCCCTCAGCTCCCTCGCCTGTGTCTCTTTTACTCACTGTCTTCTGTGTCAGACAATGGCTTTCTCAAGCCTCGCCTTTGCTCAAGGTGCTTTCTTGAGGTTTATGCCTTAGAGTCACCTTTACAGAGATTTCTTGTGAAATTGCTTTTCAACATTGTTTAACATTATTCCAATTGTGCAAACTTGGGTACGGTGCTTCACTGCACTTTTCCTTAATGTGTCCTGTGGGTCACACTATCACGTCTGCCCTCGGAGTGAATCGGCTTTTGCCCCCAGTTTTCCTAGATTTTCTGGCTTGGGGCTAGTTACCGTCCTCTGTCCTGAAGTCTCCGCTTGCTTCCAGCAGTACTGAGCTGGAAGGAGGCCAAATGACAGGTCACAGGGAGCCTAGATGAAAACAGGGGTTCTAGCCTTAGGATCCATGGAAGCCTCAGAGGGTCCGTGAACGCCCAACCTCAAACTGTACACGAAATTTGAAGAGTGGATACATTTTTCAGGGCAGTGGGTCCATAGCTTTAATCACAGGTTCCAAGGGTTTCATGACTCACTAATGTTTAAGAAATGTGGTTCTAAAAATTCAAATGGTTTTTAAAGACTCCTCTGTCTTTTGAGTCATCTTTTTCTCGCTTTTGTGTGGTTCATAAAGAGCAGACTATGGTTATTTGGAAGAAAGTGTTTCTTGAACCTCCAGGGTTGTGAGTTTCTCTCCTCGCTTCATCATGTCCTTCATGGCAGAGCAGACAGAATGTAGGGAGATCTTACTTTAGTGAACTTGACTGTGTCATCCCTTTTCCTGAAAAGCCACTTTCTGGGATTTATGTTCCTTTGGCTTCTAGAAGTAGTCTGAGAAATAGGTTTTGCTGGGCAGCAGTGCAAGAAGATAGATCGTCAGCAGTTCATCAGATGCTTATGTTGTGAAGCACTGGTGGTCTGGGCAGGCAGGTGGTGCTCACTGTGGGGAAGGCGGGGAGTGGGGAGCCATGGGGAGTTCACCCTGATGCAGGCACGGGGGCTCCAACACCAAGATGTAGTGCCCTCTCCCCTGGGTATTTATTTGTCTTACCTGAAAAAGAAAGCGGTGAGATCAGATGCCAGCAGCATGACAGTGATTTTTGTTGAATGTGTCATCATAATTCCTATTTCTTGCTTTTTCTTTTAAACCTTCTCTACAGGGCAGCTTCTCATAGACTGGAGCTAGTAAAGGTATGTCTGAAGGGGCCTCAAGGCACCAATTTTACATCTCCATTTATTCTCTTCTGGGCTACAGCCCTAAGATCTTCCTTAGCCTACAGCCTGGTTCTTTCCTGAGAGCTCCCTGGTGTGAGGGCAGGGGGCCGGGTAGTGGTGTCTGGGATCTAAAGTCTCTTGAATGCACTTCTTTTCCTAAATTGACCTTGGGGGATTGAAACAGATGTGAATGTCTCTGAGTCTCAAACACTTTCACAGATTTGTTCCTTTCATCACCAGATGGAGTTGAAGATACATTTCTTTGCTTTTTCTGAGGGCTGGGTTGAGAAAATATATTAAGTGCAGAAGCCACCCCTTCCACCAGGAGCAACCTTTCTGTGGTATGGGGTAAAGACAGAATGTCTGCTCTTACATCATTCAGGCCCTTCTTCAGCCCCACAAAAAGTTCAGCAGAGGGAAGGTGGTCGGCCGCAACTTGGTGTCCTCACCAGCCTGCTACAGGCTCTGGTTTGCTGGGGTGGCCCCTGTACTTCCCAGCATAAGGATGATGGCAGGCTCTTCCCCTCACCATGTCTGACTCAGAGCTGGCTGGCGAGCTACTGTTTAGCCCTCCTACACTCCCGTGAGGTGGTTAGGAATCCCTCCCTCAGGTGATCTGGCTGCTTGTCTTGTTATTGATCCCAGGACCTGATCCCTCCTCCCACAAGCCAGCTTCCACCCCAGAGTCCTTTCCTGATTTAACAGCACGAATGGGGTCCAGAATCCTGTCGGGCTCAGCACTGTAGCACCATCTTCATCCCCCTTCCCCTCTTCAGACAGGGCCACCTCTCCTGTCTACTCCCTTCTCCATCACCCCCATGAGGTGGGTGGGCTGGATTACCATTTTTCCTGGGGTGATGATGCCTATTAATTTTTAGTTTTGCTTTCTACTCTGAACCCCACTCTTTGTCCTTTCCAAGTGGGAGGGTGTGATGCTGATGACTGTGAGAATATATATATATTTTCCCCTTCTACTCTTGGCCAAGCTCAGTTGTATGTCTCCTATGTCGTAGGTGTAGAGGTGAAGAGTAGCCAGATCCTCCTGGTGGTGGGTGGGATGTGTAGGGATGCTATGATAAGACTTCTTCCTCCAGGCAGATTCTGGATTCCACACACCATAGTCATCATTTCCAGCCTGACCAAACTTCCTTAGCTCTTCATTGTCTCCTTTGGATAGCCAATTTCTGTTAATAATTAAGTCCTTATTAAATTGTCCTTCTTCTCACTCCCCCTTTCTCATTCATTCATTCATTTATCACTTCAATCATACAGCACGTAAATATTTTCATTTATGTGCTGTTCCCACCTAGTTTTTAATCTCTATAAAGTTTTTATGTTACTGGTTGTTTCTATATATAATTTTATGTCATGCTCTTTTACTATTTTAAGAATGTTCTTCGATGCTTTCCCATAGTTGTCATAGTTACCAACTATAAAGGATGCTCATTCTTCATTATTTATAAACAATTATTTATTTACTTAAATATTCTACTCCTCTTTGATACAATTTTTTTTTCTAAGTTCCTTTAGAATAGTATTGCCACAGAAAACTTTAAGCAGGTAGTTTATGCTTCTTTTGGAATTTTTTCCTGGAGATAAATTCTTGGGAGTAGGATCTGTTATTTAAATTGATTGTCAAGTGGTTCTTCAACTTATGGAACTACAAACAACACATGGGTGTTCCAGTTTCCCTGGATGCTGAACTGCCCTGTGTCTTGGATAACTTGTTTGGAAAGAATGTAGTTTAAATGTTAAAAAGTTTCATTTAGTTCTTCATTATTAGTTCAGTTGTACTTAAAGTTCAGTGTCTCACATCTAAAGGCTTCCTTGATGGCTCATACAGTAAAGAATCTGCCTGCAGTGTAGGAGACCTGAGGTTGATCCCTGGCTCAGGAAGATCCCCTGGAGAACAAAATGGCAACCCACTCTAGTATTCTTGCCTGGAGAATTCCATGGACAGAGGAGCCTGGCGGGCTACAGTCCATGGCATTGCAGAGAGTCGGATGCGACTAACATTTTCACTTTTCTCTTTTTTCTCCCACATCTATGCCTGGCAGGGGAAGCACAGTGTTTGAACCCAGGCAGACCCAAAGCATGATCTTGGTTCTGTTGCTGTGGTTCAAGTTCTGGCCATTTGGATGTGTGTGAACAAGTTACTTAATTTCTCTAAGGCTCAGTTTCTTTATCTGTAAAATGCAGATAATACCTACCTTGTAGACTGTTGTGAGAACTAAATAAAATTTTAAAAGTGCCTGCATAGTAAAGTTTTGTCCCCCTTTATCTCCCTTCTCATCATCTGTCATTTGTATTTTTTCATTTAAAATTATGTTTTTATATTCTTTTCTCATTTATCTATTCAGGGCTTGAAAGTGGTTTCATGTAATCAAGTGATTTACTTTTGATCAATATTAACTATCTGTTCATATGAATATCTTCCCATTATTGACTGCTTCTACTACAACTCTATGTAGCATTCTTACCTTCAGGAAGTTCTTACAAAAGATCTTCACTATGTGGCTCAGACAGTAAAGAACTTGCCTATAATGCAGGAGACCTGGGTTCAATCCCTGGGTCAGAAGATCCCTTTGAGAAGGAAATGGCAACCCACTCCAGTATTCTTGCTTGGAGAATTCCATGGACAGAGGAACCTGGCAGGCTATAGTCCATGGGGTCACAAAGAGTTGGAGATGACTGAGTTACTTAACACTTTCAAGGTGCTTTAAATTTATTAATTTGTATTTTTGGCTTCATTGAGTCTTCCTTGCTGTGTGTGTGGGCTTTCTCTAGTTGCAACAAGCAGGGGCGCTACTCTTCATTGCAGTGCACCAGCTTCTCATATTCGTGGCTTCTTTTGTTGCAGAGCGTGAGCTCCTAGTTGCATGGATTTCAGCAGTTGTGGTACACGGGCTTAGTTGCTCTGTGGCATGTGAAATCTTCCTGGACCAGGAATTGAACTAGTGTCCCCTGCATTGGCAGGCAGATTCTTAACCACTGGGCCACTGGGGAAGTCCCCAAGGTACTTTAACACATCATCTCATGCAATCTTCCAACCATCCTGAAAGTATTGTTTTTCACTTCTCAGAATAGATTACACAGATGTTAATCTATATAATCTATGTTACCAGCTTGACCAAGGTCAGATAGCTGGTAAGTGACAGAGCTAGGGTGTGACCCAGGCTGTGATCCTGCTCTGCTGTTCTTTCCTGTTAAGTCTGATCTTAAGTTTGATGTCAAACACCAGATTTCAGAAATGGATCTTTTCTCTACCTATTAACCATTACCACCAGGATTATGGAAGTGTTGAAGAGGTGAGGCCACCTTTTTGTTTGCATCTCCGAATTAAAGTGATAACAGCTCCCTTGTCATCCAGGTGCTGAGTAATGGTGGCTTCCATGTCTTGTCTGTTGACTACAGAGGTATGTGTTAAGAACAGTGTACAAAAAGTTTTCAATAAGCAGGGGGCTTTTGATGGCCCTCATTTTGGAGGTAGTGATATCATGTTTGCCTTTCCTCATGGGCAGGGTTTGGGGACTCGACGGGTACACCCACGGAGGATGGACTGACTGCAGATGCAGTTTGTGTCTACAAGTGGACCAAGGCGAGAAGTGGTACCACCCCTGTGTGTCTCTGGGGCCACTCTCTGGGGACAGGGTAAGTGGGGTCTGAAGATGGGTCTTTAGGTGGATCCTTGGGGCGTTAGTGTGATATCATAGGCAGCAGTGAGCAGCAGGAGGACCCCTGAGCTGGGAGACAGTTTCTCTCAGGTTCCACAAGTGCTTGTTTGTAATTCAAGAGAACGTGTAATGGCTATCCATGGCTATCTGTGACACTGACGCCCATTCCAGAACTCTCCTTGAGAGTTTTAAATGAAAGGATTCTTGTTTAGGGCCAGTGGAATCCCTTGAAATCCTGTGCAAGATTTTGTGTTTATGCACATTTGAGGGTCAAGAGCTTTCATCAGACGCTCATATTGGAGGTTGCGTTTTATACTGCTTACTTGACTGTTAAGTCACTGCTTCACGTGTGTACTAATTTTCATTTCTTTACAGAGTTGTAACAAATGCTGCAAAAGTTCTAGAAGAGAAGGGTATGATAAAATGTTTACATGGTATACTTTCTTGGCTTGAGATGGGAAAATAAAAACAGTGAAGAGATTATTGTGTACAATCTGAACACAGAGATACCTACAAGCACCCTAACTTTAGGCAGTTCTGGATACTGTAATGACTTTTCTNCTACTACAACTCTATGTAGCATTCTTACCTTCAGGAAGTTCTTACAAAAGATCTTCACTATGTGGCTCAGACAGTAAAGAACTTGCCTATAATGCAGGAGACCTGGGTTCAATCCCTGGGTCAGAAGATCCCTTTGAGAAGGAAATGGCAACCCACTCCAGTATTCTTGCTTGGAGAATTCCATGGACAGAGGAACCTGGCAGGCTATAGTCCATGGGGTCACAAAGAGTTGGAGATGACTGAGTTACTTAACACTTTCAAGGTGCTTTAAATTTATTAATTTGTATTTTTGGCTTCATTGAGTCTTCCTTGCTGTGTGTGTGGGCTTTCTCTAGTTGCAACAAGCAGGGGCGCTACTCTTCATTGCAGTGCACCAGCTTCTCATATTCGTGGCTTCTTTTGTTGCAGAGCATGAGCTCCTAGTTGCATGGATTTCAGCAGTTGTGGTACACGGGCTTAGTTGCTCTGTGGCATGTGAAATCTTCCTGGACCAGGAATTGAACTAGTGTCCCCTGCATTGGCAGGCAGATTCTTAACCACTGGGCCACTGGGGAAGTCCCCAAGGTACTTTAACACATCATCTCATGCAATCTTCCAACCATCCTGAAAGTATTGTTTTTCACTTCTCAGAATAGATTACACAGATGTTAATCTATATAATCTATGTTACCAGCTTGACCAAGGTCAGATAGCTGGTAAGTGACAGAGCTAGGGTGTGACCCAGGCTGTGATCCTGCTCTGCTGTTCTTTCCTGTTAAGTCTGATCTTAAGTTTGATGTCAAACACCAGATTTCAGAAATGGATCTTTTCTCTACCTATTAACCATTACCACCAGGATTATGGAAGTGTTGAAGAGGTGAGGCCACCTTTTTGTTTGCATCTCCGAATTAAAGTGATAACAGCTCCCTTGTCATCCAGGTGCTGAGTAATGGTGGCTTCCATGTCTTGTCTGTTGACTACAGAGGTATGTGTTAAGAACAGTGTACAAAAAGTTTTCAATAAGCAGGGGGCTTTTGATGGCCCTCATTTTGGAGGTAGTGATATCATGTTTGCCTTTCCTCATGGGCAGGGTTTGGGGACTCGACGGGTACACCCACGGAGGATGGACTGACTGCAGATGCAGTTTGTGTCTACAAGTGGACCAAGGCGAGAAGTGGTACCACCCCTGTGTGTCTCTGGGGCCACTCTCTGGGGACAGGGTAAGTGGGGTCTGAAGATGGGTCTTTAGGTGGATCCTTGGGGCGTTAGTGTGATATCATAGGCAGCAGTGAGCAGCAGGAGGACCCCTGAGCTGGGAGACAGTTTCTCTCAGGTTCCACAAGTGCTTGTTTGTAATTCAAGAGAACGTGTAATGGCTATCCATGGCTATCTGTGACACTGACGCCCATTCCAGAACTCTCCTTGAGAGTTTTAAATGAAAGGATTCTTGTTTAGGGCCAGTGGAATCCCTTGAAATCCTGTGCAAGATTTTGTGTTTATGCACATTTGAGGGTCAAGAGCTTTCATCAGACGCTCATATTGGAGGTTGCGTTTTATACTGCTTACTTGACTGTTAAGTCACTGCTTCACGTGTGTACTAATTTTCATTTCTTTACAGAGTTGTAACAAATGCTGCAAAAGTTCTAGAAGAGAAGGGTATGATAAAATGTTTACATGGTATACTTTCTTGGCTTGAGATGGGAAAATAAAAACAGTGAAGAGATTATTGTGTACAATCTGAACACAGAGATACCTACAAGCACCCTAACTTTAGGCAGTTCTGGATACTGTAATGACTTTTCTTTTTTTGTATTTAATATAAAACAGTAGGTGGGAGGGGGGTTCATGTTTGGGAGTTCGTGTAAAAAAATAAATAAATACAAAAAAAAAAAAAAAGTAGCTGGTTTTCAGAGGCATGAAATTAAAAGTAAATACTAAGGAAAGAGTTAAAAATTACCTTAAAAGAGCCATCATGTGAAGTGAAAAATAAGTATTGTTATGGAGTAATCTGCTACAGGAGGGAAAAATTATACTTTATGCAATAGTAGGCAAGACTTGCTTTCTCCAGCCCTCCTTATGTAATATTTATGTCATTGTTTCTCAAAGTGTTCTGAGAACTGCTTTTATCAGAATCTGCTGGGGGTGTTTGTTATAAACACAGGTATCTTGTATCCTGGCTGTCTTCATGAACTAGACACTCTATAAATAGGACCACGTGATTTGATTCTGATATGCATAGAAAGCTTGTAATCACTTGCATTATATCTGAAACTTTACTTGGCAGTACAGGTCAGGGTGAGTTACATAAACATTTTAAAGCGTGTCACCTGCTATACACAATCTTAATTACTTATGGAAATAAAGCAAACATAATGTCATTGCTCCTTTAAGCTCTTATGGCTCCGTTAGTGTTGACAGTGCTGAATTACCTGAACTAAATTCCCACATAAATGAATACTTCACTTCCTGGATAATGTAATGATCTTAGAACTTTTAAATCCATTAAGTGTCCAGCTTATGAACTTTTGCTACCATGTATTTTAATTTTCTCTATATCAATATTCCATAAAACATTATTATTCTTATGTTATAAAGTCAATATTTAGATTTACCTCCCTTTTTTTGCTCTTTATTATTTCTAACATGTCTATGCTTCCATTTGGGATTTTTCTTCTACCTGTCTGTTAGTGAGGAATTCTTTCAATTTTGGTCTGAAAATGTTTTTATTTCCTCTTCACTTTTAAAGGATATTTTTACTGGGCATAGAGTTCTAGAGTGACAGTAAAATAAGTATTTCACTATTTTACCATTTGTTATTTTCAATAAGTTATTTTAAGGTCCATATATGGTAACTTCAGTATTTGATCTTTTGTTCTCAGTGTTGGCCAAAACAACCTAGTCAGCTCCTGCAGAACACTCTCCCTTCCTAGAATACTTTACTTTCTTAAATTATCCAAGTCATGAAAATCTGCTTGTTTTAAAAGGTAGTGATTTTCTTTATCATGTGCACAGAAATGTTAAAAATGCACATTCTCACATTTCCCACCCTCAAGATCCTGACTTCTCACTGAAGTCTGGTGTGGGGTCATTACTTTGCATTCACAGATTTAACAATTTATTATGATTCACAAATGATTCTGATGCAGGTAGTTCATGTACAAGACAAGGATCCATTATTTAGGAAAGACAGTATTTAAATATGATAGGGGAATTCTTTTTTTTTTTTCATTATTTTTCAAGGATTCCCAGCTGATGCAATTATCCTGGAAGCTCCATTTACCAACATATGGGTTGCAAGTATCAATTATCCCTTGATAAAGGTGAGTCTCATATATCTTTACAAGATGTCAAAGTGCAGGCTGTTTCTTAACCATTCTCCCTTTCTTAACTAGTCTTCTATATTTCTGTTATTCTAACTTGTGATAGGTTAGTAGCCAGTTACTATTAAAGGAGGGCACAGTGGCTTTTGTATTTTTAGTTCTTTTATTTCCTTCTAACAGGTTGAGTGGCTTGTGTATGTGCTGTGCTAAGGCGCTTCAGTCGTGTCCGACTCTTTGAGACCTTACAGACTGCAGGCCGCCAGGCTCTTCTGTCCATGGGTTTCTCCAGGCCCTACTCCAGGGGATTTTCCCAACCTTGGAATTGAGCCCACATCCCTTATGTCTCCTGCATTGGCAGGCAGGTTCTTTACCACTACCACCAGCTGGGAAGCCCTTGAGTGGCTTATTAAGAGCCAAAGCTTTTTTTCACTGCCCCCCATCCCTCAATTAACTAAATTACACCTCTTCTCTTTTATAATTTTTTCATAGATAGACTTGACTTGGTTCACTTATTTATTGTCCCTTTTCAAAGTGAAAACAAACCTTTCAAACATCATTTTTAGCCCTATGAATGTCAACCACATATCTTTCATTATTTTATGATGAGAAAGTCTCTAAAGAGTTCAAGAAGCTGCCAAATGGTTTTACATGGCATCCCAGGTGGAGAAGACAATCTTTCCAAGAAGATAAATTAGAAAAGACTGACTGACAAGATGGGGTTTTTAAAATCTGTTGTATCTGTTACCATTAGCTAAATTCATAATTTCATTCCATGTCTCATGCTCAGTTGCTTACAGTTATACCTCTATATAAATGTTAGTAAATGAGAGAGGAAGAAGGAGGTGAGATTCTTAGAGGGGACCTGTAGCCCAAATTTGCAAATTGTTTATTACTGTTGGAAAGCATCTTAAGGGTACTTAAATCCAACTGTCTACCATTGGAACTTTTCATACAGTAAATCATCATAGAAGTTTCTGGAATTTGCTTAACTATTTCAGCTTATTACATCCTGGGACAGCTAGTTCACAGAACCACATAATCTTAAAATGCTTGTACACTCTAAACTCAACTCATTACAGGGATCCCCTCTACAATCCAAAATACTGAATGCTGAGTAATTAAGATTCAGTAAATAAACCATTTTAATTGGTTCCAGACAATTAAATATTAATTTAAAGATAGTTAATTGAACATCTGTTACTATTACTCTGAATAATTACTAATAAATTCACTAGCTTGTAGACATGTTACAGTTTAGAAACAAGTTTACCATTTACTTTTTTTGGAAACTTTGTTAATTCTGAAATTGAACATGATAGAGACATCTATGATTTAATAAACGGAACCTCCATGTAACCAGCATTCAAGTCAAGAAATTAGCACCCTGGCACTCTGGAAGTCTCCTGTAATGTTACTTCTCAATGCAGTGAGCCCCACCTCAGGCATAATCCTTAGTCTGAAGTTTATGGTAATTATATTCTGCTCTCTTACTGTGTTTTCTGTTTGTGCCATCTCATCTGTGTTCTTTGGCCTCTACTTTCTGGCTTTCTTCTGACTTGGCAGTTGTCTCAAAGAGCAAAGTAGTGTTGAGTGTGAGGCTCACCTCCCTGGGCATCCGTTCTCTCTGGGGTCTGGACCACTCGTGACCTCACTGCCTTGGTAAATCTCTGAAACCTTCACAGAAAGGCTTTAATATATTTTCTTTAAGAACCGTCGCTCTGGTGTCAGACTTCCTGGTTTTTTTCCCCAGGGT
The DNA here is from genome assembly GCA_006410675.1 of Oreotragus oreotragus. Taxonomy (NCBI): domain Eukaryota; kingdom Metazoa; phylum Chordata; class Mammalia; order Artiodactyla; family Bovidae; genus Oreotragus; species Oreotragus oreotragus. Next base: position 295,352 of record SJYX01024766.1, on the reverse strand, counting down.
GTCACTTAACAGCTATGTAACCTTGGGCTCGGAGAAGGCAATGGCACCCCACTCCAGTTCTCTTGCCTGGAAAATCCCATGGATGGAGGAGCCTGGAGGGCTGCAGTCCATGGGGTTGCTGAGGGTCGGACACGACTGAGCGACTTCACTTTCACTTTTCACTTTCATGCATTGGAGAAGGAAATGGCAACCCACTCCAGTGTTCTTGCCTGGAGAATCTCAGGGACGGAGGAGCCTGCTGGGCTGCCATCTATGGGGTCGCACAGAGTCGGACATGACTGAAGTGACTTAGCAGCAGCAGCAGCAACCTTGGGCTAATTGCTTTTAATACTTCATTAAATCTATTCAAGATTATTGTGATAAATAAATTCACATCTGAAAAGCATGTGTAAGAGTGCTGACACAGAGTAACCACTCAGTGGCCATTAGTTGTTTTTATTAGCAGTGCAGTGCCATTGATAAGGCACTGTGGAATAAGAAAGTGTAGGTGGTGTGAGACATGGATACAGTAAAAGGCATAGGTCCTAACCCTTAAGAAGTTTTCTGCAATTGGGGAGATAGGGATATAAAGTAATGACATGGATTTCCATGTATCACTTTGGAATCAATTAGTTGGAATAGGAAGGCACCATGGCATAGTGGAAAAAGACCCCGGGCTTCCTAAAGCTAGACAGGTTTGGGTTTGGGTTCAAATTTTGTTTCTGCCACTAACCAATTATGACTTTGGTAAACTACTTCCCTTCATTGTATTTTTCCTGTTTTTATAATGAGGTTGATACTGCGTAGGGGTTTTGTGTATTTGTATTTTTGAATTAAGTACAATAATCATGCATAATATGGGCACTTAACAAACACCTGTTCCTTTTTCCCACTCAGGTACACAGTAGACTAAGCTAGGTGTTGGGGGAGGGCCCAGACAATAATTTCAAGGACAGGAGAATTCAGCAAAGAGAAGGGTCTTGTGCACAGGTGTGATTAATGAAGACTCTAAGCTCATTTCTTAGGTGAGGGAGAGGGAGAGCAGTTAGGAAACACCGACAGGAGGGGAGAAGGTGAGCCAAGGCACGTGGCCAGAGTGGAGCGATTCTGTCTTAAAAGATACTCGAGAGGCACGGAGGACCTCTTTATGTAAGAGCTTTTGCACTCGTGATCCTTTTAAATCCTCACAGCACCTGAGTCTGGCACCATTGCCTCCATGGAGAGCTGAGGGAACTGGAGGCTCAGTGGCTTGCCCCATTGCCACTCGCCCTGTAAAGAGGAAACAGGACTCAGTCCTACCTTTTCTAACTCCTGGCAGACAGCTTTTGGGATGAAAGACTGTGGCCAGATGTGGATGGCCTTGCAGCCAAGATAGGAGCTATTTGTTTTTCTAAATAGAGTTCCACTCCCCACTATCTGTAACAGCAGATTTAAAGAATATTTATCTGGTGCAATTCCAGAACCGAGAGGAGGCAGGGAGACCAACTAGGAGCCCCCGGAGGGGAGTTGGACCTGTAAGTCCCGAGGGGCACTCCTGGCTGGAGAGGAGTGTGGGATCACGGGAGTGGATGGACTGAGGCCCACTTTCTCCTCCCTCCTCTGGAACTTGAGATAAACTGCCAAAGCACTTCTCTTATTGAGCTCTCATCAGAGGAGTCCTGATTCCAGAGGGAGAAGAACCAAAGACAAAGGAAAGAGAGGACAAGAAATCTTGCCCTTAGCACTGATAAGGGCAAAGGAAGGGAGGGAAGGAGAAGCAGTGTTAGAATCTCCAGACAGCACCTGAATGTGGGTCCTGTGCTTCATGACCATGCCAGAAACACAGGCCAGGCAGACGTCCAAACTGTGAAGCAGAAGTTTATCTTTACTGGCCTCAACCTGCATATTTTGTACCCATTGCCCTACCAAGTGTGAAAATGTGAAAGTATTAGTTTCTCAGTTGTGTCTGAATCTTTGTGATGCCATGGACTGTAGCCTGCCAGGCTCCTCTGTCCATGGGATTCTCCAGGCAAGAATACTGGAGTAGGGTTGCCCATTTCCTTCTCCAAGAGATCTTCCCAACCCAAGGATGGAACCTGAGTCTCCTGCTTTGGCAGGCAGATTCTTTACCACTGTGCCACCTGGGAAGCCCCATGCACTGTCTACTTTATCATGTGTGATTTCTTTTTTCTTCCTTCTTATATTTTACAAAGTGTGGAAGTAAAAGTAACATGAATTATTTTTAAAATCATAGAAGTTATGTTTTCCAAAAAAGTTTAGTATATTTAGAAAGTCATTACACTCTACTTCTACAGTTCAAAGCGAGAACCTCTAACAAACGACATAGCTTTAGGCCATATTTTAATTTTTTTCCTTTTTGAAATATAGATTTACCGGAAACTTCCAGGATTTATAAGGTCAATTATGGATGCCCTGAGGAAAGACAAACTAGTCTTCCCCAATGATGAAAAGTAAGTTAATCATGTAAAGATGTCCTTTATTAGATTCTGGGGGCTAATTATCATGTGACTTACTGAATAGGTAGATGAGAATTCTTATATGGGCAGTAGGATTTGGGGTAAAGTGTCTACAGATTTTTAGTATTTGGTATTATGTTTATGTCTAATAACTTTACCAATTCAGTACTTTTCTCTGAAGTTATGAAGGGATTTGTAGCTTATGGTGTTTTAGGGCCTTTTAAAGGTCCTGTAGGGTCTAACCTAGCATTCCTTGAAGGAATCTCTGACTTCTAGGCCTTATTCCCCATGTAACCAAAATCCATACACCATCCAGCCAACTACCCAACAGCAAGTCCAGTGACTAGAATGTGGCAAGCTAGCTTCTCACAGTTGGAAAATCTAGGGTGCTTGCAAACAGGTAGTTGTTATCAGTAGGTTTTCCTATTTCAACACACTTGAGGAATCTGACATCCGAGGAGGAGCAGTGAGTCACTGTGGCAGGGGTGGCTGGTATCAGAATTTGGGAGGGGCCAAGGAAGGGCTTTTGCCATTCTTCGTGTCATGGCCTTTTTGAATTACCAAATAGGAAGTTGACCAGGAAGCTAGTCGACCCTGTTAACATCTCATGTCCATCCTGTACATTTATGGGGAAATGTAAATAAATTGCTACAAAGAGTTCTCTTTGGTCTTGTGGTAGTTCTTATTACTTTTTGGTTTTGTTATTTTTAAAAAATTTTAATTAAAACATTCCACATATTATGAAATAAGGTAGAATAGGAAAAAAAAGTGAAACTCTTTTAATTCTGTACAAATTCATTTTTTGTTATTTTCAAAAGTCACATAAGAATAAATTAAATACCTAATTAAATTATATGAGTAAATAGAAGAATTTTGGCTGGGAGAAAAATGTTATTATATGAAGCTTATTATATATAAAGTTGTTATTCCTGGGAGGGACAGAAAGAGTGTCTTTTATTTTGGGTGAACCTCATGTTTTGCTAAAGCCTGAACTTAGAAGAGGAGCAATCTCAATGTATTTCTCGAACTGAATACTTTTCTTCCACTTGTTCCTAGTGTCAATTTCCTGTCTTCTCCCCTTCTCATCATACACGGTGAGGATGACAAAACGGTACCTTTGGAATTTGGAAAAAAGGTATACCAAGCTCAGTGGCTGACAGAAACATACTAATGTCACCATTTTCTCAGCCAGCCAAACTTTGATTAGTGCCGAAAGAAGGGTCTCTGACATTATAAGAGATTCTGTGCACCCTGAGTTGCTTGCTGCCTGGTGTATACAATAAGTATCAGTGTACTATGCTGTTTAGCTCAAAGGAGTGTTTGTGGGGGATCCTGCTTCCTCATCTGGGGTCCAGATCAGCAAATGTAGAGAAGATCCTAGAATGCTCTGGGAACTTCCAGGCAGTCTTTCCTGCAGTGGCTCTAAAAATAGGGATGCTGTTCCTTTTCTCTTAAACAAATAGTGGGGGTCCACTGAAACCCCTGGTCCCCCTGCAGGGAGGTACTGGCAGGGGTACGATGAGGTCTTGTCACTGTTGTACGTGCTGTGCAGCTTTCCTTCCTTGGTTGTAGAGGCAGCCACTCAGAGATATGGAGGGTGCCACATCGCCAACTAAATGGAACTAACTCCCTAAGACAACTGTTTCTGTGCCCTTTCAGGACAATTAGCCTAGAAAAACAAAACAAAGCTTCAAGGATCGGCCTTTTGAGTCCTTGTCTTTCTGCCCCTTGCAGCTCTACGAAATTGCCCACAATGCATATAGGAACAAAGAGAGGGTGAAGATGGTGATCTTTCCTCCTGGCTTCCGACACAATTCCCTACCTTTCAGGACAATTAGCCTAGAAAAACAAAACAAAGCTTCAAGGATCGGCCTTTTGAGTCCTTGTCTTTCTGCCCCTTGCAGCTCTACGAAATTGCCCACAATGCATATAGGAACAAAGAGAGGGTGAAGATGGTGATCTTTCCTCCTGGCTTCCGACACAATTCCCTTTGTAAAAGCTCTGCACTGTTACATACCGTGAGGTAAGAGTTGTTTTGCTAAATGCAGTGAGGGCTGCTTTGGCTTACTTAGACCATGTGGTGGGGAAGGCATGTAAGATCATCAAGGTCTTTTTCCTGCAGAGATTTCCTGAGCCAGCAGTGGGCGTGAAGTCTGAGAACAGCAGAGAGTGAAGACTTGGTCTGGACAGCAGATGTGATGTGAACTTTTTATGTAAAATTGTATTGGGCTGCTTGAGTGAGCTGAACCTACTGACATTTTTACAAGTCACCTGCCATTTTAGTAAGGGAAAGAAAGCATGGAAGTTGGGCATTATGGAATGTTCTCATTTATCTTATCATAGTCTATTTTGGGGAACATGCAGGAACATCACTGTGGAGAATGAGAATTTGGTAAAAATTTGATTCCATCTAAAAATGTACAGTTAACCACATTCTGAGGATATTTGTGGATAAGGTGGTCTTTGATTTGGACCTAGACAGCAATATAAGAAAGATGCTCCAATAGTTAAACAATTTGTATTTCAGTTTAGTTAATTTAAAAAGGCATTAAAAAGGTGTATGGGGATGATCTGGAGGGATGATGTGGGGTGGGAGGTGGGAGGGGGGTTCATGTTTGGGAGTTCGTGTAAAAAAATTAATTAAAAAAAAAAAAAAAAAAAGGCATTAAAAAGCACCAAGCTGTTTTCTAGCCTTCCCAATAGCACTGGGGAAAGTCCTAGTCTGCTCCCCAACCTGCTACAAAATAGAGAGATATGGCATTCATATAGCCTTTGGAAAGTGACTCTTTATTAGCCCTAGTAGAATCATACACTTTCCCTCCCAATTTCCAGAGATACTTAACTAGATTATTATTTAACAAAATGAAACAAAATCAAAGAATGTTGTAAAAATGTTCAAGTCCAGTAAGAAGCTATTTTTTTCTCAGGACATTTTACGACTTACTTTCCATTGGCTTTGTTCGCCCCACCGCTGGGTTCACTGGACAGGGAAATCTTTATGTCAGAAGGCTCCATGTTCCAGATGTCCCGGGCGTACTCCTTAATTGTTCGGTCACTGGAGAATTTCCCCGAGGCGGCTATATTTTTGAGGACCATGATGTTCCAGGCCTTTGGATTCTGTAAATGACACACGCATCTAAGGCCCAGGGCCTGAGTGTACACCAAGCTGTACGACAGACATCAGGCCAAGCACATCCAAGAATAATTCAGGGGGAAAGTGACAGGAGTAAACTGTAATGAATCACAAGTACATTTGTTTCACAGTTGGGAGCTAGATAGGCAGCCTGTGCTGTTCTCCTATTTAAGATTGTTGTGCTGTGCTAAGTTGCTTCAGTCATGTCCAACTCTTTGCAACCCTATGGACCGTAGCCTGCCAGGCTCCTTTGTCCATGGGGCTCTCCGGTGGGTTGCCATGCCCTCTAGGGTATTTAAGATTATATTTCTCTAAAATGAAAAAGAAAGTATTTTTCACTCTCAGAAAAACCTTAATTGGTAATTTCTGCCATAGTTACAATGTTCTGGGATGTAAGCTATATTTCCCATCTTCATTTTGAATGAAGATATCTCAGCTTCCTTTAAACTACAGGGGAAAGAAAGGGACTGACTTCCATTGTCTGCTAGATGCCATATAAGAAATTTACCCTGTGGCTCATGGTCAGAGCTCAAGAAACACTACTTTAGAATGTTAGCTGTCACACAGGGAAACAATCCCATAGGAGACTTTATTCACTGAATTCTCTTTCCTCAGTTTTTTCTGAAGGTAGATACTCCAATAGGTTTACACTGAATCCCAGATACTCCACTGGGGTTTGAAAACAGGACCAATTAAGGTTTTAACTTAAATTAAAAATATATGACTATGTATCTAAATAAAATACATCTCTCATGATTTTATGTAAAAAAAATAAGCTATTTATTTTACAGCCTCATGATTTTGTAAAGGACTCTAAGAAGGAGTTCGATGGCAATGACTAGAATATTATTTGAAAAAGACAGCAATGCATTAAAAGCACTTAAAACAAAAACTAAGACTGTGAGTCTGAAATTATTCACACTTCGGAAACTTAAATAAGAGAATAAGAGCTTCCTTTTTTCACGTTCTTTACTTAAGGGGATAATGACTAGATTTCCCAACCACGTGGGCCATGTTTTCTGTGCCTCAACAGTGCAATTATTGTTAAGAGTAAAAGCTGGAATTTGCACTAACGAAGAAGAAAGGTGGAGCGGAATGTGGGCCTCTAGGCGGGCATCCCTCGGATGAGGGCCATCATTTTAACAGAATGGCCTACTGTGTAAAGCCCACGTTCACGTCTGCGCTTGTGCTCACGCATATTTTCCTTTCCTGCTCTGTTTTGCTTTACTTCTTTTCCTCAACATTCTTTCCACACACGGGCACGGGTTGAGGGCAAGAGGGAGAAGCCGGAGGCGGCCATGCTCCTTCTCTCTCTCTGCGTCCCCAGAGTCCGGGTGTGGCTGCTTTCTCCAGTGTTCCGGGAGCTGGAAGTGAGCTCTTCCGCTTAACTCCAGCATGGCCTCTGTTTGGGCAGCATGTAAAACTGGCTTATATACACTTTAGGGGGGCTGGGATATGCTGTAAAGCAGTATGGGTCTTGAATGATCCTATTTTAACACTCCAGTGGGATATCTGGGATGACTGTAGGAACCACCTTGTCACCTGGCTTTGGAAAAGAAATATAAATGTCAGTGAAGTGGGTTTCCGGGGAAGGTAATGGCACCCCACCCCAGTACTCTTGCCTGGAAAATCCAATGGATGGAGTAGCCTGGTGGGCTGCAGTCCATGGGGTCGCTAACAGTCGGACAGACTGAGCGACTTCACTTTCACTTTTCTCTTTCATGCATTGGAGAAGGAAATGGCAACCCACTCTAGTATTCTTGCCTGGAGAATCCCAGGGATGGGGGAGCCTGGTGGGCTGCCGTCTATGGGGTCACACAGAGTCGGACACGACTGACGTGACTTAGCAGCAGCAGCAGCAGAAGTGGGTTTCTGTTGTAAGTAGTGACTGATATGTCCAAAGGGCAGGAGGTGGAGATTGTATGAATTTCCATGGTTCTGCTATATAATGGCTTTCTAGCTGGGGAGCAGAAATGAGGACTGTGTGGGCAAGAAGCCAGCGCTGGAGTCTTGGCACAGGGCCAGCTTCCTCCTGTATCTATTCTTCTGTGGTTTCTGCAGTTCACTAAAAGTCTTTCCTATCAGAGATGATCACCTTCCCATATATTTACCAAATGTACATAGAGGGTTGGGCTATTTGGTAAAGATGCATGATTTTGCATATGGAGGGTTCCTCACATGGTTCTAGCCTTTTTCTCTTTTCTTTCTCTCCCTCCCTCCCTCCATCTCTCTCTCTCTCTTCCTTAGTATAGTCTTTCTTGTTTCATTCCCTTTTTTTTTTTTAAAAATTCAAATATGAAACCCCCCCTTTCTGTCCATTTATATTCTGTTCATATAGCACCACTCCATGGATAGTCCAGGAGAGGTACTTATTTTGCAACTTTCAGATACCCTCTAGTATTCTAAGGCTCAGTCTTAGAATCCCTTTAGTAGATTTTTCAAATGCTGATGGTGATTCTACCCAATACTAGGTCAGAATCCCTGAGGGCATTGGGCATCTGTACTTTGAAAAAACTGCCTGGTGACTCTGATGTGCTTCCGCTTAGGGGCCCTGGCACCAAGCAGGCTCCTTGAGGGGCCACTGCTTTGCCCCTGCTGGGTCTCAGCGCTCAGCACGGTGCCTGCCTTGGAGGAGGCACTGGTGTCTCGCTGCTGAATAAATGAGTGCGTAAAGTGAGTATTTAACTTGGCTTTATACTCTTTAGTTGGTAGGACATGCTTGCTACATGGTGGGTGCTCAATAAATACCAAATAATTTGTGACTTTTTATTTGGATATTAAAAAAATTTACAACTGCTACTGAAATGTCAAATCCCAACCTTGCCTGAACTTGGGAACAGTCCAGTTTTTATCTGAAAAACCAACATTGCTGCCCCACTTCCCTTTTTGATTGGTTAGTGGGGCCCTGTTATTTAGAAAAAGAAACTAAAATATTAATGAATGGTAGTAAACTGGCATCGTTTGTAAGTCTCAGCCATGAACTCACCATGTACAGCTGGCTGACTTTTTCTTGACATTTGACGTAGGCTTCATAGTCTGCAAAAACTTTAAACCTGTTTTTGTGATTAAAAGGAAAAAACAAAGCATCAAAAAGCTTCATTAACAGTGTGTGTTCAGATTCCATTTAAAATTCCCTTTTGCTTAATGACAGGCATGGCTAGCTTACCAGTCTGATATTTCTATTTGTAAGGGTTTCAATCAGCCCTCAACCTTTCTATGGGTCTTTCCATAAGTAAGAATGTTATCACATGGATGCGTTTGAAAGCTGGGTACACCAGAGGAAGGAGAAAAGGAATACCAGATTTGTGGATCTTATTGTTAAGTCTTCCTAGCATTGTTAGTGGAGAATACCTACTTTTTCTTTCTAAGCCTAAGTTAGTTTATCAGATTGCAGATCCATGCTAATCTACATGGTTATGTTATAGTTGATTTAAGAAGTTCTCATCCTTTTTCCATGGCCCAAGTAGCACCATCTTCTTGTGGGAACTCACCTGTCATGATAAAACAGCATGTTGACTAAGTCTTTGAAGAGGTCAGGCTGCTTGGGAGAAAAAAAGCCCTTGTCAATTTGATCAATGGCCAGCTTCAGCTCTGGAAGTGCCTCATAATATTCTTTTGCCTTATACCTGTGGGGTAGGTGGTGGGGGAGTAATAAGAAAAGGTTCTGTTAGTGTTTGTGATTAACAGCACACTAGATGGTACATTAGTTGTGAAAAAGGCATTCAAAAATGCTGGCATTTATAGTCACAGAGTTCAATAGGAGTATAAGTATAAATAATATTTAACTAGATCCTGATATTTTTCCCCCACTAAATTTGATTAGTTCCTTGTAACCAAGACACTAAGGACAATAGATAATAAAAATTCTAGTCACAGAGCAATAGTCTAATCTGGTAAATAAAGTAAGATTCATTTCAAATAGACTTTATGACTCTAAACAAGCAGGTGCTTTTTGGACCCACAGATCCCCAGATATGTTGCTACTGGGCAAAAGTTTACTTTCAAGGTCTGGGAAGTATATTTGACCTCCTCCAAATTTTGTGATTCCCGTGGTTCCTTTGAGTGGCACTCTTTCTTTACTTCTCCTTTGAATCCAGGTTAATAAACTTATCCAGATATTTAGTGGAACAAGTATTCTGGGTCCTTCTATACAACCAAGCCTATTCTCTACTGCCTTTTAGTCCATTTCTTAGCGTCCTTAAAGGAACACTAGATGGTTAAATTATAGGCAAAACTTAAACTCCATACTGGTTCCGTTTTTTGATCAAAGTAAAAATCACAGATGAGGGCAAAGTGAGTAGCTCACAAGGCCAGCTTTTCCACAGCTGGTAGCAAATAACTAGGAGCCCGTGTACCTGTGCCCAAGCTCCTTTAGCTTTCACATGCTGGGCAAAGGCTTAATCTGCAGTCAGGAGGGTCCCCTGACTTATGGGAGATGTTCTGCAGCCATGTCCCATGTGACCCAACTTGATGGGATACCTGGGTCGGGGAGGCAGCCTCCTGGGGGGATACATGCTCAACAAGCAGGACTGCTCTCTCACCCTTTTTTGTCCAAAGCAGCCACATCCTCTACTCTCATGCCGAAGATGAACAGGTTCTCTTCCCCGGCTTCCTCGGCCATTTCCACGTTGGCCCCATCCATGGTCCCGATGGTCAGGGCCCCATTCAGCATGAACTTCATGTTGCCTGTCCCTGAGGCTTCAGTGCCTGCGGTGGAAATCTGCTCCGACAGATCTGTGGCTGGAATGACTGCAAGCAAGGTGTTAGTGATAGAATGAGTGGTTCTGTCTTTCTGGATCTGCTTATATAGTATCTAAGCATTCATCGAGCTGGTCCGTTTTGATCATTAAAGTAGTACATGCACATTAAGATAAATATTCAAATGGTGTAGGATGGATCTCATTCTTCCCCTCAACTCTAGCAACCACTCTTGCCCACTTCTGATGTGTTATCTTGGTGGTCATGCCCACAACGCTAAATAGGTATATGCTTATATTGTAGTACCAGTTCATGGGGTCACAAAGAGTCAGACATGACTGAGTGACTAACACACTTTCACACTGTCTCTCTGCTACAAAAGTTGACACTACTGTGAAATAAAATTCTATTTTATGGCAAGACAAGAAAAATTTAAACAAGAAAAAAATTTTTTCTGCCTTTTCGTCTCCTCTCTCCCCTCTACTGTGCATTGTGTATCTTGGATTATGCATGGACCATACCTCTCCATCAGCAGAAATATCCCCATAGAATGTAAGTTGATACAGCCACTATGGAAGACAGTATGGAGGTTCCTTAAAAAACTAGGACTAAAACCACCATATAACCCAGCAACCCCACTCCTAGGCATATACCCTGAGGAAACCAAAACGGAAAAAGATACACGTACCCCAGTGTTCACTGCAGCACTATTTACAACAGCTAGAAGATGGGAGCAACCCAGATGTCCACTGACAGATGAGCACATAAAGAAGGTGTGGTACATACACACAATGGAGTATAACTCAGCCATAAAAAGGAACTCATTTGAGTCAGTTCTAATGAGGTGGATGAGCCTAGAACCTATTATACAGAGTGAAGTAAGTCAGAAAGAGAAAGATAAATATCGCGTACTAATGCATATATATGGAATCTAGAAAGATGGTTCTGATGAATTTATCTGCAGGGCAGCAGTGGAGAAACAGACATAGAGAACAGACCTATGGACACAGGGAGAGGGGAGGAGAGGGTGAGATGTATGGAGAGAGTAACATGGAAACTTACATTATCATATGTAAAATAGATAGCCAATGGGAATTTGCTGTACCTCTCAAGGAACTCAAACAGGGGCTCTGTGACAATCTAGAAGGGTGGGATGGGGAGGGAGGTTTGAGAGGGAAGGGGACATGGGTGTACCTATGGCTGATTCTTGTTGATATATGACAGAAAACCACAAAATTCTGTAAGGCAAATGCCCTTCAATTAAAAAATAAATAAATTAAAAAATAAAAAGAAATCTCCCCATAAAGAGCAGCATGCTCCTAGCACCAACAAGACAGCTCCTTAAAAGATAACATTCCTTCTTGATCCTGTTAGGACCCGATGACCTGCTACTTTGTACTTGGACGATCAGGATTGTGTAAACTGTCAGTAATATGGCATTTAGTGTAGAGCTATGTCTCAAAAAAGATGTATAGACCCGCTTGACTTCTAATGGGTGGAACAGTTCCCAGAGCTTTCCGATCTGCAGTTCCTGGGCTATAATCCTCAAGTTGGCTTGAATAAAATTTTTCATTTCTTTCTTAGATTGATTGACTAATTTTTTCATCCACCTTACACTTCTCTTCTCCCCCTTCTTCCATTCAGCCTCTGTTATGGTTTTATTTCTTCTGTTTGATAACTTTATAGAATGAATATTGAAACTTCCCTTTCTTGATCCTTAAAATTCAGAATCTCTCCTTTAGCATCTGAGGAAACTGGATTGTGTCATGCCTGTTACTTCTTATTACCTTCCTTCCACTTTGGAAGGAAGCGTCTGCCTGGAATGCAGGAGACCTGGGTTCGATCTCTGGGTCAGGAAGATCCCCTGGGGAAGGAAGTGGCATCCCACTCCAGTACTCTTGCCTAGATAATCCCATGGAGGGAGGAGCCTGGTGGGCTACAGTCCATGGGGTTGCAGAGTCGGACACGACCGAGCGACTACACTTCACTTCACTTCACTTCCACTTTGACTACAGGGAAATAAGCTACAGGCAACTGAGGCATACCTGTGGCTTGATTCACACAGAAATACTGCCTGCAGCATCCTCCCCACCCCACCCAATACAAAGCATAGGGCTTTGAGAGCTTATTTGTGGATTAGATATATCTTCATTTGCATCCATTAGAATCTGGCTCTTTGTTCTTTATGCAGGCAGTTCTTAAATTGTAACATCAGAGGACCCAAAAACACCTCAAAAAGAGAAAGGTCCCTTTTCAATTTGGGAAAAGGGTAAACACACAGTTGGCACCTGCATGTTGATGATGCTTCGTGATGCAAACAAGTAAAGGTCCCAGGGGAAGAGAAAGAGATGTGGCTTCTTGCCAGTCGGGCTGTCCCCAGGCGGGGATGCCAGGCTTGCTCTGCGTGCCTGTCTGAGGCACATCTAAAGCTTGGGCTTTGGCAGCCTGACACATGTCTTCACTCCCTGCTGCCACCTGAACAAATGACAGCCCTCCTTTCCAAGAAGTTACCAGAACAATACCTGGGGACTGGGGAATTGGTGTTCTACTGCAAAACGGGGGCTGGAAACTGAAGATCTCTTTTTTATTTTGTAGAGCACAGTCTGTACTTTATCAAAACCTCAGGGCCGCCTCCTTCAGCACCCAGCTATGACCAGCAGGGAATAAAATGTGCTTGCAAATGTAACCTCTGATGTGGACTCTGGGGACACTCACCTCAGTGTCAACTGGGCCACCTTAAACATTCTTAGCCTAGGGTCTTATTCTGCCTAAGAATGGCACCTTCTATCCTAAGTCACTGGCTCCCGAGGCCAGCGGCTCCATTTTCCTGTAGTATGTAGTCCATCCCTAGACTGTGACCCGGACCCCATGGTTCGTGACGACCGCACTACCTTTTTCTGCGAGAGACACTCTGTAGTTTTCCAGGAAGATGAGTTTCAACTTGCTTCCAACCATAGGGTCATTGTTCACCACCTCTGCCACTGATGTGATCAGCTTTATGATAAGTTTGGCCATGTGGTATCCAGGGGCAGCCTTGGGGAAGAGTGTGGACTGTCTCTTATACACATCTAGATGTGTATAAGAGACAGCTCCTAGGCATATACCCTAAGGAAACCAAAACTGAAAAAGACACACATATACCATTGTTCATTGCAGCACTATTTATAATAGCTAGAACATAGACGCAACCTAGATGTCCATCGAGAGATAAAGGATAAAGAAGGTGTGGTACATATACACAATGGAATATTACTCAGCCATAAAAAGGAATGCATTTGAGTCAGTTCTGATGGGGTAGATGAACCTAGAACCTATTATACAGAGTGAAGTGAGTTAGAAAAAGAAAGATAAATATTGTATTCTAATGCACATATATGGAATATAGAAAAATTGTTACTGAAGAATTTATTTACAGGGCAGCAAAGGAGAAACAGGTGTAGAGAATAGACTTATGTACATGGGGAGAAGGGAGGATAGGGTGAGATGTATGGAAAGAGTAACACGGAAACTTACATTCAGTTCAGTTCAGTTCAGTCGCTCAGTCGTGTCCAGCTCTTTGAGACCCCATGAATCACAGCACGCCAGGCCTCCCTGAGCATCACCAACTCCCTGAGTTCACTCAAACTCATGTCCATCGAGTCGGTGATGCCATCCAGCCATCTCATCCTCTGTCATCCCCTTCTCCTCCTGCCCCCAATCCCTCCCAGCATCAGAGTCTTTTCCAATGAGTCAACTTTTTGAGTGAGGTGGTCATTACCATATGTAAAATAGATAACCAATGGGAATTTGCTGTATGGCTCAGGAAACTCAAACAGGGGCTCTGTATCAATGTAGAGGAGTGGGATGGGGTGGGAGATGGGAGGAAGGTTCCAAAGGGAGGGGATATATGTATACCTATGGCTGATTCATGTTGAGGTTTGATAGAAAACAACAAAATTCTATAAAGCAATTATCCTTCAATTAAAAAATAAATTTAAAAAAATGATTGTTCAATAAGTGTATGGGAGGATAAGTGTATGGGAGGATGGAGAGATGGGAATATAAACAAACCAATGATGAAATTCAAGACATATCTAGTACAGCCTCCTTCCAGAAGTTCTCTTTGAAAACTCTAATCTATACATACTCCTCTCCCTTTTGCTGCCAGGAACACAGAGTTTAAGATTTCATTGTTCTCTGCTTCATATGTGTTCCTTTTGAGTCCTCAAATAAAGGGTAAATTCCTAACAGTCTGAGAACACAAAGAATGGCAATGAAGATCACAGCATAAAGTGAAAGTGAAAGTCACTCAGTCATGTCTGACTCTTTGTGACCCCATGGACTCTATAGTCCATGGAATTCTCCAGGCCAGAATACTGGAGTGAGCCTATCTCTTCTTCAGGGGATCTTCCCAACCCAGGGATTGAACTGGGGTCTCCTGCATTGCAGGTGGGTTCTTTACCAGCTGAGCTACCAGGGAATCCCAAAGAGCATAGCAGAGGGGATCCCAGCTCCAGCCTAGGACTCTGGGCAAGTTACTAAACTGACCTGGTACTAGTTGCCTTGTACATCAAATGGAGATGATCACACTTACTTTACCCACCTACCTTGAAGGCGGTAGTTAGAGAATTGAACATGCTAATGCTAGTAATGAACTTATAACATGCCTGGCCAATAGCAAATCTTCAGTAATGAACTTACAGCATGCCTGGCCAATCACAATCATCCTTACAACTGCGCTTTTGTTGTATCTCCTCCATTGCCTTTAATAAGGGTGGGCACACAAGAAGCATTCCACTAATATATCACCACTGATTCCATATACTTTAAAAACAGAAGTTACCATTCCTGCTGAACATACCAGACTTTATCTGCCTAGCTCAGGTCAAGCAACCTTTGAGCAAATCTACATTAACTTATTCCATGAATATTTAATTTTCATGTGCTATGAGCCCAGATTACAGCAGTGAACAGGACAGCAAATCCTTGCCTTCATAAAGGGTTTATTTTAGCTCAGGCAGCCACTCTGGGGAATTCATTGCATAACATCCCTCTGATTTGGAAGGTGCAGAAGCAAAATTATGCAAATTGTCTGTCAACACCTCCCCAACCTACCTGGCTATTTGTTCATCTATTTTAGCCATGAAGGTTTACCTAAATGCTCTGAATGTCTTCTTCCTTGAATATCCCTTTAATGAGATCCCTTCTTCTGCTCACCTCCTTGATCCTGCTTCTCAGATAGAGTTGCTAATGATGTGTGCATGTGCCAGACTTGCACAAATGTTGAACTGCAAAACTGCGCTGTGTCTGTTAATTTCATCCTCCACTTGGGCAGGGATCCTTGAGTTAGAGCAGATGCTGCTTCCCGGGGGCTTTCGCGCCCATCGATCAGCTTTGCTGATGAAGGAGGGAAGGAAAGTTTCCTCCATGACTGCCGTTTGAACATAATTCACTGTGTTCTGAAAGAAAAGAGGCAAAAAGAAAAGGTTCTCATAGGCGACAGCACAAATGAATGGTGATGGATGACACTCAGATTTCTGTTGCAGAGGAACAAGCTTGAAAGCCTAGAAATGATTGCAGTGGCGAGGTGAAATTCCCCACAGCTCTGCTAGATGAGCTTCTTCTAAATGGCTAGGGTGCCTGTGGGAGTCCCATGGGGAATCCAGACTGATAAATAAAGAAAATGATAAAATTATCACATAGCATTTAAGAGCAAGGACACTATAAACAGATGGCATGGATCTGAAACCCAGCACCCTTGAGGCAAGTTACTTAACATTTCCTCCTGTGTAAACAAGAATAATAGCAATTCCTTACTCAAGGGTTGGGAAGAGAACTAAATGAGTTACCATATAGAAAGTGATTAGAATAATGCCCAGCACTTACGAAGCTCCAAATCGATGTCTGCTCTGCTTGCTGTCACGTATGGTGAATTTTACTTTCTGGCAGGTCCCAACCTAAGCTTGCCTGTCCACAGCTTCACTCTTGTTCTCACCACCACCACCCTCAGACACCATGATTGCCCTCAGTCTTTAGAGGAGGGAATGGCCACATACTTGCCTTCCAAATCCACTAGAATTTCTGACCTTGCTCCTCCCACTACTTAGGTTTTATGTGAGTGTCTCCTGTTTATTCATTTGCATTTTCAATTATGTCTAGAAAAATATGTATAAGACTGGAAAGAAATTCTCCAAAAGGATTATAAGGGTCTACTTTTCTTCCTTCTATTTTTCAGTATTTTACAACTTAAAAAAAAATAAAAAACAAAGGTCCTACTGTATAGCACAGGGAATTATATTCAATGTCCTATGATAAACCATAATGGAAAAGTAATCGACATGAAAAAGAATATATATATATGTATATATATGTATAACTAAATAAGTTTGCTATACATCAGAAATTAACACAACACTGTAAGTCAACTATGTGTGAATAATTAAAAAAAAATTTTTTTTTTAATAATCATGCTGCTCCTGCTGCGCCTGCTGTGACCAACATGCAGGTTTTGTACCAAGTCCAGATCTTAGTGCTCAAGTGGCCCAACCTGAAGCTGAAGAAGCACAACCCTGGTTATACAAGCCATTGACCGTGATGGTGTGCGTTCTGGTGATGGTGTCTCACTTCCTCATCACTAGAGAAGCAGTTTATGATGTAACTGTCAAAGTTCAAGCGTTGGCTTTGTGACTGATGGGCATGGAAAGCAGGCCCACAGCTTTCTTGGCCTATGAAATAAATGGACAATATATTGGAAGGACACACGTCCAGCTTCCTGTCTACAATGGGAGGTTTGGGTTTCATAATCTTCGACTTATCCAAGGTACCAAACACTCCAAAACTCAAGTGACTTTTTCTTGTATTCACTGGATTCATCTGTGTCCTATGGAGTGTTTTCATGGCTAGAGTATTCATGAGAATAAAACTGCTGGACTAGCTGATGGGTGAGAATGCCTTTTGAGAAGAAATCAGTGGATACTGGATTTGCTCCTATTAATAAATTTTTAAAGGCCATACCAACCCTCTGATTTGGAATATGGAAAAGGATGAGTGAAAAGCAGCAGAAAAGAAGCTCTAGTAAAAACATAGAAAGCATATTAAAAGTCTGGGCTAGACTTCTTGGTGGCAAGGTGACAAGCTCACAACAGTATCTTTTCTGCTGCCATAAACACCAGGTACCAGTAATGTTACATGGCATTTTCTTCTTAGTTTTTCACTATGTAAAGAAAATGTATTGTTTCTACAGCTATCATATTGAATGAAGTAAGTATTTTTTACAACTCCCATATAGCATTTTTCTGGAGATGATATTTTTGACTTTCAGAAATTAATGTAAAATCAGGAAGGGAGATCCCATGAGATGAGAGCCCTGGGCAGCTGAGCAGCTTTCCCCGTGGTGCTTTGCCTTTAAACAGACTGTGTGATGGTACATTGTCTCGGATATGTATGTAAGACTGTTTCCTGAACAGTATGATGTGTGAAAGGAGCAGAAATAATTTTTCTAATTAACAATAATGATAAAAATTGTATGCTCTGTTTTTACAATGAAACATAGACAATGAATGTTTAAAAAACAGAAGAACAACAGATTTAGTCCATTCACCCTTTTCCTCAAATAGGGTAAATCCTCCTCATCAGAGCAAATTAATAAGAAATCAGGAACTCAGTGCTGTACAGAGGACAAGACTGGTGGATGCTCTTCTTGTTGTTTGCTGAGGGGTGGTTGCTGTCCAGCAACTTGCTTGACCTGTGAGATACCTGAGCCCATTGATGATACAATTCCACAGTAGGAATCTGTCATATACATACTATGCTGAGAAATACTGCATCTAAATGAAGGTACATCTATACCCTAAACCATTTAAAATTAGAATGAAAATAACAACAGCAGCACCTCTCCAACGAAAGGATGAATTGCTTAAATTTTAGGCAGTTTTGTTAGTTTCTTGTGAATTGGGCACTTCTATTTGCAGGGTCCTACCCTGATTCTAAGGTTAATTAGATGGCCCTTGGAGCTGTAGAGACCATTTCTCCTTTAACAATACCAGTCCAACTTTCATTTATCTTTTCCTGTTTCCTGTTCACTTGAAAATCTGTTGAGAAGAGATTATAGGCTTGATAGATTTGATTTTTAAAAAAAAAGAAAAAAATTAAATAAAGGCAGTATTACCTCACATTCACCCCACTGAAGAAGAAGCATGAAAACTCTAAGGTAGATTTTCCAAGCGCAAGCGCTCAACGGGGATCTGAAGTGCTTCTCTGTCAGACTGTACTCTCCACCAATCCTTGGCCTCCATGAAAGATGGGTGATAGTAATGGAAGCAAAGCATATGTCATTTCCATACCCTCCCATACCAGTATTAGTTTATTGTGGCAATAGAAACTCAGGAGGAAGAATTAGAATTGTGCAATGTGTCAAAATGTGATAGAACTTTGTATCAGTTATATATTACCAAAATAATGCAGTGCAATAAATCACCCTACAGCTAGTGGCTTAAAATAGCAATCGTGGCGTAGGGAAAGAGCAATTGGCCAGGATGGCAGTGGTCAGGCTCTCTCACCCCATGTACTCTCGCTCTCACCCTACATTTTTTTGTAAACAATGATGCTACAGCTGAGATCATTTATAGCACTGCGCATGCACCACCTGAAAAGCTCTTGCAGTTGCCTTGTGTTGTGTTGCCTTGCCTTGCAGCCACCATTAGAGAATAAAGCATGTCTGCCTTGCTGCTGCGAATAGAGAATGTCTCCAGTTCCTGTGGTTCTTCCCATCTTCTTCCAGCTTCTTATCTACTTCCTAGCTCATGCCTTTTCTACCCTGGGTTCAGCGATCAGCCAGATATATGGGGAATTCCTTGGTGGTCCAGTGGTTAGGACTCCATGCTTCCACTTCAGGGATTACAGATTCGATCCCTGGTTCAGAAACTAAGATCCCGCTGGTGGCCGAATAAAGTAATAGTAATAATAAATGAAGTCTCAACTAATAAAAATAAATAAATAAAAACCTTAAATAACAACCATGTATGAGTTCTCAGCTGAACAGTCCTGTTCACCTGGGCCTGCTTGGTTCATCTTGACTGGGCTCAGCCCCGCATCTGTGCTCATCTGGAGGCTGGCTGGGGGCTGGGCCTTTGCTGGGCTGACTTGGCCCTAATCCACACAGTCTCTCTCTCATCCTTGAGTAGGCTGCTGCTGCTGCTAAGTCACTTAAGTCGTGTCCGACTCTGTGTGACCCCATAGACGGCAGCCCACCAGGCTCCCCCATCCCTGGGATTCTCCAGGCAAGAACACTGGAGTGGGTTGCCATTTCCCTCTCCAGTGCATGAAAGAGAAAAGTGAAAGTGAAGTCGCTCAGTCTGTCCGACTGTTAGCGACCCCATGGACTGCAGCCCACCAGGCTCCTCTGTCCATTGGATTCTCCAGGCAAGAGTACTGGGGTGGGGTGCTGGCACAGGCTATAGCAGATGTGCACACAATCTGAGTCCTAAACTCAGTGCTAACATACCCTCACATCTGCTTCATCCCATTAGCCAAAGCACAACACAAATCCAGCCCAGATTCCAGGGCTGGGGAAAGAGATCCTATCTCTTAATGGGAACAGCTTCAAAGTTCCACTGCAAAGGTTGTAGATACAAGGAGGGATAAAAAATTGGGGGTGACATTTGCTATCAACCTACAAACTTAAAATATGGTGGGGTGTGAAATAAGCAACAGCAATTGCGAAAAACATTTCACTGTTGAAATCGTTTTGAGACAGTATAAATCACAGGATTTTCATCATAAGAAACAAAAATGTTCAAACTTTTAGTCAAGGACCACCTCAGAAGACATCTACCACCACCACATCAGATCTTGCCTCTGAACACCCCCCAAATCCAGAGGATTTTCCTCCCCACAAGGTTTCCTGATCTCAGGGCTTTTCTAACACAATCAAGTTTTGACATAACTTGGGCAATTATTCTTTTAAATACAACTCAAAAAATTCATATTTAAAATTGCACACATATTCTGGTTGCTGTCATGGAAAGCTGTGTATGTGAAAGGATAAAAATGGACCAAGAATACAAAAAAGGGAAAATGATTATATTCAGATGAGGAGATGGTTATATTTTTCTCATTTTTCAAAATAGTCTTTAATGCTGGGGTCACACTGTCTAACAATAAAAAAGGAAGAGATGTAAATAAGTTGAAAGCAAAGATTAACGAGTATTTCTTTTCAACAGTCTACACATTGTACAGCAGCAAAAACTCAGTATTGTCTTTTCATTTTATCATCCTTGGGGCCAACAATGAAATAGTCAAATGCCAAGAAACACAAAAGCAGTTAAGAATTATACTTGAGGAAGAGTTATATGACTCTACTATCATTACTTAATTCATACAAAGTGCCTTAAATAAGTGGTTTTATCTTCATATTCTGATTTTTTTTTAGTAGACTTCTATGTTGGTGTCTAATGATTACAAGCCAGCAGGGCCCACATGCTGAAGCGTATCTAACAGTGCAATCACAGTAATTCGAAAAAAAAATAACAAAAGAATAATCATGGTTATATATTCTCTTGGTGGTTTTGAATACAAATGCAAAAATGTGGGTAAATGTCACAATTAATGTATCTGAAGCCAAAAAGAAAGACCTGGCTCAGTAGGAAACATTTTAACTCAGAGCATCAAATAATCAAGTTAACTTAATATAATAGCAAAGGAAACATGTTCCATATTTTGTTTTCCAGAGTTTAGCATAAAGCTTTTAATCAGAAACTTGATAAAACAATGCAACATTATCTGAATCAGAAAAGTAGTTTTTGCTCTTAAAATTATTTTTGTAGTTTGTGAGAGGTGAATTGATAATTCCATCCTAGTCTTAGATCCGGGGAAGGCAATGGCACCCCACCCCAGTACTCTTGCCTGGAAAATCCAATGGACGGAGTAGCCTGGTGGGCTGCAGTCCATGGGGTGGCTAACAGTCGGATAGACTGAGCGACTTCACTTTCACTTTTCTCTTTCATGCATTGGAGAAGGAAATGGCAACCCACTCCAGTATTCTTGCCTGGAGAATCCCAGGGACGGGGGAGCCTGGTGGGCTGCCGTCTATGGGGTCACACAGAGTCGGACACGATTGAAGTGACTTAGCAGCAGCAGCAGCAGTCTTAGATCCCACCCTTGCCTAATACTTCCCTACCAAGACCAGAAATAACCACAAGAAGAACATTTTATATCCATGCCAGTGGATTAACTAGCACAGAAATTAACATCCCCATTTTACTAATGAAGACATCAAGACGCAAAGAAATGTAAATAACTCATTCAAGGACATATAATGGGTAAGAGGCAGGACTGGTTAGGATCACCTTTATGAGCAGCAGGAGGGCACTGGGAGATGATGTCTACTACTAAGAAAAATATATAATACTACACGCTTGTTAGAAATCAAAACTTCAAAAGCAAAATGATCTTTCAAAATGCCTGTAATTCCATGGGAGAGTGAAAAGCCTGGCTTAAAACTCAGCATTCAAAATACTAAGATCGTGGTATCCAGTCCCATCACTTCATGGCAAATAGATGGGGAAAAAACGGAAACAGTGATAGACTTTACTTTCCTGGTATCCAAAATCACTGAAGACGCTGACTGCAGCCGTGGAATAAAAAGACGCTTGCTCCTTGGAAGGAAAACTATGACAATGGTATACGTGTGTCTTTTTCAGTTTTGGTTTCCTCAGGGTATATGCCTAGGAGTGGGACTGCTGGGTCATATGGTGGTTTTAGTCCTAGTTTTTTAAGGGATATCCACACCGCCTCCCATGGTGGCTGTATCAATTTACATTCCTACCAGCATTTCAAGAACGTTCCCTTTGCTCCACACCCTCTCCAGCGTTTATTGTTTGTAGACTTGTTGATGATGGCCACTCTGGTGGGTGTGAGGTGATATCTCACTGTGGTTTTGATTTGCATTTCTCTAATCATGAACGATGTTCAGCATCTTTTCATGGGTTTGCTAGCCATCTGTATGTCTTCTTTGAAGAAATGTCTGTTTAGGTCTTTTTCTCACTTTTTGATTGGGTTTTTTTTTTTAGCATTGAGTTGTATGAGCTGCTTGTATATTTTGGAAACTAATCCTTTGTCAGTTGTTTCATTTGCTACTATTTTCTCCCATTCTGAGGGCTGTCTTTTCACCTTGCTTATAGTTTCCTTTAAAGTCTTCCCTGTGGCTCAGAGGTTAAAGCGTCTGCCTCCAATGTGGGAGACCCGGGTTCGAGCCCTGGGTCGGGAAGATCCCCTGGAGAAGGAAATGGCAATCCACTCCAGTATTCTTGCCTGGAGAATCCTGTGGACAGAGAAGCCTAGTAGGTTACAGTCCACAGGGTCGCAAAGAGTCGGACGCGACTGAGCGACTTCACCTTCATAGTTTCCTTTGCTGCACAAAAGCTTTCAAGTTTAATCAGGTCCCACCTGTTTACTTCTGTTTTTATTTCCATTACTCTAGGAGGTGGGTCATAGAGGATCTTGCTTTGATTTATCTCATCAAGAGTTCTGCCTGTGTTTTCCTCTAAGAGTTTTATAGTTTCTGGTCTTTAATCCATTTAGGTCTTTAATCCATTTTGAGTTTATATTTGTCTATGGTGTTAGGAAGTGTTCTAATTTCATTCTTTTACATGTAGCTGTTCAGTTTTCCCAGCACCATTTATTGAAGAGGCTGTCTTTTCCCCATTGTATATTCTTGCCTCCTTTGTCAAAAATAAGGCACCCATAGGTGCGTGGGTTTATTTCTGGGCTTTCTGTCTTATTCCATTGGTCTATAGTTCTGTTTTTGCACCAGCACCGTATCGTTTTGATGACCATAGCTTTGTAGTATAATCTGAAGTCAGGGAGGTTGATTCCTCCAGTTTCCTTCTTCTTCCTCAAGACTGCTTTGGCTATTCAGGGTCTTTTATGTTTCCATATGAACTGTGAAATTTTTTGTCCTAGTTCTGTGAAAAATGCCTTTGGTAATTTGATAGGGATCGCACTGAATCTGTGGTTTGCATTTGGTAGTATAGTCATTTTCACAATATTGATCTCCCTACCCAGGAACATGGAATATCTCTCCATCTGTTTATGTCATCTTTGATTTCTTTCATCAGTGTCATAATATTCTGTATACAGTTCTTTTGTCTCCTTCAGTTCATTTCAGTCATGTCCGACTCTTTGCGACCCTGTGAACTTCAGCACGCCAGGCTTCCCTGTCCGTTACCAACTCCCAGAGCCTACTCAAACTCATGTCCATCGTGTTGGTGATGCCATCCAATCATCTCATCCTCTGTCGTCCCCTTCTCCTCCCGCCTTCAATCTTTCCCAGATCAGGGTCTTCTCAAATGAGTTGGTTCTTCACATCAGTTGGCCAAAGTATTGGAATTTCAGCTTCAGCATCCGTCCTTCCAGGGAATACTCAGCACTGATTTCCTTTAGGATGGACTGACTGTCTCTCCTTGCAGTCCAAGGGACTCTCAAGTGTCTTCTCCAACACTTCCCACTCCAGGATTCATACACACACTTGCCTTTTGGCCTTCTCTGGTGGCACAGGTGGTAAAGAATCTGCCTGCAATGCAGGAGACCTGGGCTCAATCCCTGGGTTGGGGAGATCCCCTGGAGAAGGGGAAGGCTACCCACTCCAGTAATCACACACACTTTGTCTCCTTAGGTAAGTTTATCTCTAGATATTTAATTCTTTTCATTGCAATGGTGAATGGGATTGATTCATTAATTTCTCTTTCTGATTTTTCAGTTAGTATATAGAAATGCAAGTGATTTCTGTGTATTGATTTTGTATCCTGCAACCTTGCTAAATTCACTGATTAGCTCTAGTAATTTTCTGATACTATCTTTAGGGTTTTCTATGTACAGTATCATGTCATCTACAAACAGGGAGAGCTTACTTCTTCTTTTCCAATCTGGATTCCTTTTATTCCTTTTTCTTGTCTGATTGCTGTAGCTAGGACTTCCAGAATTCTGTTGAATAACAGTGGTGAAAGTGGACACCCTTGTCCTGTTCCTGATGTTAGGGGGAATGCTTTCAGTTTTTCACCATTGAGAATAATGTTTTCTGTAGGCTTCAAACAATCACTTTTTAATTAATTAGTTAATTTTTGGCTGCACTGGGTCTTTGTTGCTGTGTACAGGCTTTCTCTGGTTGCAAAGGATGAACTGTCTTTTCCTAACACATCTGCCTCCATTCTGCACTCCAGCCAACTTCCTTTCACCTGATGGAAGATTTACTCTGCAGTTTACTTCTTATCTATTGTTCACCCCATGCCAGATCACTTCTGTCAGTAAGCAAACTATTGTAATCTCCCCCATCTGGAAAAAAGAAGCAAATAAAGAACAAACCTGTGTTTCTCCTACATCCTTCTTCCATTCTGGCCCCATCTCTCTGCTCCCCTCTATAGCACACCATCTTCAAAGAGTTATTTAGACTCTGGCTCCTACTCTCTCTTAAACACATTTTATTTAAATTCATACTCCTTTACAACATTATTTTTATTGACTACCTAAGATTTCATTGTATAGACTATTATTTATTTAACCAACCCAGCATTGTCAATTATTTAGATTTCCATTTTTTTCCACGCTTATAACTTCTAGGCTGGGTTTATTTAAAGGTCTAAGTCTGGTTTCAATATGTAGCCACCAGCTACATGCAACAATTGGGCATTTAACATGTGGTTAGTTAGACTGAGATCGTCTGTAAAAGTAAGATACACATCAGATTGCTGAGACTTACAAACCAGAAAATAAATGTAAATATCTTATTAATAATTCATTATATATTAAAATGATAATATTTGGGGTATATTGGGTTAAATAACATGTTAAAATTAATTTCACGTGTCTATTTTTTCCTACTAGCAGATTTAAAATTACATATGTGGCTCATATTTGCATCTCATTTTATTCCTGTTGGACAGCACTAGTCTAGACTTTTAAAAATTTTTTCATAGGCAGATAATTGCTCTACAGTAGGGTGGACACTGAAATTCCATTAATTATTCATTCTTTGAGCTAACCAGGCCTTCTTTCAGAAATCAACACAAGCCAAGACTCCCATCCTTTCATTTACAGTCTTAATTTGTTTGATTTGATGCTTCTTTTCAAAATAACTTGCTGCTGCTGCTAAGTCGTTTCAGTCGTGTCCAACTCTGTGAGACCCCATAGACGGCAGCCCGGGAATACAAATTTTTATGTTGTTATATATAAATTAACCTTTGCATTTTATGTGCCTGTTCTGATATTGCTTGTTCTCTTGGCACCTCCAATCCACAGTCTTGTGGTCCTTTCTGAAAGAGGTAAGTCCTGATCATGCAAGAGGTGGGTGGGTAGGTGAAACTTAGAATATGTACCCTAGGCAGGCAAATGGCGTAACCCTAACATTTCTCATTCGTGAAAACACTCTGTTATCAGAGACTTTTATGTGTGCCTCCTGCCCGTGACCAACGTTAAAGAAATAGGTTTCTCTTTAGAGGAGACAGAACTGAGTAAGGATAAGTTAAAATTTACAGGCTTACCTACGCAGCTCATATTATATATTTATCCACTTTCAGTTTCCATTTCCTTGTCTCCTTATAGTAGTAAAACAAAGTTGTAATGATAAAATGATAGCTATAAAAATATTGATACATATTCAAACATATATTGATGTATTTCCAGATATATATCTGAAATAGATATATATAGTTATATATCTGGCATATATAAAATGGTATTTATATTTATCCATAGATATACATAGATAAATGGATATCTATTTATTAGATACAGATACCAATAAATATCTGTTCATATGTCTCAGAGATATATAAAGTTCTCAGTCCCCAGCAGAGTCTTCACAAATGCCAGCCAATCACACACATGCACAGACTCCTAATCACTGGCCTTTTTTCACACTCAAAATAAGAACCAGCTGATTTAAATTATAACCCTCCGCCAGTGCTCACGTGTGAAGAATTGGTACTTTCAGACCCTGGGAAGCCTCCTCAGCCGGCTGGGAGACAGACTCAGTAGTGTGAGGCTTTCCCAGGCACTTGGTTTGCATCAGGCAGATGCCCACAAACCTTTCATTCATAGCGCGCCCAAGCCTGGGCTGGGGCAGCAGAGCAGACGGGAGATAACTGGGTCTTTCATGCACTTAGACACTGAATAGAATTTCTGGGGGGTTTCCCCTCTCTCTGGGAAGGCTGCTCTTGACTTTGCACCAATAAACAAATTTTGTAAATGTGGACATCAGTTTAGAAAATATATGCATGGTACCCAGGTTTAATCAACGGATACCAAAACTGGCCTCACTAACTCTGTAGTTTAGAAATGATACTACTCATGAGGCATCCAGACACAGCAGCTAGGACAGCTGATTTTCTCAGACTGGCACCCCCATTTCGTATACACTATCTCAGATCAGAGTAGTGGCTACCAGACAGGAAGTGGCGGGGGATGGAGTGGAGGGCCATCTGACTAAAGGGGATCAGTATATGGCAACACCTGGAAACTAAATTTTTGGCGGTGAGCATGCAGGGCATACAGAAATAGAAATACAATGTTGTACACATGAAACTCATATAATATTATAAACCAATGTTACCTCAATAAAAAATAAATGTAAACACACACACACACACAAACACTTGGTCCTGTCAGATCCCCTATTTCAAATATTCTGTGAGGCTGTGTGTGTGTCAGGCTGTGTCCTGGTTTGGGTCTTTGAAATTATGGTCACCAGTTAGAGACAGAGGAGAAAGTAGGACATCCTTTTCTTCTCAAACTTAAAAGAAAATTATTTATTACAAAACCAACATCCTAGCCAGCAACATGACCAGAAATTTTACTGAAAGAAAAATTCACCCCTAAACCAAACATACCAAGAAATCAAAATGTTTTCTTTTTTGGATGTACCCTTTGCCATCCCTAATTTAGTAAATATTTGTGATCAAGCATTAAAAAAAAAAAAAAACCCACCAGGCAATGCCAAGACTATGTGAGCTCTCAGACCTGCCCTCTCCCACCCTCTCGGCCGGCTCTCCTACAGACACATAGATGCAAGCCATGGGACGCCATCCCCTCCTCCCCAGCCCACCTGCAGATGGCCCAAGTGAACACCCCCAACTCCCCATCAATCAATGTTTCAAAACATCACCTACTGCGTGTTCAGTGCTCTTCTAGACACAAAGGGGTTATGGAGGAGGGGTGCAGGGAAGAAACAGAGGGCCTGGTCCTAACTCTCCAGGGGCATTTCCATGGCAACAGGAAGGGGGGTGGTGGAGGGGGTGGAAAAGGGCACAGTTTCAGTGAGAGGCCAGGGCCCAACTGGGGTTCGTGCCCTGTTTCGTGTGTTCAGGATGCAGCTGCCTTCTTTGTCCTTTGTGAATGAAGCCACCGATTGTAGTTTCTGGGGCAGTTTCCCAAAAGTGTGTCATGAGAAAGAGGCAAGATGTTAATGTGCTGAGCAGAAAAAAACAATTCCATGGCCAGATGAGTTGGGACATGAGGGTTAAGGAAAAACAAACAGGTCTCTTTGTGCAAAAGATCTTAGAGCGTTTTTTCTCCTGAGGGGCAGCATGCATCTCAACCAGGGCACTGAAGCTTGCTGCATTTCTCAAGTGTGTGTGGGCCCAGAGGAGAACATCTCCAGAAAGCAGCATCAATAAATCACTTTGGGAAATGCAGCTGCAGAATATTCACTCGCATACCTGCTGAAAACCGTATACTAGATTCTCCCAGGTATTTCCAGCCAAGAGGAAGCCATTCTCTTGCCTTCTTTCCCATGCCTGGGAAATAGAGGAATTGGAGGGAAAAAAGATGTTAGGTCAGAAGACACCTATGCAGAGAGGTGTCCCAGAGAGGACTGAGAAGGAAAATGATCCAATAAAAGATACCGTTTACAGAGCACTTTCTCTTAGGAGTTACTTAGCACTTCTTCAAAGGACTTACTGGGTCCCAGCTACTGCTATAACCAAGATCAACTGTAGTCCCCAAACAGAAGTTTCCATGGCCACCTTTCTGAGGTGCCATAGAAGCCTCAGCCTTTCCCCACATTGCCTTCTCTTTCTGAGTATCCTCTTCACAGTTTCAATGGGGCCTGGGGAAGGAGGTCATGGAAGACTCTGTGGCTCACCCTTCTCAGATGACTTAGGCTGTTCCAGGTCCCTTCCCTTCCCTCCAAGATTCCGCCTATGTCTCCTGAGGTCACTCCGTTCTTCTTCTCTCTAGTCCAGTGGTTCCCAACCTTAGCTGCACATTAGAAATAGCTGAAGCTTTTAAAAGGTCCCAGTGGCCAAGCCTCAGCCCAGACAAATGAAGTCAGAATCTCTAGGGGGTGAAACTCAGGCATCAGTAATTTTAACAGCTCCTCGGGTGACTCCAATTTGCAACCAATGTTAAGAATTGCTGACAAAGTCCAAGAACAGAATTTTTAAGCAAGCCTGTTTCTCAGGAAGCAGACTTGTTTTCATCTGGAAGCCAGCCATCCTTTATTTGGAGCCCCAGATATTCTCTCCTGGGTACCCAAATCTTTATCTATTGGTGTCTCTTAGTTATGACTGAAGAATTTTCTGGAACCACCATGTTCTCTGCTCTGGGGCTCCAGCTTCACGTCTGCTCCTCTGGCATCTCTATGGTTCAATCTGTATGTTAGGGGGCATCATTAGGCAGGCAGAGTGCAGTGTCTGCTTCTAAGAGCTTTCCTGCTTAATGATTCTTGCCAATTCCCAAATTCTATTACTAACCCCAATTTCACCATCTTGGTGCCATTAAGCCACTTTCTTGCTAGGAGTGACACCCCCGACACTCATCTCCACCATTCCTCTTCTCAGAGAGGCCTACGTGCAGAACATCAGCTCCCCTATAAGATTTTAGTCTGTGATTAGAAGGCTGCAGTAGGCTATGCCCTGAAATTGGGGGAAATGAATAGAAAATGTCACCTGACCTAAAATGGGAAGGAATGGAATCAATATAAAACAGATAAAGCAACCTTTCTGATCTCATCTAAATAACCTACTTTAAAAGGTGGATTTATAAGGTCAGTACAAATGAGAATCAACTAGAATAAAAAATCATATGATTGAAGTGTAACATGAGGTCTGGGGTGAATTTAATACAAAAACAAAAAATTCTAAAACAGTACTCTTTAAATGGAGAAGTGATGTAAAGTGAAAGTTACTCAGTTGTGTCCGACTCTTTGTGGCCCCTTAGACTATACAGTCCCTGGAATTCTCTAGGCCAGAATACTGGAGTGGGTAGCCTATCCCTTCTCCAGCGGATCTTCCCGCTAGGGAAGAACCAGAGAGTGAACCAGGGTCTCCTACATTGCAGGCAGATTCTTTACCAACTGAGCTATCAAGGAAGCCCTTAAATGGAGAAGACAAGACAATATGGCGTATTGTCACTTCAGTCATTTCTGACTCTTTGAGACCCCCCGGACTATATATAGCTTGCTAGGCTCCTCTATCCATGGGGACCCTCCAGGCAAGAATACTGGAGTGAGTTACCATTTCCTTCTCCAGAGGATCTTCCTGACCTAGAGATCAAACACATGTCTCTTATGTCTCTTGCATCGGCAGGCAGATTCTTTACCACTAGTGCCACCTAGGAAAAAATTAATATTTCAATTTAGATTCAATTTAATTTAGAGAAATAAAAAGTCTCCCTATGCAATATGCAAATTGATAGTAGTACATTATATGTTTTATAAATAAATATATATAGGGTTTGCAGTCAAAATGTTTTAATCATAGGGGTGCACAATAAAAAAAGTTTGGATATTACTGTTCTAAATAATTACATTACAAAATCTTAATATACATAGAAAGCCAGTGGTCAGCTTGGAATGAGAAGAAGATAGTGAAAATAGCAAAAGGTGGTCAGTATTTATCACACTGTTGAGAAACCATGCCCTGAATCAGACAGTTACCAAAGCTGTCCCACTAGTATGGTTTACATGTCAGTTCTTTAGAGCTATCCAGTCTCCTGTGATACTCACAAGGCAACCTTCTGGCAGCAATCTGTCTTCTCATGTAGATTTTCCTACAGGAAGATCATGTATAAACCAGCCAACTTCTGGTTCCAGCTCTGTTTGGAGACATTGTAAATTTATAAAATAGCTTCTTGACTTGTCAAGTGGTCTTGGTGGTTTGAGTTAGGGTTTCTAGCAAGTTGGGTAAGTGCAAGTCAAATCTCCTGAGCCTGATCACCTCTGAGGGAACTTGAGGCCCTGGGCGTTTCTGAAGTTCTGTCCTGAGCACCACCTTAACACACTGCTTGACATCTATGGAGCTTGATTTGCCTCAATCCCATACATACCAGGTTTTACTAGCTCACCTGTGTTTTCAGGAAAGGGAACTAGGTCTTGTTGCTAGTAGTGGAATCCCAGACGCTCTAGGACACACAAACAGTGCAGGTGGAAACGGTCCAAGTGTCCATCATTTGACAAACGGGTAAATTAGATACGGCACATCAATACAAGGGATTATACATCACTACATATCCGCCAATACAGGAGACTCAGGTTCGATCCCTGGATTGGGAAGATCCCCTGAAGAAGGAAATAGCAACCCACTCCAGTGGTCCTGCCTGGGAAATCCCGTGGACAGAGGAGCCTGGCAGTCTACACTCCATGGGGTCACAAAAGAGTCAGACACAACTTAGCAACAAAAACAACACCACCACATATAAAATTGATAAACAATAAAGATTTACTGTATAGCCTAGAGAACTTATTCAATATCTTGTAGTTACCTATAATGAAAAAGAATCAGAAATATATATATATGCATATGTATAGCTGAATTACTTTGTTGTACTCCTGATACTAATACAATATTGTAAATCAACTATATGCTGTGTGCTTAGTCACTCAGTCGTGTCTGACTCTTTGCAACCCCTGGACTGTAGCCCACCAGGCTCCTCTGTCCATGGGGATTCTCCAAGCAAGAATACTGGAGTGGGATCCTCCAGGGGACCTTCCCAACCCAGAGATTGATCCCAAGTCTCCCACATTGCAGGGGGATTCTTCANACTCAGTCGTGTCTGACTCTTTGCAACCCCTGGACTGTAGCCCACCAGGCTCCTCTGTCCATGGGGATTCTCCAAGCAAGAATACTGGAGTGGGATCCTCCAGGGGACCTTCCCAACCCAGAGATTGATCCCAAGTCTCCCACATTGCAGGGGGATTCTTCACCATCTAAGCCACCGGGGAAGCCCAAATCAACTCTACTTCGCTTGAAAAATACAACATATTATTTGGTCATCAAAGGGAATAAAGTTCTGATATATGCTATAACATGGATTAACCTTAAAAACATCACACGTGAAAGAAGCCAGTCACCAAATATATATACATATAATTTACACAGTAAATATCCAGAATGGAAACCTACAGAGATAGAAATGGCATCAGTGGTTTCCAGGACTGAGAGAGGAAGACTCTGGTGAGAAAGGGGGATGATAGCTAAGGCATGTGGGTCTTTGTGTTGGGGTGACAAAATGTTCTAAAATTGACTGCACATATCTGTAAATATACTGACAACCATTGAGTTGTACACTTTAAATGGGTAACTCTCAGTCCTCCAAGCTCTGGTACTGAATATTTAAAGAAAGGCCTTCGGAATTTGGGAAAATATGTTATTTTTTCTCTCAAGGGCCTGGCTCTTGCAATTCAGTGCATCCTTGCCCAAGTACAATTGTTGCAACAAGCATTAAGAGTCTATTTTGGCCATCAAATCCTCAACTTTGTCTCCTTATTTCTCTGTGCTTTCCAACTATAAAATCCTGACCCTCCCTAAGGGAATGTGCCTCTGATTGAATATCTGGAAATGTACCAGATGTACCCAAAAAAATAGTACCTAAAAATGTACCCCCCAAAGAAAGCATAGTATCATTTATACATCTAAAAACAACCCACAGAATATATATATATATATGTATGTATAACTGAATCACTTTGCTATATGGCAGAAATTAACACAGCATTGTAAATCAACTATACATTGGAAAAAACTCTGATGTCGGGAGAGATTGGGGGCAGGAGGAAAAGGGGATGACAGAGGATGAGATGGCTGGATGGCATCACCGACTCGATGGACATGAGTTTGAGTGAACTCTGGGAGTTGGTGATGGACAGGGAGTCCTGGCGTGCTGCAATTCATGGGGTCACAAACAGCTGGACATGACTGAGCGACTGAACTGAACTGAAATGATATTTGAATAAGGTAAATATTTAAAAACAAATTAAAAATAGCTCATAATTAAATTTTTGACTCAAATGTTTTATGAGTCTCTGACTTTAACCCAGGCCTTGATCTTCAGTGCTCATTCCACGGCAGTGGCCTGACCTCACTATCATCAGTTCCTCAGTCTTCCCATAAAAACAAACAGCTGGACATGACTGAGCGACTGAACTGAACTGAAATGATATTTGAATAAGGTAAATATTTAAAA
Organism: Oreotragus oreotragus; assembly: GCA_006410675.1. Lineage (NCBI taxonomy): Eukaryota > Metazoa > Chordata > Mammalia > Artiodactyla > Bovidae > Oreotragus > Oreotragus oreotragus. Next base: position 262,655 of record SJYX01024766.1, on the reverse strand, counting down.
ACAAATTAAAAATAGCTCATAATTAAATTTTTGACTCAAATGTTTTATGAGTCTCTGACTTTAACCCAGGCCTTGATCTTCAGTGCTCATTCCACGGCAGTGGCCTGACCTCACTATCATCAGTTCCTCAGTCTTCCCATAAATTCCTGGGTGGCACCTCCTCCTCCTCCCTCCCTCCCCTTTCTTTTTCTCCATATGGAAGGGTGATGGTCTTCTAAAACCATCACTCATTGAGCTGTCAGAAGATGATCACGTGGCCCCAGAGCCCCGCATCATAGTCTAAAACAAGTCTATTTGAATGTCGCTCAGTTGTGTCTGACTCTTTGTGACCCCATGGCTAGTCCATGGAATTCTCCAGGCTAAAACACTGGAATGGGTAGCCTTTCCCTTCTCCAGGGGATCTTCCCAACCCAGGGATCCAACCCAGGTCTCCTGCATTACAGGTGGATTCTTTACCAGCTGAGCCACCAGGGAAGCCCGTACTCAAAACCAAGTCTATAAATGCTNGGAATGGGTAGCCTTTCCCTTCTCCAGGGGATCTTCCCAACCCAGGGATCCAACCCAGGTCTCCTGCATTACAGGTGGATTCTTTACCAGCTGAGCCACCAGGGAAGCCCGTACTCAAAACCAAGTCTATAAATGCTTTGATATCACTTGTTTTTGTCTTGAAGATTCGTGCATATACTCCATTCTCCTCCAAAACTGATTACTACTTATTTTAATTATTACAAATAAATTTCAAATGACATATCAAAACACTTATCCTCTTAATCTTCAAATGACATTGACTCCCCAGTATAAAGCACTGCTTTGATTCTGTGACTTTCTGATAGACTCTAATACATTGCTGAGGGCCCCCAGTGATGGACACAAATTTCGAAAATGGGGAGATGATTTGTCAATACTAAATCTGTGGTGCCACCCTGTATTTCAAGCCACAGTAGCACTGAACATATCAGGGAGTTGAAACAACATCTCTGAAATGAATTAATTTAGAAGAGAAAATAAAGAACCAGCCACTCTGAGCAGGGCTGAACACCTATTCAGAAAATGGCAAGGAGTAAAAATTGTTTTGGTGGTTGTTCAGAATCAACACTAGCTTTTCAGCATTGACTGCAGGCATATATAATATCCGCATCTTTGTAGCATATAATGGGACAATATTTTGGGGTTGGTAAAACACCCTATTGGGCTTCCCAGGTGGCACTAGTGCTATAGAAACTGCCTGCCAATGCAGGAGACTTAAAAGACATGGGTTCGATCCCTGGGTCAGGAAGATCTATTGGAGGAGGGCATGGCAACCCATTACAGTGTTCTTGCCTGGAGAATCCCCATAGATGGAGCACCGTGATATGTTACAATCCCTAGGGTTGCAAAGAGTCGGACAAGACTAATAAGCACACATGCACAAACCACCATATTAAACTTCGATTGTCTTCAGTTCCACATCATTCCAGAAGATCCAGAGCAGAAGTTATTTCACATCTAGAGTTTTCAGATCATAGAGTTCCTTGGAATGGGACAGAAGAAAGTCCTTCCCGTGTGGTAGTAGGCCCACAGGGCTGGCTGTTCTTGGAGAGGTACAGCTTATCCCTTCCTACTGGAAGAACTTTAGGGAGAAAGGGGAGAAAGGGGTTGAGAAGGAAGATAAAAGGATGCTTCCACTGCCCATCTCCAAGCCCTCTCCCTAAGAGGGGAATTGTATTTGTTTCCTGAGCTGGGTAACAAATTACCACACACACACTGGCATAAAACAACACAACTGATTATCTTAGTTTCCATGAGTCAGGAGTCCAGCATGTTTTAGCCTTATCCTCAGCACAGTGTCTCACAGGGTGGAAGTCAGGTGTTGGCTACTGTACCTCTACCAGGAAAATCAACTAGGGAACGATCTGCCTCAAAGCTCATTCTAGTAATTAACAGGATTCATTTCCTTGCAGTTGTAGGACTGAGGTCCTGTTGTCTTGCTAGCTGTCACCCAGGGATGATTCTCAGCAACTAAAGGCTGACCTTGGCTCCCTGCCACATATTATCACGTTTCCAATCTCTCTGAGTCCTCTGTCTCTGACCACCAGAGCTGGTTAAAGGACTCATGTGGTTAAAGGATCTGGTTCACCTGGGTAATTTCCCTCTCTTAAGATCAACAGATCTGCAAAATCCCTCCTCAGCAGCACCTAGATTAGTGTTTTATTGAATACTAGCTGCAGATGTGACTACATCAAGGGTTGGGAACCATGGGGTGATCTTAGAGTTCTTTCTGCCTACCCCAGGCGAATTGAGGCTTTTGAACTGTGGTGTAGGAGAAGACTCTTGAGAGTCCCTTGGACTGCAAGGAGATCAAACCAGTCAATCCTAAAGGAAATCAGTCCTGAATATTCACTGGAAGGACTGATGCTGAAGATGAAACTCTGATACTTTGGCCACCTGATGCAAAGAACTGACTCATTGGAAAAGACCCTCATGCTGGGAAAGATTGAAGGCAGGAGGAGAAGGGGACGACAGAGGATGAGATGGTTGGATGGCATCACCAAGTCAATGGACATGAGTTTGAGCAAGCTCTGGGAGCTGGTGAGGACAGGGAAGCCTGGCATGCTGCAGTCCATGGGGTCACAAAGAGTCGGACACAACTGAGAGACTGAACTGATTGACTGAAGACTGAGGAACCAGAAGACTGAAAATACCTGGGCTGCTGAGCGATTCCCCTGGCACTTTGTCACTTCTAATGTGATAAAGACAGTGAAGGACATTGTGGCAGAGGGAAATAATCAAATGAACCTGAGGCAGCCCTTCTGGTCTCCAAGCCTTCCCCACAGCAAGAAGGTGACCAGAAGTACCCAAGTCTAGAGCGATGCCTGCTGGGTCATGGAGAGCTGGGGACCTGGCCTGAGGACAAAGCTTGGGGAAAGGAGATGAAAAACTGAGGACCAAAGGGCCCAAAGAGAGCCATGGTGGGAACACAGTCTCTGAAGCTGCCCAGTCCGTCAAAACAGGATCCAGAAAATTCCACAGGGATCCAAAGACCCAGGCTTCTCTTAGTTGCTCTGAGTCAGGTGAACCACTTCCCCATCATGCCAGAGCATTCCTGGAGAAGAGAGGGGAGCAGGGAAATTGGAAAGCCTGAGCAGTGGTCCCAAAGAGGCTGAGCTCTGCTTTTCCTGAGACTGACGGGGAGTCCCACGCAGAGGACTTTGAGCTTTAAAACTGGCAAAATCCTGGTGAGCCAGAATGATTGGCACCCAAGTCTGAAGATGGTCTCAAAGATTAAATTGAGCTAAAGATTTCAACTCTGTTGCATCAACTTGTCACACACACACAAACACAAGCACTACTCACCTCATCAGTAGAGAGAAATAACCAGCTGCATTTTCTTTGCTTACCTAAAGTAAGCAAAGTAGTGCTAGTAGATTTCCAATCCTGCTTTACCATTTTTCTAAGTGCTTTCACCCATGCTTTCTTGCTCCATCCTCATATCGGCTCCATAATACCGACAGAAAGACGAACCATATGAAAGATGAGGTTGAGAGACGTGCCTGAAAGCACGTGACCAGTGAGGGTACTAGGGGACCAGATTGTCTGATTGTTTCAGCACATGATGAATCTTTGGAACCTATGAATTTGCCACCTATATTTATCTTTTTCAGTGATTTGCTTAATTTCATTAATAAATTAAATCCTGCATATTCATGGATGTGAATTGAATGTCCATTCACTGTATGGCCAAGATAAGACCACAGGCGGGCATGCTCATGGCTGAACAGCAGCCGCCTGCAGTGGCCCTCACCTGCCTTCCCTTTGTGGATGACAATAAGAAAGCCAGAACAAAGAGCAGGTCCAGCCTGAGTGCTATCTCTGTGTGATGCTTCCCCCTTGTGGTGAAATTGCTGCTTTGGACAGGAAATAAAGAATTCTCCAAAGGACTTCCACACCTGGGGATTGCTTACCACTCAGGTAAGAAGCCTGGGCTCTTTCTGAAGGTAAGTACCATGGGCTCCCCCAGACCCATGCCCAAAGATTTCACATGAAATTCTTACCCTGTGAATAAGGGAGGTGGAGTCTTACACACGAGAAATCTGGACGTCTAAAGATTAACATGCACAAAGTGAAGTCTCTGACCTTCAAACTGAACTACAAATTCTATCCACAAATTTTGTCCTTGTTCCTGAGCTGACTTCTAAGACACAGCAGCACTTGGCTGCCAACAAAGGCACATCACATCTCAAGGCTGTCAGTAGATTACAAACAAGAGCTGATGTCAAAGGATGGCTTGTGTAGAGAATTATTGTTCACTCGCTAAGTCGTGTCCAACTCTTTATGACTCCATGAATGGCAGCAGGCCAGGCTTCCCTGTCCTTGACTGTCTCCTGGAGTTTACTCACACTCACGTCCATTGAATCAGCGATGCCATCCAACCATCTCATCCTCTGCCACCCCCTTCTCCTCTTGCCTCAATCTTTCCCAGCTTCGGGGTCTTTTCCAATGAGTCAGTTCTTCGCATCAGGTGGCCAAAGTATTGGAGCTTCAGCTTCAGCATCAGTCTTTCCAATGAATACTCAAGATTGGTTTCCTTTAGGATTAACTGGTTTGATCTCCTTGCTTACCAAGGGACTCTCAAGGGTCTTCTCCAGCATCATAATTCAAAAGCGTCAATTCTTTGGCACTCAGTCTTNAGTCAGTTCTTCGCATCAGGTGGCCAAAGTATTGGAGCTTCAGCTTCAGCATCAGTCTTTCCAATGAATACTCAAGATTGGTTTCCTTTAGGATTAACTGGTTTGATCTCCTTGCTTACCAAGGGACTCTCAAGGGTCTTCTCCAGCATCATAATTCAAAAGCGTCAATTCTTTGGCACTCAGTCTTCTTTATGGTCCAACTCGCACATCTGTACATGACTACTGGAAAAACCATAGCTTTGACTATATGGACCTTTAGGTAAAGAATCTGCCTGCAAAGCAGAGGACCCAGGTTCAGTCCCTGGGTCAGGAAGATCCCTTGGAGAAGGAAATGGCAATCTACTCCAGTGTTCTTGCCTAGAAAATTCATGGACAGAAGAGTCTGGCGGGCTATAATCCATGGGGTCACAAATAATCAGACACGACTGAGCGACTACACTTTACTTTCATAGGGACCTTTTTGGCAAAGTGATGTTTCTGCTTTTTAATATGCTATCTAGGTTTATCATAGTTTTTCTTTCAAGGAGCAAGTGTCTTTTAACTTCGTGGCTGCAGTCACCGTCTGCAGTGATTTTGGAGCCTAAGAAAAGAAAATCTGTCACTGTTTTCACTTTTTCTCCATCTATTTGCTATGAATTGATGGGACCAGATACCATGATCTTTGTTTTTTGAATGTTGTTTTAAGCCAGCTTTTTCAATTTCCTCTTTCACCCTCATCAAGAGGCTCTTTAGTTCTTTGCTTTCTGCATTCAGTTCAGTTCAGTTCAGTCGCTCAGTCGTGTCAGACTCTTTGCGACCCCATGAATTGCAGCACGCCAGGTCTCCCTGTCCATCACCATCTCCCGGAGTTCACTCAGACTCACGTCCATCGAGTCCGTGATGCCATCCAGCCATCTCATCCTCGGTCGTCCCCTTCTCCTCCTGCCCCCAATCCCTCCCAGCATCAGAGTCTTTTCCAATGAGTCAACTCTTCGCATGAGGTGGCCAAAGTACTGGAGTTTCAGCTTTAGCATCATTCCTTCCAAAGAAATCCCAGGGTTGATCTCTTTCAGAATGGACTGGTTGGATCTCCTTGCAGTCCAAGGGACTCTCAAGAGTCTTCTCCAACACCACAGTTCAAAAGCATCAATTCTTCGGCGCTCAGCTTTCTTCACAGTCCAACTTTCACATCCATACATGACCATAGGAAAAACCATAGCCTTGACTAGGCGGACCTTAGTCGGCAAAGTAATGTCTCTGCTTTTGAATATATTATCCAGGTAGACTCTCCTTGAAATCCCTTCTATTGCCTATTGAATAGAAACAATGTCACATCACTCATTTTGTGGTGGTCGCAGCTTAGTTGCTAAGTCATGTCTGACTCTTGTGACCCCATGGACGGTAGCCTGCCAGGCTCCTCTGTGCATGGGATTTCCCAGGCGAGAATTCTGGAGTGGGTTGCCATTTCCTTCTCCAGGGGATCTTCCCAACCCAGAGGTTGAACCCAGGTCTCCTGCTTTGCAGGAAGTATCCTGCATTGTGGGCAGATTTTTTACCAACTCAGTCACCAAGGAAGCTCCCCTCACTTTGTGCTTATGCTTAAATAGCTCTTCCTTATCTTCAAGATGTATGGGAGGAAAGAGAACTTTTTCTCTCCCTTTAGGCTGATTTAGAAGAGGCTGAGTATACCTTTCCTGTCAAGGGCCAGATATTAAAAATGTCAAGCTTTGTGGGCTGAGAGGCAAGGTTGAAAATAGTGTGTAAATACTTAAACAAGAAGGAAAGCTGCCCTTCTTTGTGTGAAAGATAGGTTCTCAGAGTAGCATCACCTGGGTAAAAAAGGAAAGGTGAAGAATGGGTTCAACTTGCAAGCTCTGTCTGGGGGCTCCACTCTCCACAGATCACCCTAGCTCTTGCTGACATGTACTGTCTCACCCTTCTGGTCTCCATCCATACCTCTGATGAATAAAATTCCCATTGCAGGCAACAGGAGCTACCCTAGTGGCTCCGAGCCAGTGGGATTTCTACCCCCTGCTCATGAGGGAGAAGAAAAGAGATAAATGCCTGGCATCCGCTGTTGAGATGAGGACTAGATTTTGCCTCGGGAGTAGTGCATGTTAGTTTTTGTATCCTGGCCCATCATTTTAATTGGAAAGAGAAGGAGGAAGGATTCTAAGTCCACATAATTCATATAGGAAAAGAAAAAATAATTTTAGAGTCCAATCATTTGTAAAATGATAATTCCTTTGTTAAAATAAATTTGTTCTTATTTCCTTATCCAACTGTTTGTAAAGATTGCCTTGATAAATACATACTTTCAGATAACATTTTCAAATATTTTGCTGGAGCGTACTTTCCTTCTTAGACTTTTGAAATCCACTTGCACCCCCTACTTGCTATTCATTAGACATTAATTATGATTGCACTTTAATGTCAGGACTTTGAACTTAGGATGATTTGATCCAATATGTTGAAACCTGTGAAACAATTAAGTCTATGTTTCTCTATATCCTGTATACTTTTTCTTTCAATCAAACAAAGTAATGATTGTGGTTACAAAGTGGAAAAGCATTCAGTTAAAAGAGTGAGAGGTTAAACCTTTATCCAGACAACTTAAGCGTTGAGACCACAGACATAACACTATTTCAACATTGGGGAAGAGGATCATTGTTCTGGCTGCTTCTGAAACTCCAAGATTTTCTACAATTGAGTCAATGACCTTCCTGTCCTCATTGCATTTATATCTGTTGCAGGAGAAATTTTCTTTTTTGATTCAGAATCTCTGATTATGGCAGCTTTGTCAGAGTAGAATCATCACCATTGCTCAGAACTGAGACTTCTGCCTCTGCTCCAGAGGTTAAGGGAACTTGGAGGTTGCTGGCAAGGGACAATGGAACAGAAAGCTTGTGGATCTCCTTGGAGTTTATTCCACTAACGTCCAGGACTTCCCCAGGACTATTGGTCTTTCTTTTCTGAGCTCTGTTACAACCCTGGGGATGGCTTTGGCCAAGGAACTGATCATTTTAGATTATATAAGCCAACCCTGGCTATTTCAAGTGCTTCATAACAAAATACAATGGCTTAGGAAAAATGGATCTGGAGAGATGGTTGGACGGCATCACCGACTCAATGTACGTGG